>JAPMOQ010000852.1:5057399-5118054 GCA_026543055.1 Argiope trifasciata | reverse complement strand
GTACGTAGTACAAAAGTATATATATATATATATACATATATATTCGCAAACTTAATAAATTAAAAATAAACCATAATTAATCATTAATAAATTAATTCAGTTAAAAATATGCTGAAATAAGAAAATAAAAAACTGACCAGTTATTTAAAGAAGGACATTACCTGTGGACGCAATATGCCTAAATCCTCTACTGGTGAGAAGAAGCTTTTGTACTACGTATTTGAGTCCCCCTTGCTTTCAGGCTTTCCAGCTTCTCTTGGTTTGAGAGCACCATCGCTATAAAATTTCACCTAACGTAAAATTACTTGTTAAAATATAGCATCCCAGGTGCTCTACCATAATCTTTCCCCCCTGATCTCTCCCAATTTGACTTTTTCCTCGAATGAATAATTTTCTTTAAGAATAAATGGTTAGACTTGCTAAAAAGGAAGAATAAAGAAAGTGGCCAAAGGAAACTTTCAATCAGCATTTACATCTTTGTATGGAAAAAAAAAAAAATCATTTTTGAATATAGAAATTATTTCAAAGACATTACCAAAGAAATAGCTTCTATATGCATTAGTTCTTTTTGAGTAAAATATATAGCAAAACTTTTTGAAATAATTAAAAGATACATAATTCAATGTTTCATTAGTTCACATATAAAAACATAATCTTTATTTTCCATTTCCAGAAAAAAATATATAATATTTTTGCAACATTTTGAAAGCGTAAAACTTGTAAATACTACTTATCACATTTTTTTAATTAATGATTTTTAGTCAGTATATATATATATATATATATATATATATATATAATATAGGAAATTTTTTCGAAATGCCGCGTATTCTCAAAAAGTAAGAATATTTTATTCGCTCAATGGATTGATTTGAACTCTAGTGTTATTCTTCATCGTGTCACACTGATGATGTTCTTTTATTTTACACTTCTTGAATCAGACATCCAATATTTATACTGTAGAAAAGCATGACCTCAAATTTGTCGAATGATATATCTAAATAGTTCCTCCTTAATTAAATCTCTGTCTCAAATTGTATTCAGTATTTTTGGTTTATTTGAAAAGCGATATTATTAAAAGAAGACATCATTAATTTTAAACATATTGTTTCATATATTGTCACTGTCACATCAAATGTCGTATTGTAAAATTTCCGAAAAAAGTCCTTACAAAACGCTTCAACAAGTTAAGTTATATTCACTCTAAAATTGTAGTACGTGATCGGCTGAAAAATCTCAAAATAACATATCAAAAGCAAAATGCCATGCTGCTAGTTACATCAAAATATCGGATTATAGAAATTGTTTTTTTGCACACAACATTTTGATATCAAAGCAAATCAATTATCAAAAGTGAAAATTTAAAAGTAGCCTTTCTTAAAAATGAGTATAAGGAACATCCGTGCCATTAATTTTATTCTCTTGGAATTGAATGGTGTGATGCTATCAATATTATCTATTAAAGTACTGTTTAATAAGTATTTCTAGTATTTAAATGGCTATGATGTCTTCATAGTATTCTCGGGTTCGTAATATGAATGTCCAGGGTTCTCAAGACCTGATTAAATAGAATATGTGTATGTGGTTCTGGCTAAAGCTATCGAGGTCAACCGTCTTACTATTGGTTCAGAGTGGTAGTTTGAAGAGATGGTTCTATTCATTTGTTCTAACTCATCATCTTATCACCGTTCAAAGTTATGAGGTCTTTCTTAAAATAGTGCTCACGAAACCTCATTAAGGGAATTACAGAAGGGTGACAAAATAATACGAATGCTCAAGAAATAAAAGAAAAGCCTTATTAATAGGAGGGTGGATTGCTCTTTAATTTAATTACATATTATATGCGGCTTGAGAGGGATGCATATTCATAAACAACGTTTGATGGATTTTTTAGTTTTAATTATACTAGCATTCCGTTTTTTAAAGCAACACTAGGATTATTTTTTGGACGGACCTCGTAATTTTAAACCACTTTCAGATGACAATCTTTATCTGAATCGCATTTAGATGAAGGTTGATTCATTAGATAAGATGACATACTGCCACTTTTGTGGAGCGCAGTTTCTGTGTGTTTATCGCCAATGGCATCTCTGAAAAGAATGACGTGATGTTACCACTAGTTTATAATAGTTACTCTCTCATAAACATTCGAAGCATGAAGTTCACTTTGGAAACTGTTGCTGTAATTCGATTCCTGAGATGACTATTTATCTCAGATGTTACTTGGGATAAATGCGCTTTTGAATCATTAAGCGAATCAACACTATTTTATGCCCTTCAGAAGGCTTTATTTTTCCTCCACTGTTGTGTTTCGCAGATACCACAGAACCTCATTTCGTATACATTTTCATAACTACTAATACAGTTCTCCTAGCATTGTTCCCATTAATTGTTTTCCGTTATTAAGTAACCAACTCATCGTAATTCAACAATCATGCTTTTTTCGAATTCTGAACAGGCCAATCACTATTGAGTTTTTCAGAAAGTACATCAGACGCCTGCAGCATCTATAAATGATATTCAGTAAATTGATACTTTGCCATCATAACCAAATTTGAGTGGAAAGTGATAAGCGCTTTTTGCTTCTTTGAAATGGACCATGCCTTTTTCATGGGCGTTCCTATTATTTTGTCTGAAATCTGCAAATATAACTTAAATAGCTAACAAAATGTAAACTTCTTTACGAAAATATCAAATGAAGTGGTTTCATTTCTGAACACGTATATGAATTCCGATTTTTAATCCAACTAAGAATTACCTGGAGACAGCCACTTAATAAGCGTAGCTGTACTTGTCGTCTAATTGAATGTTGTCTTGCATTGAATTGTTTGTAATTTTTCGTTGTTTGCCTTCCTTCAAATGTGCAAAGTATTTCAGAATTAAATTTTCATTTTGTAACTGATTTGAAACAAGAGAGCATGAATTGATTCCATTTTAAGAGCACTAATTTCTAATAGAGAATTATTGGAAATAATAATTAGAATAATTGATAAAACTCAAATTTTAATTTTCAGATGGGTCAGTTTTTACATTTTTCTGAAAATAAAATGAAAAGATAGATAGATCTGCGAAAAATACACCGAAAAAATAGTGTTTTCATTTAACATAGAGTATTGTGATCATATTTTTTGTTTTTTTTCCCATCTGCATCAAAAAGTTTCATCTTTTGTTGAATTAGGTCTGATCATGCGCTAGATTAATAAATGATACTTTTCCGTCTACATGCAATTTTTGTAGAAGAAAGAATGGTTTGTTGTAGAAACATGTTTTAATCTTTGAATACTTTTTAGACTGATTAATATACATAAAACAAGAAATTTTATTCATATTTTTTTTTCATAACTGAATACATGCTTTAGTATCCTTATAGAGAATCGTATTCAAAGCTATTTTTAATTTCCTTAATTCGTTGCAGTTGTATACATTGAGTGATCCGCATATTATGCCATGCTTCGAAGTACTAATCGTATTAAATCTTCTCTGACTTTCGGAAAAAGTTATTTTCTTGTAATGGGCTCTACAAGTTGTTGGAACCATTGAGGAAGAATACTAGTCAATGGCGATCTTTCAGTGAACAGGAGCTCCTACTTCAACCCGCAAATGCACCACACCCATATACTGCTATCAACATGACGGAGAAGAAATGTGAACTGTTGGACCAGGTGTACTTTTCTACTCAACAATCCTCTGTCTCTTTTTTTTTTTTTTTATCTTGCAACAAAATCAAAATGTATCTTCTTGGTTGCCAGGTATTAAAAGCAATATGTTGTAAAATCCGTTTTGTAGAAAGTGTGAAAGAAGATTCATTTTGCAGAAAGCATGGATGAAGATCCGTTTCGCAGAAAGAATGGATGAAAATGCGTTTTGTTGAAGGAATAAACAGAAATATGTTTTGTAGAATGAATGAAGATACGTTTTGTTAAAAGAATAGATGAAGATAAGTTTTATAGATTGTGTCCCTAGTTTTACTGTTTGTTATATTTTAGTTCTTTTCTTGCTGCTCGTAAAACGTTCTTTCTTTCTGGTCCTTCAATCGATTAGAAATGATTTGAGCTCGAGTCACCGTTGTAAGACTGAATTCAAAAATATTAAGAATATATATATCGTTTTCAGAGGTAATTGGAGCCAGCTCTTTTGGCTCTCATAGTCAAGTCATTAAAATGTCTAACATCGCCAAAGCATGCGGATAACTGCAATATTTACTGATGCTTCAGACGAGTAATGTCAAATGTTTTTTTTTTAATCAGAGAATCCAGTTTATAATGTCAAAACATGAGCTACAGAGAGGAGAGGAAGTTTGGATGTGTGGTACTTCTGATATTGCATGCGATAAGTATTTATTTGTGCATTCACTCTAGTTCAGTGTTTCAGTATTATTAGCATAAAATTCATTGATTTGTCTTTAAAACATTAATTAAATTTATATCATAAAAAATTAACCTGGATTATGTTTCCAATTGACAGAATTTGAAATTTGTTATTGCTTATGATTACCGCTGAAATCAATATAAAAAGCTTTCTTTTTGCAATAAGCCTCTCTTTGAAATGGATCAATAAAGAGTTATTGAAATTTCCTTGAAAAGATCAGATAACTTCTCAAATATTAGGGAAAATCCTCTCCTTTCACTCGATGGCTAGATAATATTTGAATATTTCCCTGAGTTGTTTGACATAATGCCTGTTTCGCTTGTAGTTAATAAGTAATTTATTGTGGATTTCGTTTAATTTCATTTCTGTCTTTAAAAAGCAAATTTAATCACAGTGTTGATTGCATTTTCATCGCTTGAACCTTCATTTGAATCATGAAATGACGTGGCGTGTGAATTTTTATCTGTTTATGGCTTGACGAGTAAAGCTGATCATCGCAGAGCATAAAAATGATCGACAAACATAATCAAAGTGGTTCATCGCTCCTCAAAACTTTACTAGCATGTTTTCATCTTTCTGATGAAAGAGAAAGATTGGTTTTGAAGAATGATATTAACATTTAAATTTAGTTCGTGAAAATTTTTAAAAATTAACTTTGAAAAATATAAAACTCACAAATGCATGTAAAGGATGTTTTATTGAGTAATGATTATCATGTACTATTTAATGGTAGTTGACTGAATTATAGTTGCCGTAAGCGAATTTATTTTCTGACACAGAAGACTATTGATAAAAAAGGTACATATATAGTAATTAAATAGTAAAAGACAGACTAAAAATACATATTCTAAAAATGTTTTATTTTATAATCTACTGAAATGTAAGCTAAAAGTCTTTTATTTAAATATTTTTATCGACACATAATTTTAAATATTAAACTTAGCCTTTTTATGTATTTAGAATTTTAAAGTATTAAATGTATTTGAAATCTGTGAAAAATGTGTTATCCGTTTAATTTATCACAATTCAGTCCTCTCTCACTCATAGAAGTCCAACTCACTCTTTTTAAAAATATATTTATATGATAGGATATCATATAAATTATAAATAATTATTTGTTTCCATGAAGCAGCTTAACTTTCATAATAAAGTAAAAGTGGAAGCATTTTTAAATCACTGACATAGTTAAAATGAGTCTAAAAGCAGTGTAGTTTAAAATGAATTGTTTGGAGTTATAAACTCATTACTAGTGTCAAATTTAGGATGAATGTCAATTATTTGTATTTTTTATGTTATGAGCTGACGTATTTAATGCTTCTTTCTTGTACATAAATTATGCCTCCCAGGATGAAATAACTAGGAATTTAAAAAATTTAGATGTGTCTTACCACTTTTGCCACACTGCTTCTTAAAAAATTAGGCTTTTATATTATTTATATAAGAGTTTTTACATTTTGTATACAAGAGTTATGCGGAGGGAAAGTTAAAATAAATCTTTCATCCTGAGATTTAAAATCTAATACTGCCCATTTTGCTTTTCTTTGCTGTTTTGTATAAAGCCATAGGAGTACATCCTTCGGCAGTGCAAGTACTTAATCGCAAGCTTTCTAAAATTGCCGAAGTAACAAATCATTTTACAGTCAGGATATTCGGCTTTAATATCCATCCTCTATCCAAGTTCGATTGAAGTAGATACACCCTGTCTGTAATACAATTTGTTATACCAACCATTTTAGAAAACTTGCGATTAAATAATCACACTACCGAATGAAGTACTCCTACTCAAAACAATTTAAAGAAATGTTAAGTGGGGAGTATTAAATTTCGAATCTCAAGATCAAAGATTTATTTTAATTTTCCCCTTCCGCATAGCTCTTTCAGCAACTATGCTCTTGTAGCAGATTCAGGGAAGAGGGATTATTCTTGTTTATATTTCAGAATAGTTTATTTTTGCACTCAAACCGCTAAGCTATCAAATTGTAATTTAATCTGATTTCTCGTTTTGAAAACATAAAAGACACGAAAGTGTTTCTCGTTAGATACTTTCCGCGATCTGTGCAACTTTTCATGCGCGATTCAAACAAACAAACAATATTAAATAATTTCTGAAAATTTTAAAATCATCATTTATTTATTAAAGATAAAATTTGAAGACTTCAATCAAAAGATTATGTGACTCAGAATTCTACAACTCCTTTAAAAGATTTGACGATTTTTATTTTTCAGGGTATTAAGAAACTAGTCGAATTTTCAACTTTTGGTAAGATTTCTTTGTTAAAACCATGACAGAAATAGAACAGAGAACCGAATAGGAAGATAGCAAGAAGAAACCGCGAGAAAGCATTTTGAACTTGTCTAGTTTTAGAAAAGAATTTGCCAGCACAACGTTTTTGGTTTTGTGGGGAAATAACAACTTCCACATCTAAAGAATTCGAGGTGGTCAGGAATTTAATTTTGGAAAGAAAAATTAGAAAACTTACAAATATATATATTCACAAGTGGCTGAAAAACTGACTTAGCAAACACGAATTGTTATTCTTAGTTAAATGTTTTTTCCTTATTAATTTTCATCAAATCTTATTAATTTAATTTCTTTTCTTACTATATGCAAAATCATTTGCATTTGTAAAGTAAAAGTATATTTTTATTTTGAAGTATCAGATTGCTATTTTCTTACTGCATTTATGATAAGTGTAATATCTTTCTCTGGAGTTAAAATAAGCTAAATGCGCAGAATTGATTGTTGAGTTTACTTTATAAATGTGACTTTTAATTGAAAAAAGTGACGAGTAACTTTAAACAATTTATCATCTGATGCTTTGAATACTATAGCCACAGAAATGGGGGGAAAAACCTTCAACTATTTTAGAGTCCTCCCTGCAAATCAGTAATAAAAATAAGTAAATAATTTGTTCGTATAATTTACATGTAACGATATTAATCCATAAAAAAATCCATTTTACAGCTTTATGTATCTCATACTTGAAGACTTCTCTTTTCCTTTTATTTTCATCAATGTTGATAAATATTATGTTTTTAATTTATTTAATGTCATCAATATTAAATAAAAAATATTATTCTGTATGTCGAGCGCGTTAAATTGAAGTAATTTAATGGCTACTTATAGGATCAAGACATGCATCTTTTTTCCGTTTCATATTCCAAAGAAACAATA
Organism: Argiope trifasciata; assembly: GCA_026543055.1. Classification (NCBI taxonomy): domain Eukaryota; kingdom Metazoa; phylum Arthropoda; class Arachnida; order Araneae; family Araneidae; genus Argiope; species Argiope trifasciata. The sequence continues at coordinate 5,110,511 of JAPMOQ010000852.1, read as the reverse complement.
ATTTTTTCAGAAATTACTATTGTACTTTGTAATGTGTTATTGATTTTAATTAAATGTTTCGGGATCCTGGATAATTACTGCATAATAATTTGTTACAACATTTTTTTGTAAAATACTTATCAAATAAGTTTATAAACAAATATTTATGCTGAGGTAAACACAACGTATTTTATCTCCGACGACTGATTGCCAAACTTTGAGTTGGAATTATATTTTATTTAATTTCATGTAATTTAAATTTCAGCAAAAATCGAGAATGGGCAAAGCCACATTTAATTAGTGATAAATAACATAACTTCGTTTTGTGGATTACTTTAAAACTATTGCAAATTCTTTCATAACAATTAATTGAACCTGCTCTCGAATCGAGATGATTAATGGCATTATTACATCGTTATTTAAAAACACAATTTTATGCCTTAATTTTTAGAAATTTCTATTCTATTAGACACCAAGAAAATATATGTGTTGGTAAAAAACAAAATAACGCTTATAAATTCTTTAAAGAATTAAGCTTGAGAGTTAATTTTTAAGAAAACGTTAACGGTCAAACTGCTAAAAAAAATAACATTTTTGTAATCTTAATTAAAGCAACTTTGCTTTGAGTTAGTAGTTGCATAAAGATTTTTCCTACAAATATGGAGCGAAAAACGAGTTACAAAGTTTACGAACAAAATAATAACCTTAAAATCATAAATGAGTTATTTAGTCTACTGTTGCACTCAAGACAGTTAACCAAATACAGTTCACTTTAGGAAACCCACATTCTGAGTGAATGACTTAGATTAATCTGATATTTTAAAGCGATAACTTTTACCCTTTTTGAAAACACAAGTTTCCTAATTCGTTTTGTTTTTCTAATCAGAATAATCAACGCATGATTATTCTAATGTTTGATAACAAATTTAAGTGCTTGAAGAGAGATTTAGCTCTCAGATTTTAAGTAGAATGTCCATGGACTTCATTACTGAAACACAGATCAGGTTAGTTCCTTTACATTTTTAACTTTAACATCCAATTGCAAAGTGGACATTTTCTTGTTTTTCTTTTCTTTCAATTAAATTCTTCTATCTAACCTGTATTGTTTTATGTTTGTCATTAAATTTTTTTAATCGATTTTCGGTCATACCTTGATGCTATAGAATTTCGAAATATTTTAATCTTATGTAGTTGTGATGACAATACAGTTCTTGATATATAACATATATGATTATTCTAAGGGTTGATAACAAATTTAAGTGCTTGAAAAGAGAATCAGTTTTGAGATTTTAAGAAGAGTTTACACGGATATGATTATTGAAGCACGAATCAGGTTAGTTCAATCCCATTTATAACGTTAAAATAGAATCCACATTGGATATTTTCTTTTTCCAACTAAACCTTTTTATCTAACGTGAATTGCTTCATGTTTGCAATGATTTTTTGTAATCGATTTTTTTGTCACTTCCTGGTGTGATAAAAGTTTGAAATATGTTTTTGCGATGACAATATAGTTCTGAATATCGGCAGAGCTAAATGTCGGTTAATGAATTTATTGCAATTAAATTTTGATGTCATGCTAGTATATCATCAGTTGGAATATGGGAATAAAATGAAATCAATATTCCAAAATATTGAAAATAAGGTTTTAGAAATTAATTGAAATTGAAAAATTCTTTATAATGCATTAATAAAAAAGTTTTTTTAAAGCTGATTTTATTAGATTTATTATGTCAGATTCTTTAGAAAATAAATAAATAATTGTTAGTAAAATAAAATTAGAGTAAAATAAAATAATTGTTAGTAAAATAAAATAAGAGTATTTGTGATTTAGAATAAATTAATAACGTCATATCCTTACAGACAGTCAATATTGTTAAAAATCATTTTAAGCCATCTCCATCTAAAAGTTGTGTATTATTACAATTAGAATTTACTACCTCAAATTCGAACACATCAAGCAGTTATGAATTTAGTAATGGTTCCATCTAAGCACATCTTTGATTGCTACATCATAAATAAATTTTAGTTTGAATTCTCTAAGCAAATTTCGAATGCATGACAAATAATCTTAACTTCATACTGATTTAATTTGAATTCATCTATAATTGTTTCGCTATAAAAAAAATTCAGTTAAGTCTTTCTTCTGTCAAATATTCATTTGTGTTAGATGTAATAAACTTCTTGGCTGTGTTGAGTAAAGATGTAAATTTACCTACACAGTAGTTTGACAATAATATATAATTAAGAATACTTTATTCTTTGTAACCAAATATTATTTGATTAATTGTTGTGTTCTCTCACCAACTATCTTTTGTAACTAAATATTAATATATTCACTGTTGTGTTCTCTCTCTATCAAAGTTAAATATGTACAAAATTTAAGATCGAAATATAGGGTTATCGGTATTTGAATGTTTAGAAGAAATAAGTATAAACAAAGGTTGATATACTATCTAAGAGACGAAAGCTGTGTTGATTTTCACAAACTTATTTGAAAAAAGAATTAGTACTTTTAAACTTTTAAATTTGTCCAAAAAGTTTTATACTTCGGGCAATATATTCATGTGCTCGTTGTATAATATCTACGACAGTAAATTAAATAGGAAATCTATTGAATTTAAATCTACTATGAAAGCTGTAAATAGAGAACTTGACTGTTATAGTTTTGAATGTCATTTGGGAATAGAAACAGAGAAATACTTCTAATCATGGTTATTGCAAATAAACTTTTCCAGGTCTGGTTTCAAATCAGCTATAAAGAAAGCCACATTTTCAATATTTTGAGTATTCGAAATACTTCATTTAAATCAATCAGAATTACAATTATTTTTTAAATTATCGATTAATAGAATTTCGTAATCGGTAATTAGGGAAAATTTGATACTTATACCCTAAGAAAAGAGCCTGTGTTGACCAATCAATATTAAGGTCTCAGCTTCGAGACAAAGAGTTCCAGACACGAAATTCTTTTTCGACCAATATCCGTCGTCTATGTGGATATAGAGCAAACCATATTCGACACTGTGAGACAAGCGCCTTCTTATTGGCATGGTATAGAATTTCGGAAAGGGGAGATCCGTTTAAGTGTCATCCTCTTTATCAATTGTAAAATTGCTACATGCGTCCCAAAATATTCTTTGCATTGCTTCACAATGGGACATTAATATGACTAAAATAAACCATGAGAATGATACAAAAGTATCAAGAAAAAGGTAACATATATTAACAATTATAATTTGATCGTTTCCAAAAATAGACTGCATTGTTTTTAAGACAAATAACGATTTCATTCGTCAGAAATTTGAGAATATAGTGTCATCTGTTTATAGATATTGATTTTATATCAGTATATTTTTAAAAACTCTGATTTTTTTTTCCAGTTTAAAAACAAGAAAACATGAAATGAATTTTTGTAAATTGTTGCTTTTTGCAGTATTTTTGTAATAATTGATCTAAATTTAAAATATAAAAAAACTGAGAAATAAAGCTCAACATCTTATGAAATTACGGCTATTTATAATAATTTATTATCTGAATTTTTTATTAGTAACAATTACACGCTTTCTTTGAGAAGAAGCATTATGCCTAAATTCTGAAAATTCCGTTTTATAAGATAATCGAATACAATGAATAAATTCGTACAAAAGTAGTTAAAATAATATATTTAAATTCTTAAATTTATGAAAAATACATAAAACTGTAAGAGTATATTGTGAAATATGATCTGAGTAACCAGGATGCGCTAGATAATCAGCAAACTGGCAGAAAAAAAAATTCAAATTAAAAGGAAAATATTTTTGATCAATTTTTATTTGTATTGCAGAGTCAATGCATATAAATATAACAATAAAAAGTAAATTCCTGCATTTACGAGTTTGTTGATTAACTTTTTTCAAGATAATTGATTATTTTCTTTTCCATTTTGTATAATAACATCTGCTTTTATTTTATTGAAGTTTTTTGTAAACATTTTAGAGTTAGCGATTGTATATAATTGAAAGTTTGAATCTTGAAAACTAAAAGATGTTATTTAAAGACCATGGCCCATAAGGTTTCGGTACGAAAAAAGGGTTTCAAAAAATATAACCGTGCAAAAGTAGTTTATTAAATTCTTATTATGGAATAATATGTTGTTTATTATAAATACAACGACTAAATATTTTTGTGAAATGGTATTCAAAGAAATTATAGTTTTATTTATTATCAGGTTTACCAATTCACAGCAGATTATCAATCAATATAGTTTTGATTCATTGAAAATAAAAATAATATTAGAAACAAATGTAGATTCTTAAAAATATTTCAATGTTATTTAAACAAAATCTCTATTATTCAATTTCATAACTCAATGGTTTACATCAGAATATATCCTTTACATAATATTTTAATCAATTCGTAAATGAATCATTAACAACTCTATTCATAAAGTTAGAAGCGATTCACGTGCAAATTTTTCAAATGTGAATCCTATACGGTACGAGTGACCGGATAGAACAAGATGCAACTTACTAAGAATTTCAGGGAATGTATCTGTTTCACAGTTACGAAATGATACAGTAGAAATCAATCGATTAATCGTAGTGACACTTGTCGGAAAATTACGTTTTTTATTGTTGGGAATGAGCCTTCTTCATTTCAAAATAAATGCTCCAGTTAAAAGCGTCATGAAAATGTGGGACATATTTATTCGATTATTTATCATTATATAATTATATCGTGCTTTTAAATTATCTTATTCCATGTTTTGAATTATTTACATCTCCATTGGCAGTTAGAAAATTATTTTTATAGCAATATATATATTGATTTTCATTTTATCATTGTCATTAAATAAACGAAGTTTAAAATGTGTTTTTCTCTCTTTATCTAATGTCCTTATTTTCTTTTACAGTCAGAGCCAGCAGTCCAAGGATGATGGAAGCATTTCAAAACCGGCAACGCTGGCAATTAATCTGATATCTCGTAGTCAATCTCTCAACAGTTTAAATGATGATACGAATAATCTGCAACGAGCCAGTAAGTCTAATTATTGCTATTATTTAATCGATGAATGCGTATTTTTAATATTTTTTTTCATTGTATTTTCGTTGTATATTTTGATTGTATTTTCGTTATATATATGTGCATGATGTAAAACTTATTCAAAACGCTCTACATAACAAACCGCTCGGATTAGAGCAATCAAACTTTGCACGTAGTTACTTCTTGTGTAGAAAGTGCTCGCTAAGAAAGTATATTTCAAAAATTTAGTTAAGTTTTTAATAAATTTAAAATAAGTCGAACATTTAGCTTTTTTCTCATTAAATTGTCGTTTAAAAAAGGTCTATTTTTCTGTCTCCTTAAAATTTAAAAATTTAACTTTTCAATAATTACAACACTAACTGTATTTTGCAACAATATTTTTATTACTTTGTCATATAGGAGCTATATTGAAAAGTGATTATTAAAGTACAGATGAAATACTGTTCTCGTCAAAAAAAAAAACTCTAACTCTATATTTTGACGAATCTTTAGTTCCAGACCATCCTGAGTCTAAAAAGTACTTTTTGACATTTTGTTTGTCTGTCTCTGAATTCGATAACTCAAAAACGTTTTGAGCAAGATTGAAATTTCGTATATGAAATTATGACCAAATTTGTAGTTGTCTATCAAATTTTGAAAGAAATCCATTCAGAAGTATGTCTGGCTGGCTATTTGTATACTAGTGAACTCGATAAGTAAGAAACACAAAGAGCTATGTAGATAAGATTAGATGCACAAGTTTAACATCTAAAATATAGATACTTCTTATATTTTAAACTGAATTCGTCAAACAATTGATAATGTCAGTCTACACCTTCACATCCTTGTAAACACAACAGTTTAAGTCAAAGAAATACGCTGTGCTATCTAACGATTGGGCCGTAATTCTATGCCAAATTTTGGTTTTAATCGATGGGCAAAAATGCACCCATACATATTCTCACAATAGATTCAGTAAGAATGCTAGATTCGTGGTTATCGTTCCCCAGTGCTTTGTTAGGTATTCACCATATTACCCAAATTCCAGAATTTTATGCAAATGAAAGGGGATAGGAAAAATTTAAAATCGGAGAGTATGGAAAAAAGTTTCGAGACTACTCTGTATGTGCTTTTATATATACAGGCGATATTCATTGCATATTTTGTGAGCTTGTTATCGTTGCTGTATGAAAAAAAGCAAATAAGAAAAAATTGCGTTAAGTCAGATGAATCACATTTTAAAACATTATCATGTTACGATTTTTCGAACCAGAGGCTAGAATCACTTTTAAATTATTTTATAAAATATTATTTAAATTTCCATGGATATTAAAGATTAAAATTATTAACTCATCAACTCAAATTAGGTTGGCTGAGTCATTTCTGATTTAAACTGAGGGAATGAGAAAAAAGCTGGCATGTCTTTACTTTTCTTCAACGCCTATTTTACAAACATCGAAGTTTAGAGAATAGAGTACTACTTCAAAAGGTAATTTTCGTTATAAAACAATAAATAAATTGATGTGATGCGGTCAATTTTCAGTAGTTTACTCAGTCTCGAAATGAGATGTTAATATTGTAAATTTTATAGAAATTATATAATTTTTATGTTATACAAAAAAAATCATAAAAAGGAATCATCCTCGTCTTCTTTGCAAAACTTTTCTTTTCTATGCAGAAGAATTTCAACCATACTTGGCAAGTGCAACGTGTTTGTGTTATCACTAAAAAAGAATGCCTTTAAATATGCGGGTAATAACGTATTGCTAGACGATTGCTGTTCAGTTTTCAGTCCTATAGAAGTAACACAAAATAAAATTAAATTAAAGAATATATTTCGTTTGATATTTAAATATTAATGGTTTAATATTTATCCCAATTGAGCAGATTATCTGTTGTTTGAAACAATTTATGATGGTTGTATGTGTATGGTGACTATTTGCCGCTGCAGCATGTTGTTCAAAATCTTGGACAATTTTCTGCATTACCAGTTTTATATACATGTTAATTCTGGTTATAATTAAAGACATTTTTTTTTTCTTCCGTTATTTGAAACAGCTCATGTTGGTTATATGCAGAGTAGTCACAGTTTACCGTGCTAAACATAGATTGCTACATGCGATGCATTTTTCATTATAATGAAATTGATTCTTCATGTGATATTTGTTGAATGCGCTGCAGTAATTTAATTTTGGGTTCCATAATGAATTTAAAAGAAGGTAAAGAAGCTTGACATTAGAACCCAACATAAAATAGAATTGCATAAAACAACAGGTGACATAAAAAATTCCGTTTTGTGATGTAACCCTATTAGCGCAAAATATTGAACAAGAAGGTTACGATATTGTCGAACATTTAGTATATCGAAGAACATCGTGAAGTACCATGCAATATCTTTGCTGATAAGGAAATGTGATAACATGTGAAGTGATTAAGTTATTACTTATAAAGTTTTTGTATCCTTGTTAATATGAGATTATTAAATTGATGAAACTGAAAATGGATTTATTTTTAAAAGATATTCTATGTTCAGTATAAAGATTTAGTATTTACTTGCTATTGAGGCTGCCTATCATTATTACGTGTGTAGTTGATATCATCGAAAAAATATTCTAGCTATATATACATATATATGTAAAAAAAAAAATGCATCCTTACTTCTACTAATCTTCGAAATGAAATTTTCATCCAGTTTTAATTCAGATTTAAATAACAGTATAAATCAGTTTTCCATTTTTATAAATTAAATAACTCAAGATTCAAAATTCGTAGGAACAAAATTTCTTTTTAGCTACATCTGAATAAATAATATTACAATATAACTCTTATGTAGGTATTTTAAAAGTTTTTGTTTTTGCCATTTATCATTCAGTTTTTCTACAAATATAATTTGCAGCTTTTAAAGCAACCGATTTTTATATTAAAAGCATAAATTAATTTATAAATGTTCATTTTGTCTATATTTCCATCTCGCACACACATACACATGCACAAATATGAAAGGCCTGTAATTCAAGCGTAATTATTGTAAATGATGTTTCTTTATTAAATGGCTGTGTATATCATGACTTTATAATGGTTGTATATACCAGGGTTATATAAGGGCTGCGTATTAAATGGCTTCAGTAATATTATGGAATGATTAGTGACGATGTGCTTTTCAATAAAACCAAACTGACAAAACAAGTAATATCGTGCCACTCAACGCACTGTAATTCAGTTTTTAACGGCGAAAGATACTAATGGAGTCGATATTTACAATCGAATGATGAATACATGGAAACACGTGCTCGTCAGGGAATACAGATTTCCTATGTCGAGGCGATTTTCCCAAATGAATACGTGTGATCCTTCCAGTTCTTGACATCTCAGCTATGCTCACATGTCCATGATTGAAATTAATGTATTATGTGACTTAAGGCCTTATCACACGGCAAAATATCTTCGGCACTTTCCGTCAGCAAACGGCAAGGAAAGTGACGTCACTTCATTAGTTTCTCATGATTGGTTGAATTTCGTTTGCGGATAATATTTCCGATAACATTTTCGAGCTGGTTCGAAAAAGTTGTCGATTATGAAACTTGCTTGACCACTTTTGGAGGGTAGAAACGGAAAAGTACTGGCGAAATTTCACCGTGTGATGTGGCCTTTACACACAACCCAACATGTTTCACATTCTTCTTCTAGTTGTTAATATAGATTTTACTAAACTTTTCTTCAGCCGATTAAAACTGAATTAATAGGCATCGAGTTTGCTACTTGTTTCTCACTTCTATTTCTGTCAATGACACACCATCGTTAGCAATTTTATATCATTTTTATTCTGACATTTGTAACCATCTATCATAGAGCTCTCAAGGAGTTACTACTTGGAATATTAGCGCTGGAACCGCAATTCTACTTTCTCTTGGAGTCTCCATTTAGTTTATTCGCCTTAATTTATCATATTAGCCGAATCAGATGTGCAATCGTAGCCTTTGCGTGCATTCTATTGAAAATTATTTAAAAACTTTTTAGAACTAAACATTTAATTCTGAATATCTCTTAACAATTTGTTTTTTATTTTTATTATTTTTTTGGATTAAAACATTCTATTCTTTTATATTTTACATTTTCTTTAAAATGATTGTAACAAATTTTCTGAAAGCTTTCTTTCTAAATGATACATTTTATATATTTAATAAATCATTTGCAGTGTTAAAGAACAGATGTGCATCATCAAATTTAATGATAGTCCGCAAGCATTTGTTGAGTGACTGAATATGACTTAAGATAAAATAAGTCAGCAGTAACAGATAAATAAAATAGATATTTATTATGCCATTTTAGCTCAAAGTCTGCGTAAATTATCGTCTCATAATTTCTTCTTCTGTTTAATATCGTGATTTATTCTCGTGAGATAATAAAATTGTATATAAACAATCCAAGATTATGAGTTAGGATCTGACTATTCGATGAAATAAGCAAATAAAATTAAATTAAAGACGGATGAAGAATAAAATTATTGGATCTGTCATCAACAGAATAAAATATTGTGATAAATTGATTGAGGTTTTTATCTGTTATCGACAACCCACCACATAAAACTTCTTTAATCTTATTTTCTTTCAATTTTTCACCGAACGTGTCCTTCTTTCTCCTTATCTCATTAAAATCCCATTTAACATCGAGATTTGTTCTCATCATTTTTCGGAACAGAAATAAATACTAGCATGATTTACAAAGAGTCTATTAAAGAGCTAAAGGGCCTATAAGAGCAATTTTAAGTGAAATTAATTTAAAAATGTTTTTAAACAATTCTTGCATAAGTATATTTATTAATGTACTAAATTGCGGAGTTTTAAAAAAATATTTTCTTTCTTTCAATCTTATAATCTATTGTTTTCAAAATTCATTACCAGGAGGTGACATAGTTAAGGAAGCAAAATTCAATCTAATTAATGATTAGCGGCTGGCTAAGTTCTGAAAATAATGAAATAGTATGATATCATCAGCCAGAATATACAAGTGTTCAAAATTTTGATCCTTTTGCTCATAAGGAAGTGAGTGGGAAATCGATTGAAAAATTTAATTTCTATAAACATGAAACAAGTCAAAGGAAATAAAAAGGATTTTAATTAAAATTACAAAGGCAGTTATGTAAATACTTTAATAAATGAAATTTATCATTTTAACTGCGCTTATTTTTAGTATTATTTTAACTGTCATTAAAGTTATTTTAACAGCTAATTTATGCTGATGTATGCTTTTTCCGTACGGCACTGCAATTTAATTTTGGAATCCATTACTTATCACAAAAAGGGGATATAGCACTCTATATTACAGTCGGTAGAAAATGTGCAGTTAAAAGAAATGCTCAGTTATACTTGTCATGCGTTTGTGAAATAACAAAAATTGATTTGATTATAGTTTTTATCCGCTTGTGATGCTTGAATGCTTACAAAAATTTTGCTGAACTTTGAAATGTACATCTTTAGTACAATAAAACTAAAACTATAGAATTAAAAATATGTGAAAATGAAACAAAATCTGAAAATTTGATATTTCCTCTTTTATAGAAGAAGAATGCATAATTTCATTGCGAAGTAATTTTGAAAAAAACTTATCTTAAAAATTTAATTTAATAAAATTCAGCAGTTTCTGTAATAAAAATTAATAAGGAGATAATTTGTGTATTTTTTAAACAATTTTATATCTTTACATTAGATATCTGAGATAATTCCCATATATTTATGGATTTCAATAATTTCATTGGCATCAGCAAAAAGAATTAGATAAATGAAATGTTAGACTTCATAAAAGGTAGTCTTCAAAATCTTTCAACTTGCTTTATATCTCAATAAACCTTCAAATCATGCATTGAGGGAAATTAGATACTTGACCTCCAATAAATTAAATGACTTAATTATACTAAGCATAGCAATATTAATGGAAGAAATTGGAGGAAACTGTTTAAAATAATGCAAATCCAGTACAAAAAAATAATAACACTGCTCCTAAAATGTAGTGTATAATTAATATTTTCTACTTAAAATATATTAATACTTAATTTAATGAACAATTAAGCAGAGAGTCAAAATATTAATGGAAATCACGATGCAACTGAACAGTCCTTACTTCTCGAGTAGCCTTGATAAAAAGTTAGAGTAGCCTTGATCTAGACCAGAGCAAAACAACTTGAAGCTATCTTCCTTGTCTTAGACATAAAATACCGAAGTCCTCGAGAAGTGCCGCAATTTCGAAATATGCTTTCATCAATTTATTTTGTTTTGTTAGTACTTATAATCTTTGACCGTGATATATTGATGAGGCATTTTTCCTTCAAATATTTTCAAAAAAAAAAATAACAATAATATCCTTAGAAAATAATCTATCTTGTAAATCCCAAGCAAAAAAGAAATCTGTCTATGTTTGAAGGATTGAAGAGTAGACTGCTGTTTAGTAGATATCTATTTGGTGTGTTCTTCTATGCGTCTATTGAATTATAAAAAGTAAGAATATTTCCTGTTGTTTTTAATCGAAGTCTGAAATATAATCATTTCAAGTTGCATTACTATTATTATTTTGTCAAAAACTGCAGCTGTGATTCTAATATTAAATTTATGATATTTATAGCGCAAGTTTTTCTGAAAAACATTGACTGTGTAATTGCTTACAAAATGCATGAGATCTTTAAGACTTGTTGTAAAAGGAGGTTAGCCAGCAAAACGAAAATAAAATTATCAAATAAAGTAATTAGTTGGTAACTTATTTGGCACTATTTTAAATATATATTTTATATATTAAAAATGATGCCTTTCTTTTACTTTATGCACGCAATAAACAATAAATTAATTTTACATTGTTAGGAAAGGATTTCAAGCCTTTTGTAGAAAAAACTTTTTTTGGGGGGGGGGGGAATTATTGGTTTCTCACCAACGTTGTTAAAGCGGGATAAATAATTTTAATTTATGAACATTAAACCGCAGATTTCACTACTGCATTTCACATGATGGTATGCTTCTTACTGTCCCTTTACTTGAAATTATGCAAACGAATAAATTAGAATGTATGCCATGAAGATGTGACCTAAGTTTGCATTCCATTAAATCCGTTTGTTCGCATTCGAACTCATGTTTGCCAGTCTCATAGTTGTTTTATTACTTTCAAGCAAAATACATTTCTAATTATGTACCCATAGACTTTACTAACAGATTTTTGACATTTATCCTAATCTATAGTTCCACATATAACCTTTTATCACCGTAACCTTGAGAACAATAAATAGTTTCCACCTTTCACGACCTGCGCGTGACTCATGTATCTACCAGACACAAGTGGGTAAAAAAGGGTTGAGTTCTGTTAGTTTTACCATCTTGTCCTAGTTTTGAGATGAGGACAAAGTTCACGAATACTTTCTAGAGAAACTGTACCCTTCTTATATTCCAATTAAAATCAAGAAGAAATAGAAAAAAAGTGCATGGCCTTCTTTTGTGAAGTAATTCAGGGAATTGGAGAAAGTGCAAGTTGCAATAAACAATGCAACAAGACAGTTAATTTCATAAGCGACATGACCTGAAATCAGATAACTGATAGTTGTGAGTTGAGAAGGAATTTTTGTCTTCTGGAACGAATTTACCTTGATACCTAAAAAATAAAAATAAAATGCTTTATGCAAATGAGGATCTGAAAAATAAAACATAATTTTGGTTGATTTATATGCTTTAGCGCAAATTGCAATTACCATGACAAAAAAATGTGGAAAATAAGAGAAAAATATCTGATTTAATTTGTTATTTAATTAAATTTTGCTAAATCCTGAAATGTTTAAGTTTATCGTAACATTGTTTTTGTTTAAAAGTTCGGCTATTTGCTATTTTACCAATATAAATCTGTCATTATTTTTTTGAAGATTTATTTTGCTCTTTATTTAGGACATTTCAAATAATAATTGTAAAGAAATTAATTTACTGTTTATTACATACATGCGTATGAATCATTATGACAGCCATTAGAATACTTAATACAGATTTAGCATTATTCTTTCTCTTATCTTGATTGAAGTGGATTTTTTTATCATTAATGGAGTAAGGAAATGTATTAATAAATCAAGAAAGAAAATAAGTTAAAAAATAATCAGATTGCTATCAATTGAGATCAGCTGTTAGCACCATACCACGTTGCTAACCAGCACTATTTTTCCATGATTTTAACTAACCATTAACAACATTTTCTTTAATTTCGGGAAATTAATGCAATAATTCTTTCCTTTTTGTGATAGTTCAATTTCAGCGACTTATGTTACGAAAAGATGGAATTACCACAAAGTGATAAATTTTCTACCAATCGGTTTATTTGCCATTTTTAAAAACTTCTTGACCTGGCGATTTTTCAAACATCGTACACTGGATTCCCTTATTTTTATTCAAAATATTTAAATCATGGTAAAATTATGATAATGTAAATGATTTTTTAAAATAAGAGAGAACATTATTAATGGTTTTAAATAAGAGGGAACATTATTAATTTATTAATGGTACTTTCGAGTTAGTTGTATTTATGTCCAATTTCGAAATAACGCGAAGCCTATTTTAGATTCGTAAATTTAGACAGTGATCAGATGAAGTGAAGTACACATGTTTTGGCACACACACCCTTCTTGAAGCTTATATGACGTATGACCAGAAAGAACTTTGATTCCTTGATTCGAACCAGACTTGCTTATACGGCATTTTTTCAGTGAAACCAGTTTTCAAACCCTCTTTCCTCATAGCTTATGTCTTATTTCCATGCTATCAATGCCCCAACCTATTTTATACTAAATCCGGTATAATCGGTGAATAAACTATATAAAAATAATGTCACAATCTTCACTGATAACATCGCACATTGCAACTCATAATATCTGAAGGAAATCTAATAGTTTAAGACAGAGGTGTCCAAACTACGGCCCGCGGGCCAAACCCGGCCCGCCAAGGGATTTTATCCGGCCCGCGGAGGGTTTTAAAACATAGTGATATTTTCGCCCAAACCTTTTCATTTTCATAAAGGTATATCGGAAAACTACGTGGCCAACAAAACGGAGTTGTTGTACTTGATCAAACACAAATGTCTATCGCGCTGTTAAGTTATAAGACTAAATAAAAAAAATATTTCAGTAACTCAAATATAAAAGAAATTTTATACGCATGTGAATTTCGATGATAAGCAGAGTCTTATTGTTTTGTTGTAAATAAATCATCAGCAATTTTGAGTAGTTCGCTTAAAGAAGAACTTAAGTATAAATAAACAAATATCGTTTTGATTTCGATAACGTTTTCAGGCGAACGTAACAAAGCTACAATTATTCGAAAGTCAAGTGACTGAATGTAATTTTACGCATTTTCCGTGCTGCGACGAATTTAATAAAAAAACTGATGGACAATTTCCAATTGCATTTGCAGTAAAGATCATCGCCGATTTAAAAGAAAAATTTCAAAAACGATTTTCTGATTTGGACATGAATTCAAAAGAAATTCGGCTGTCCCAAAATCCATTTGATTGCAACGTTGCTGAAATTTCCTGCCAGCTTCAAATAGAAATTATTGATCTTCAGTTTAATTTAGTTATATTAACGTCCCGTTTAAAGCAACACGAGGGCTATTTTGGGACGGACCTCGTCATTTTGAACCACGGTCAGATGACGAGGACGACACCTGAACTGGCACCCTCCTCTCCCCACCACGCCACACCAGCGGGAGGACATTTAGCCTGACAGATTTAACGTACAACAGACCCCCTCACACGACGGTTCTTCGGTGGAATCGAGTCTCGAACCTGAAACCCTCCGGTTCCGAAGCCGAGACTATACCACCGGGCCACCGCGGCCCTATTGATTTTCAAGCAAACGAACAAATCAAGGACAAATACAAGGAAGAAAACTTAAAAGATTTTTATAAATATTTGGATGCAAAAGAGTTTCCAAATTTGAAGAAATTTGCTCGTAAATTCATTTCAATGTTAGGGACAACTTACGTGTGCGAACAAACTTTTTCTCGAATGAAATATCTCAAATCAAAATATAGAGCAAATTTATCTGATGATCATTTGCAGTCATTGCTTATGATTGGTTTAACAAATTTTGATCCCAACTATAAAGACATTCTTCAACAACAACAACAACAAAACAAAAAAACAGTTTCATCATTCGCATTAGAAGTTGCATGAAAATATTTCAATTTATATAAAATAATTATATAATTATACTTTGTTTGTTTAGTATATTGTATTTTCAAGTTACAATACAATAGTATTAATTAATAGTATTTAATGCTACTTTACTCATAATGATATTTTTCAATTTGTATATACATGTGGCCCGTATAAGATGCATCTAATTTCGATCCGGCCCTTGCCACGAAAAGTTTGGACACCTCTGGTTTAAGATAATTATTTTTACACTGAAGTGACAAAAGTCATGGAATGACTGTTAATATCGTGTCGGTCCTCCTTTTGCCCGGCGAAGTGCAACAACTCGACGTGTCATGGAGTCCACAAGTCGTTGGAAGTCCTCTGCAGGAATATGGAGCCATGCTGTCTGTATAGACGTCCATAATTGTGAAAGTGTGGATGGTGCAGGAGTTTGGGCACGAACGGACCTTTCGATGATGTCCCATAAATGCTCGATGGGATTCATATCAGGCGATCTAGGTGGCCAGATCATGCGCTGGAATTCTCCGGAATGTTCTTCAAACCAATCGCGAACAGTTCAGGCCCGGTGACATGGCGCATTATCATCCATAAAAATCCCATCGTTGTGTGGGTACGTGAAGTCCATGAATGGCTGCAAGTGATCTGCAAGCAGCTGAACATAACCATTTCCAGTCAATGATCGGTTCAGTTGCATCAGAGGACCGAGTCCATGCCATGTAAAAACAGCCCACACCACTATGCAGCCAGCACCAGCTTGAACAGTGCCTTGCTGACAGTTTGGGTCCATGGCTTCGTGGGGTCTGCGCCACACTCGAACTCTACCATCAGCTCGTAACAACTGAAATCGTGACTCATCTGACCACGCCACGGTTTTCCACTGGTCTAGGGACCAGTCGATATGCTCACGAGCCCAGGAGAGTCGCTGCAGGCGATGTCGTGCTTTCAGTAAAGGCACTCGAGTCGGTCTTCTGCTGTCATAGCCCAAGGAAGACAAATTTCGCCGCACAGTTCTATCGGACACGTCTCTCACACGTCCCACATTGATTCCTGCAGTTATTTACCTGTCTATTAACATTGACCATTCTACACAGACGTCGGCGGTCTCGGTCGTTAAGTGCAGGTGGTCGCCCACTGCGCTGTCCATGATGGGATGGGATGCCTGAAATTTCATACTCTCGGCATACTCTTGATACTGTGGATCTCGAAATGTTGAATTCACTAACGATATCTGCAATGGAATGACCCATGCGTCTAGCTCCAACTAACATTCCACGTTCAAAGTCTGTTAATTCTCGTCGTGCCGCCATAAATCACGAAAAACCTGTTCACATGAATAACTTGAACACAAATGAAAGCTCTGGAAAACGAACTGCGCATTTATACTTTTTCGCTGCGATACTACTGCCATCTGTATATTTGCATATTGCTATCCCATGACTTTTGTCACTTCAGTGTATATTATAATTATTATATTATAATTATTATATTATAATTTTTATATTATTATTATATATTATATTATTTATATTATAATTATTCTCATTCTCACTGAGTGTCATCCAAATATAAAAACAGAAAAACTCTGTATGATTTTTTCCTTTTATTTAATTACTAAAAATGTCATGAAATACTAACTCAGATTTTTCATAAGAAAGTATTTCTTAAACATGCGATTTTTAGTTGAAATTATGAAATCGCAGATTATATAGAAATAGTTGACAATTGTGCCTCTTGATTTAAAATGAATAATCTTATGTTCCAAACTATCCCATCCATTAAAATAAAAAATAATTAAAATAAAAGGCCCATAGTTGATTTCCCTTTTAAAATAAAATAAAAATTAAATACGTTTAAATAATGTAGAAGTTTAAAATAGAAGTTTCATTTAAACAGATAAAATAAAATTTAAGTTTATGATACAAATTTTATTTTATAGAGTTTTATAAAACAATTTTGATATAAAGCTAATGCTTTCAATAGAATAAGTAATTTCAATTTTAGATTCTATTTTTTATAATAAAAATTTATTCTTAAATTTTATAACTGGGCAATTAAATGGCAGGTCTTTATTGAATTCTCAACTTCCAAAAGTTGTTTCTTTTTGATAAAAGTATCATAAGTTTTACTATTACCTTTTTTCTGAATTTGAATACCACAATGAATAAAATTTTGACTATATAAAAACTATTTGTAGTAAAAAAAGTTTCTTCACTAAAACTTATTTTTTAGAAAACTGAAGTGTATTTTTTGTTCTATAAAATAAAGTTACTCATTCTGATTCTCTATTTGCATTTAATTTTGATAAAAAGAAACTTTTAGTAATTTAAAGAATTCCTTTTTTAAATTATGATTCAATTAAATGTTTGTTATCAGAACAACTATTTCGGCCACAAAATTCTCAAAAGGAACATTCTTTAAATATCTAACGTTTAGTGGCTGTACATTAAGTGAACTTAACTGATGAAACAAAAACTAAAACAAAGCTTGCATTATTTCAATCTTAACATTTTACACTTAACATTGAGTTCAATAAATCTTAAGAAAAACTGCGTTTCGATCGAAGACTGAGTTATTTATCAAAGAGATACACTCACTAATGTGTTTACGTAAGAGCTTTTACTAGAAGATCGACGCTGTTATCATGTGACTGGTTTTCAATCGTTTAAGAAATGAGTACAAAAAAGCCTCAAATGTTGTATCACTTTAAACCGTGACTTATTTGGGGGTAAAGGATCACTATTTATCAAAAACTGTCTAAGAATAGATCAATGATCGTTATATGAGATGTGAAACGTTATTATGAGAAGCAAAAATAATAATGTTTATAGTTTAAATACTTATATAAAATAAAAAACAAAATAATGATACGAGCAAAATAAATCATATTCTCTTTGTTTTATTTCATTTATTTTTCATTGAAAGACGAAACTTTTTACTTAATTGAATGTTTTGGATAAAAAAGATATGTATTTCATTTAATAAGTATTTGCCTTTTTTATTATTATTATTAACGTTCATTTTATTCTATGGGTTACTGAAGACAGATTTCGTAATTTGGAATCATAATCAAAATACAAGGACAAGTTTGAAATAATAAATCCACAAAATTTCTATGCTTCTCCAGAGTGAAAATGTACGTCTCAAGCATGTAAAGGAAGATTCAAAATTCAATAAATAAATTGCTAGGTGACTTAGAAAACACAAGAAACGGGAGAATCGCTCAAGGATTTACGACCTTAAATGCCACCTCCGTCAAGATACAAGATATACGAAAATACTGGAATGGCAAACCTATAGAGTGTCAAAACCTTCTAATTTGGCAATATTTCACACTTTTGCAGTACAGGAGCATATCTAGTTTTACAGAAACTTCTCAAAATTAAACCTTTCACAAAGGCGATGCAAGAATTGGCAAATTCTTTTGAAGAAAGCGGAATTAAGTGAACGTCTTTTTAACTGTCATTCGCAAACCGAGATAGAAATATTTTGCATTTCCTACATTTAAGGCTAGTTTTAATGACACAGTTTCATGAAAGCTCTTGATCTGGATAACCCTTGTATTGAATATATTGGTAAAAAAAATGGCTGGTATACGTTAAGGAAAACCTAAAATTGTAATTTATATGGTCCCCAAATAGACGGCTCATAAACAATCCTCATTGCTTGGACACCATGAATGAAACAGAACTAAAAGTATGGATCTCATTTATTTTTTCTGTGACTGAAAACCAAGTTAACTGCAATCTTAACAGTTTCAAAGTTTTTAGTATAATGTTATCTAAAAGATTCAGTACTCTGAAAACTCCATATTCCTGAAAATCTTAGTTTATTCTAGATAACACAGTGAACGAGTTTCTTATGACATAAAGACATTGGAGGGCCAAAGCTAGGACAGATAGGTTCCCATGTGCAGACAGATTACTGTCGGAGTCGGCAGTGAGATAGTGTGTGCAAAGTTCATTTAAGAATGTCAAACAAAAAAAATTAAAGAATTTTGTTAGTTAAAGAATGTGTCAAAGGTGTTTATATTTGATTTCATTATGCTTGGCAATGAGTGTGAATATACAAGGCGTCCATTACCATCGTGGCCCAAAATTTATTTTCTCAACCTCTAGTAATATATAGGTACGTATTCCCAATCGAAAAAACTGTTATAAATCCAGCAAAGACTTATATTTTATGTTTTTTGAACTGCTATTGCAATCGATTCCATACCATTTCAAAGATTGCCTCGAGGAAGATCCTCCAATGATTTCACGGCGCTTTCTTGGAGTGGCCTTTAACTAGCCTGAAATAATGAAAATAATGAAGTTTTATTAATAAGTCAGTTTTTGTTACTTTTAAACAGAACTTATTTTTTGTAACTTTTTAAAAAAATATGTTAGCGTGTCAAAATTGTTTTACTAAATATGACTAACAGTCCTGTATAAAAAAGTAGATTTCGTAATTTTTTCCCAAAAAGTACATTTATTTATACAAATCACATAAAATATATTTTATACCATTTAGAAAAAATTTTCAATTGAAAAACCAGGTTATTTCTGGCGGCTAAAAGATTAACTATTTCATGTCCCAACAGATACATTATATAAATATATATTAAGAAGCCTATACATTTTTCTGTGCATAATGGCTCAATTTTTTTTATTCATGGCCCAATAGACATTATATACAGACAGGTATTAAGAAACATAAATTTTTCTGAGCGTAATGGTGCATGAATTTTCTTACTTCAGTGGGTCAAAAAGGAAGAAAACGGTTTTCTTTACGATTCTAGAAATTTCCTTAATGTGAATATTTCAAATAAGCTGAACTAATTTCTTTTAACGATTTAGAAAGAAAGCTAGAAATTTTGATCTACCATAACACATTAAATATTGTGAAACAGTCCTGAAAAAAGATTAGTTGACAGAGGATAATTAAGTTGTGTAATCTAATAAAAGAAGATTCTGATTTATTAGGCTTACAGGAATCTTATAAGCGATGAAGCGAGAACAAATGGGAGAGTAATGAACTTCCTGATTCTTAGAATTTCCTGTAAAATTGTTGGCGAATCATTTGCACTGAAATCCGAATAAACTTTCTTAGCTATAAATAACAATTGTTTTCATCATAAACTTTATTCAAAAAAGGCGAAAGGATAACTTTTGCCCTTAGATTTCTTTAACTAAACCATTTTATAGCATCCTTTGATTTCAAAGGGGAGGACCTTAATTTTTGGGACTTTGAATTATTACGTAGTCGTGATATATAAAAAATACTCTAAAAACAATGGGAAAAATTGCGGTTTAAGCAAGTACTGCTCGTTTTCAGTATTCTGAGATGACCACTTTTTGACGATTCTATCTCATTAAGGGGAGAGTCGCGGAAAGATAAACACATTCTTCAAGATGGAATTCTTCATTCCACCTTGATTTTCTCCCTATTAGATCCTTTTTTTGTTCTATTTTTTACGTGTATGTGAATATCATGACGTTTCTAACCTTATTATTTTAATTCAGTCTGCGAAGAATCCTAGTTTATTTAATTATTAAATATAACATCCCCTACTTTCATCTTTCTTCTCACCCCTACTTTGATGAATTCAACCCATCTTAAAGCATGCACAAAAGTGCGGAGGGATTCAGAATCCATTGACAAACTGAAAAGAGATTGGAGCATCAAAAACTTTACTGTATAGATCGAACCAAAAGTATTCCAAGAAAGTTGCCTATCTTTGTACATAAAGGTTAAATCGAACATCTACCTCATATGTTTCTAAATTACCCCGGGTAGCTTCCACCAATAGAAGATACTATACTTTTTTTTAGCATTTACGGCTATCAAGATACTCCAGTGACACTTTACCATCAAAAATGCTACTGTTCCACTTTATCACGATTATTTGACACGTGGAAGCGTCTAGTTAGGGAAAATAAAATGGAATTAAAATAACCACCAAAACAAAAATTAAATGAGCTGTAACTTACGATAATAGTCATTGACCATCAAAATCACCCTCCCCCGCAGAAAAAAAAATCTTTTTTTTTTCTTTTTTTAAAAGATCTAATGCTTGATGCAATGTAAAAACGTGTCATAGTGTAAAAATGGTAATTTTGTGTGTTATGAGAAATACAACAACCCCGTATAATCAATCTATGTACCCGAAGTATTTTCCCGAAGTATAAAAATAATAATAATAATAAATTGACTCATATTTGGCTTTCGGAATAAAAGTAACAATTGTGACAAAGATGGAAAAAACAAGAATTAGAATAACAGTTGATTTGTGTTAAAAAAAAGAACTAATAGAAATTAAATATCCTATGTATGGAAATAATTTCATAGTAGTGATAAAACTGAAAGAAATACAGATGGAAATTTGTAAGAACTATTGAATTCGAATGTGGAATATTAATATATACTTTTAATGCAATCGGACTCAAGAATTGTTTTTCTCTAAAATATAAATATTATTCGAAATTGCTTAGTGGTGAAAAATAGTTCGACGCAAAATACTGCCCTTGTTCGTGGATATCTTGTTCAGAAAGGCATTATAGTTCAATGCACTTTTCTGAATCATGTATATTGTTAATAGCCCTATACTGCAGAAAGAAAATTTTAGTAATTAGCATTTCATAGTCTGAAATACGTACTTTATATCTGGTTTAATTAATTTTATGCTGAATTCTTTTAGAAGATTAAATCATTTGTATTCTTGTCTCTGGTCAAATCAAACACGTCTTTGCTTTCAACCGCACGTTACGGCTCTGATGCAACCATCTACTTGTAAATTGGATGCTTTTGTTACTGAATTTCATTTGCTCGTTTTATCATATGGCAGGCAGTCTTTATAAAAGAGTGTATTATAATCTGTTGATTTCATATTTTTGAAGAGTTATATGTACGACTTTCATTCCACTCATATTTTGCATAATTCATTATCTTCAAAGTTACTTGAAACTATTTAACTAGATTTAGTTGGCTTTTATTTTTTGAGTGCAGTTTTGAGGTATTATCCCATTTTTCGCCACAACAAAGGCCACTTGTGGGTATGTCTACAGAAATTTAACCTTCAAAACTTCACGTTTTCAGTCCGTGGAATTTCACAAGAACTTCCTTCTTAGTCAAATGAGTGAGATTGAATTTGTATTTCGTCTCCTTAAAGACAAGGTTAAGCGTCGAATATTTTGGGTTAGAGAGGTTATCTCTGGGCTAAAGGACCGACGAACTCTCACAAACTTCTCATCTTGGCGATAGGACCCGATGAATGATGAGAGATTCGTATCATCACTCAAATATGGTTCTTCACGTATATTCTCTGATCTTGATTGCCGGGCGACTACGTTATATATATCACTTATTTTCAAAATAACTGGTTGCTGTCACAGGATCATTTTCCCGAAATTTGTACCCAAAGGAAATGTCTTTCATAAACAATATGGATTCAGAGCCACAACATGCCAGGTGTGATACTGTATCATCAACAACCACTGATATTAATATCAATTCATCATCTTCAGAATCAGACGGTAAGTTATAATTTCATAATAAAGTTGGAAAAAAAATTCTTTTGTTTGAAATAAAGGAAAAGCGATAAGGATGACAAATGGAAAACATTGATATAAAATAATTTTATAAATAAAAACAATAAAAAGTAATGCAAAAGAAGTAGCAGAGAGTTGTATGTAACTTGGGTTTTATATTACTAATCATTATATTTAATCATCTTGTATCTATTGTATTGAATGGATTACAGTACACTGATGGTATTATTATAATAGCTTTATCTGAAATTGTAATTAAAAACATTTGATGAATAAATTTTAATTTTGCATGTATAGGATAGTGAGATATCTTAATTATTTCGAAAGAAAATTATGAATTTAATTTATTATCTACAAAAACATAAAAAAATCCAAAGATTTCGGAATCCAATTACGCAAATGGAAAAGTTATAACATTTTATTGGGAATTAAAAAAATTCTGTCAAAGGTTCATATAAATTCACAGAAAATAGTAAATATTATTTACGCAAAAATACTTTGTAACATCTCTAAATAAATGGTAAATAAACATTCAGTAATAAATATTTGCTTAATTCTTAAATTTATTCAATAGATATATATGCATACAGATAATTCATTTTTAAACAGTTTTCTCTATCAGTGTCAGTGTCAGTGTCTGCCAGTAAAAATACTTTTTCGTCTGTAAATAGATAGATTAAAATATTTTTAAAATTAAGGATCATTATAAATATCGTTAATATAACTATAAATGACTTATTAATTTCTCCTTATGATGCTTGGGAAACAATAAATAAGTAATTTTTTTCTGTCTCCCTCTTTTTCTATGTATTTAATCTCTTTCTTTTTTTTTCCTAGAAATTCATCTCTCTCTCTTGTCTTTTCTTTTCTACGGATATATCGTTAAATTCTTAACATTTTTTTTTATTTCTGCAAAATTTCCTACCAATCTAATATAACTAGTCTTTAACAAATGAATGTCACAATCTTTTAAATAATTTATACAGAAATCTGTTTAGTGATAGAATGGTTCCTCTATCAACCTAAAACGAAATTTAAACAATTATTGAATAAATAAGTCTAAAAAATAAAATAAAATGTCTTAATATTTTTTCAATTCAATTTTCTTCATAGTTTCATTCTCCCAAATTTATTTTCTAAAATTTCCTTTATATACATTGCTGAAATGTCGATTTTTTTTTTTTTAGTTGCAAGATTTTTTTACTTAAAAACATCCACTAAAGTCTATTTTGGTTTGTTATACATTCATTCGATTTTTTTTTAAAAGTAATATATTTCTAAAACAAATTTTTTAAATGAATGGACAACCGAGTGTACTAAGCTTTAAATGAAGCAACCACGAGTTGAATATTTATCAATTTTATTTAATCTGGCAAACATTTGAAAATATTTATCCTTATGTAATTTGCATTTGTACGATGTTGTTTTAGATATGTGTGTGATTAATTTTCAAGATGCTCTGAGAAATTAAAATAATACAATAAATGTTTTTGTAATCAACGATGCTGACTTCAGTGGAAAGGAAACATTTGCAACTCAAAGGAGATGCCATCTATTAGAAATGTCATCTTATCAAAATGCATGTTGCTTGCTATAATTAAGCGTCTAATGCCTTAAAAAAGAGAAAAATGTGTATTAGAATACTAACTTTATTAGCGGTTATGCCTTCGCTTTCAATGAACAATACTGTTATTACAATAACTAACTTTTAAAAAAAAACATATTAGTAAAAAAATATTTACTTTCTTAACTTATAAAAATTGTCACAAGATACTTTCGAATTTAAATGAATGTAGAAGTTAAGATTTTATAGCTCATAATCTTCTTGAAAGACACCCTTTCTTTAATCCTATTAGCCCAGGTTCTACTTTATGTAAAATAAATTTAACAGATCGTTAACTTTACAAACTGCTAAAAATAATAAATTTAAAATATCCACTAATATTTTTCATTTGTAATAGGCATCATTGCTGTCAGCGATCTCTTTACAGTTATTAAAAAGAAAAGAAAGTGTGATAAACCTATTTCCACGGTCACTTGTTTGCCTTGGTTCTACACCTCTACGGCCTTCATTTCTGTTTTATTGTTCAAACCACTTCAAGGCTTGGTTAATGTGAGCAAGTGGTTGTATCTCCAAGTGTTAAAAAAGTTGAATGACCGGATTGCAAAAATAGTAGCATAGCCTAATTGACGTATAGCTGACTTATCAGATTCTTATTAAATTCTCTGCGGTCAAAATTGACTGATCGATAGATTCATTATTGCTATGTTTACTCTTATCCTACAGGCATGTTTTTTTTATCTGTTATAACTTGAAGTATCTAGTTACGATGCTTGTTTGTTCTAGTTCGAATTCTTGAATTAAAAAAATGATGCAAAAGGTTTGTTCTCCTTTTAGTAACTTTTTATACGCTAAGATAATATCAACTTGCGTTAGAGATGCGAATGGTTATAGTTTGTAAAAAAGAATGATTTATTTTGATGAAAGTGTACGAATTCTTTGATTAAAAAATGTTTTTATTCCTAGAATTTTAAATTTAATTTTTAAAAATCATTTTGATCTATCTTTAAGAGTCATAGAAAGGAATAATTAATGATGACCTTTTTCATTGAAAAATAATCGAACGCACTGAAAAATGCAACTCCTCAAAAAGAAAGTGTTTTTCTTCAACTTAAGGCAAGGCGTATCAACTTACTTACATGGGCCTTTTTTTTCCCTTGTAGTAGTCTTTGTCGAAAATAAAACTAAATACATGGAAATAAAAGTAAATGAAGTATATAAATATTTTTGATTGGAAGCTAATTAATATGTCTTTTTGGTGTTAAGAGTTTGACTGAAATTATAGCATGCATTTGTAGATTTAAGATTGAAGTATTTTTGATTAAAAATCAATTAGTATGTCTTTTTGGTTTTAAGAGTTAGATGGAAATTAAAGTAAGCATTTTGTTTATCAGCATTTTTCCAAAAAAATATATTAATATTATAAAATTTTTAATCCTAATTATAAAACTATTTCTGGCACTAAGTTCTTAAAATAAATATTATGACGAGCTTTCCTGTATTGCTGTGCCTTGGTTTAAATAAAAGATTTTAGAGTCGAATAACAATTTTCATCAGTATTATTCACAAATTTGCATATACATTGACTGTTCTTCTGTATGGTTTTTTTATTGATATACCTTTTAACCCCTAAATTTTTTCAAATGTGTAACCCAGAATTAAACATATATTGACCCATTGAGTGGAATAGTGTAAAAAAATGTCCGAACTGCAAGAAAGGTGAATAGACAAAAAAAAGTTATCTTACATCATTTAGTTTATAAATAAGTTCGTATTCTGATTTTCATATATGAGCCATTATATTATTACCACCTACATCTTATTTTACAAAACATGGTTATGGAATGAAAAATTGCGCTTTTCAAGGCCGCATAATTGAGTATTTTCAAGATCAATTCTTGTTTTTGCTGATATCTGGAGGAAAGCTGACACTTTGTTCAGGTAGGATAAAAAATGAATATTGATGGCATGGCATATCGGCATTCCTGTATCTAAAATGATATATCTTCTTGATAATTCGTATGCAGCTCTCGTATGTTCTAATCTCATATTAAACCAAGTTAATTATTTAAATATAATAAAAAATGCTAAAATAAAAAAAAGTTTTCTCTTGAATCTTATAAGTTTGATCTAATTTTTGCTGCTTGTGCGTGATGAAAACATAATTTCAGTACGTTTTGCTTGTTTCAACTGTTTTTGAATCGAAAATTTATAGAAACAAGAAATTGTGACTAATATTATCAGATAACCAAACTGTTTAATATTAATGAATGATAAACATAACCAATTGTTGAATTTTTACTGGTGGTTACAAAAGAAAACGGAAGAATTCACAATGTAGGGTGTTATTTTGCTGTCTATTATTGTACGTGTTCCAGGGTTGTTACCTTCTATTTAGTAGCCGTAATAGTTAAAAGTATGGTAGTACAAGACATTGTTCTGTGTTAAGCAATTTCGGAATGAATTTTAACTGATAGTTATCGGTGAGAAGCGCCCTGCTTAAAGTAGCATCCTGAAAATTAATTGTATATTTTAGTCTATAGAATAAGAAAATAGCCGATTACTCTAACCCCCCGAAGGCACACAGAAAATTCCGAATGACTGGATCAAAGCAACAGCATTGACGAGAATTAAGTTTGAGTCCTAAGGGCCAATGTCAGCCACATTTTAATTCCTCCCGTAGGAGGCACGTCCCGTCATCGGCAAGGAGAACTACCCTTCATCCTTTCTGTACTCACCAAGTGAGCAAGAAATAAGTACCATTCCGAAGCAACTCATCCCCAAAATTGAAGTGCCGCTCGTGATGGTGGTCTGTAGAATACGTTAAATGACGTTTTTTTTAAAAACTGAAGCATTTATAAAATCCCCGTGCACCACAAAGTATTACACGGGGCTTACAAAAGTAAGTATTCAACACATAAAAAGGAAATATGAAAATTTAACAGGTATGAAGAATTAAGAAACAAGAAAATAAAATAAGAAAATTTTAGTTGAAAATAAGAAAATTTAACGGATATCCATAATAAATGTACAAAAATTCTCAAATACACTTCTGGTGGAAACAAACTGATGAAACTCTAAATGACAATTTATATCAATGGCTTGGAGAGCCTCACATATTACTAAATTAAAATCTCATCTCTCCTTCCAAATATTCTTCCAAAATTCTTAGTTGCAAACAACAGCCTGAATCTTGTACCTTTAAACCAGATCAATTTATCAAGAATCCACATGCATTTGTAAAAGTGTATAACTGTATCATATAAAAAATTCTATGTATAATATAAAACAATAATTGAAATTGAAATTTTTTCTATTATTTTAAAATGTTCAAATAATAAAACTTTTGATTGAGCCAACGTGAAAAATTAAAAAAGTTCTAAATATGTAAACTCAATAATCTGAACTACTTACGCTTCAGTTAACATATTAAAGGCGGGAGTCGTAGTACTACGATTTGATCCGTGTTACCTAGCATACTTTCGTTAAGATCCCCCGCTTTTAATGTGTAAACTAAACTCGTTCTGGTAAGAAATGGTGACTGTTTCATAGTAGTTAATAATGCAGCGAAGGTGCTCTGAAGGAAAGGATACGACTTTGAAGAAATTACTTTTGTGAAAAGCCAAAATTTAAAAGTCGCCTTTTAATGTGGAGCAGCAAAATTTGGTGGATTTTTTTTTTTTTCGGTTTAAAATGCTGTAGTTTTGGAAGAATAAAACTTAAGTTTCAAGAAAAATATTGGAAATTTTAAAACATTTTCACCAAGAATTTTTTTAAACTATCTTTATTTAAGTGGAAAACCAAATTTATTGAAATTAGTAAGCATTATTAATTTGTACAAAGAATCGTATTTTGCATTTTTATTCATCTTTTTTTTATTTTCATCTATTTATCTATTGCTATCATTTCTCTTGACTCTCTATAGTGTTCAAGATACACATATTGTTCAATTATGTTGCATTTTCATTTCCTGAACATTTACTGTGTTTTTACTGCTTGATTGTGAGTACACTTTCTTTATAGCAGCAGCTTTTTATCCATAGTTAAGATTTTGTCATGCTTTCATCTCTGTCGCACCATGCTATTTTCTAAATTCCTCATTCTATTTTTATTTGTCTTTTTATTTTAGTAAAGTAGTTAAAATTTGTGATTGAGAGAACAATTATGAATCGTAAATGCTAGAAATCAAGTAATTATGTAAAATAAGAATTTTAATATATACTCTATGAAGCAGAGAATCTTGTTCCATTTAATTAAACTGAATAGTTCGGAACTAGGTGTGCAGCCCGCCTTTCGTCGTATACTTATTCACTGTCTTCTAAAACTGTTTTAGATTAATTTAAATCTGTATTAGAGGAGCCCGGGTCTAGTTGTAACAGAAGAAAATTCTAAACACGTTCTTTACTATTGTAACGCGAACTAACACAGACATTAATTATTGTAAATTTTGAAAATTTTAATTATAATGTTCGTTAAATACCGAAACGGATAGTGAACATGGGCTCTTAATAGCTAGTTGATGGAAACGAATATATTTTGTAAATTATGGTTTAAGAAAAATACGTTGGTTTTTTTTTTCTTTGCTTTTCAAAATACAAGGTGCATTTCAAGAATACAAAAATACTTTTTTACTGATTAATTTTGCAAATGCATTAAGGTTTCAAAAACTGCTTTCATTTTCTTTTCTAATTGTAATATTTTTTTATTAATCAACAAAAATATCTGAAATATGAGATGTAGTTGCTAGTAACAAAATATCTAAGCAAGTTCTAATATATTACAACTTGCGAACTTGATTAGTATTTATAATCCGATAATCCGACTTTTGCTTTAAATATTAGCATGCACTCTTGCACCCTCAAAGATTAAATCAATTCCAAAGAATTCAGCTTGGAAAGAGTCTAACAAAGCCTTATTTAATAACAATAAAAATAATAAAATTGCCTTCCTAACTGATCCACATGAAAAATAAGCAATTAAAAATTTCATGGTGACATAATTAATGAGCAATGAAAATAAGAAAGAATGATATGGGAAAAAGAAACGTTTGAGAAAAAAAACCAAAGGTATAAATAGAGGAAAAAGAGAGCGAAGAAGAAGAAATTGAATTAGCAGAAAGATTCTAAAATAAATAAATTAATTAATTAAATTAAAAATAGAAACATACTTTTAAAAAATTGTTTTTCTCTAGCTTACAGAAATGCTCGCAGCAACTCTCACGATACGTTGTAGCATAGCATATTACGCCAACTTGCTGTTTTGAAGCAACGACAGGCTATTTTGGGACAAACCTTGTAATTTTGAACATTGTTTAGATGAGAAAGATGGCGCGAGAACTGACACCCCTTTTTTAAGTTTCTAAGTCACATTAGCAGGAATGCATTTGGAACCCATTAGATTTAGCATAAAGCAGACCCACTTACACAGCGGTTCTTCAGTGAAGTTGGGGATCATCAGCCATTGGTACCCACACTTAACATGATTAAATCTGGTTAATTGTTTAATCTTGAACATCTGGGTACAAAATATATGTGATAAGAAGCAGTCTATGATTTGCTTGCATTAACTTACAATTCTGATGGCGACTGACTTTTATGCTGATTTGTTATATAATTTTTTTCTCTTCATTTTTCTGTAAATCCTTTGATAATATTTATTATCAGCATGCTAAGTAATAATAATAATTAAATGTATTGGGCATTTTAATTAATAAAAAATGGTAAAGAAAAATAATTTTAAATACTGTTCTTTTTAACTTTACAGCTTAACTCACATCTGTTAAAAAATGCCCCATATTCGGGGCGAGTTGTAACAACTGACAAATATCGAGAAGAAAAAATTCTGGAGCTGAAATCAAAACAATTGTTCAGTGTTATAGTTAATGCATATTATAAACGAATAGTTAAACTATTATTAAGTTAAGAAGTTATAATCAAGGAATCGCAAATACATTAAAAGAAAGGCTGCGGTTGCCTGGTTGATAGAGCGTCAGTCTCGTAACCGAAAGGTCGCGGGTTCTGCCCTCGTCTTGTCCAAAGAGTGCCGTGTTGGCTAATGGCAGTTGGGGCACGTTAAATAGGTAGTGACTGCAAAGTTCTCCAAGTTCACATAACAAACGATACCTCTGGGAGTATTGAATCAGGGATGAGTCGGTCTCTGATTTGGATCTAAATTCTGACTTGCTGATGAATGAATGAATTCGACCGCCCCCTAAAGAGGGTCGTGCCATGTGTGTTCGAGCAGAGTCGTCCTTTCAGCTGAAAGGCGCACACCTCTGCCTTAATTCGAAAGAGCTCTGCTCATTCGGGCTTGGTATGACCAAGTGGCATTAGACAACAACAATCTTTAATCATCTTTTAATACAACAATTAAAAGATATAAGTATTTTTTCAAAAAATTGTTAGAACTTGCCCGGTTTCTTATATTTGGAATTACAATTTAGCTAATGTTCTTCGAAACAGTTAATAGGCGAAAATATGAGTAAAATAATTAAATTATGCGTACAGTTAAAAATTTAAGAATTCGATAGAAAATAAAAAATTACACCACTGATTATTTCTTATTTTAACTGTTAAACATGATAATCCCTCCACTGCTGTTTTAATTTTCTTACAAAATTCTTTGATGGAATTTTAATAACACATAATAAAGGATAATGTATGTGAATTTAATTATTTCAAAGCTTTATTTATTTGAAAATTTCATATTTCCAGAAGCTGGGGGCAGCGGTGATATCCGACCGAATATTCCATCAAGAGTCAGCGAAGATTCGGGCATTGGGGCCATCAATTCGAATATCAATCGAAAAAGAGCCCCGTCCCTTCATTTGGATATGGGACCTGTTTCGAGAGCAAGCTCTTTCGCAGGCTCCATCAATACTTTGGCAACGACACCTACAATGAGCAGGAAAGATGGCTTTGTCTTTTTCCGAGAAGTGTCCTCAGAAAAGTAAGGTTTTTTTTCCCACTCTTTTTCTAAATCAGCATGATTATAGAAAATGCGATTAATTGCCTATGCTATTTTAAGACTAGGATAATATATTTCAACGCAGATTGGAAGCGACCTTATTTGGCCTTCCATACATGAATTTTTAAATCAAAAATAAAGCAAAAATAAACGTGGCATAATCTCGTTTAATGCTACTATGTTATGTAATGACGTTATAATATTAAGAAATTCTTTTACTTTACTAAAAGTTAATGCTTAGCTAATTTATTTTTTCGATATTTCTATATAAAGTATTTCCGAAAAATAGAAAATTTTGCTTGTAGATATGCAATGAGTTATTATAATCTATGTATAATATAACAATATATGTGAAATATAACAATGTATACTATGAAATTTAAAAATATTAAGTTCCCAGAACGTTACCAAATTACCCAAATCAGCTCAGAAAAACTAGTTTTTTCACTTATTCTTTAATGAAAAGGTTTAATTTATGCTACTTGATTGAGAAAATACAACACCGTGAAAGATACTCAACCTTTGCTCAGGAATCAAGTTTGAGAAAATGATTTTAGTCTTAAGGACGAAGAGCAATTAGATATATAGAGTGATCTAAAAGTCTGTGAAAGTTTTGAAAATCGTAATTCTCAAATAAATGAAGATAGAAATATACTGTCTGCATTGAATGGATGAACACAAGACCAGATTGTTTTTATTACGAAACCATTATTTATTATTTGCATAAGCAGCATACATGTCAGACGTGAGAGAACCCTTTTTCATAACATTAAGTAACATTGTAATTGAAGTGATAGAACATGTATCTTTGAGTGTTATTTAATGTTTGTGACAGTACGTTTTCTGTTCTGGTGGATGTGCTTGTGAATAGAAGATGAAATACTGAACATTTCCAAGCCGTTCTCCTTACACTTTCCCAATAACAGAGCCATCTGGTGATTTTAATTGCAAACTTTATTACCGTTAAATTATGATTTCCGCACAAATAAAACTTCGGCTTCATTTCCGTTTTTTCTGCACAAATAAAATCTTTCTGTTTTCATTCTCTTATCGGTTTTCTGTTTTTGTTGCGTTCTGGATAAACTTTGCATAAACAAAATGTCTTGATCCTTTTTTGAGCAACACAAATCTAAACATCACTGCATATAGTGGCAGATGTTTTATTTCTAAAAAATATAAACAAGCGCTTTATTCAAAATAAATAACTATTGAGAAGAAAAATGTATGTTTTGCAATGAATGTTATCACTCTAGTCTCTTCTTTTTGCTTTTTACCACTTGATTTCCCGTTTTTAAAACAAGATACCATGCGTAACTTACTTATATTTTACTTTTCAGCATTGTGACCTGATATATCTTTTTCTTAATAGTAAAAAATGTTTATCATTAATTTTAATTTGAGAATAAACGAAGTTGTAAATAATAAGCTGAATTTTCGAGGAAATTTCTCAAATACTAATGGAAAATATATCTGTAATTTTATTGCTTTAATCTCTTACGTGCAATATCGTCTTCTTCTTCATCTAATAGTTATGCTTGCTGATCCGATGAATATATACAAAGTTATACGAAAGTTAAGTAAGGAAAGTTATACGAAAGTAAGGAAAGTTATACGAAAGTTAAGTAAGGAAAGTTATACGAAAGTTAAGTAATATTGTGAAAGTCCTATGGCTATCATGTAAAATAAGATAAATAGTTTTAGATTTTAGATTGCCTGTGCAATGAAAATGTGACTGTCCTTAATGGCGTCAAGTTATCTCATGAATTCATTGATTCAATTAAAAGAAAGAAATTTAATTCGATGAAAATTAAATTAAGTATTAGTTTATGATTATGTGATTTTAGCTAAATGGAAAATAAATTTAATTTTAGATTATAAAAATGATTTCAATAATTAAAAATACTTGTAATTGAGCAAATGTAGTTAAAACCATTGAGATGTAATTGCTTTTAAGTTCATAAGTATAAGACATTGTAGTTTTTAAGAGTTTAAAATAAAACAAAGAAAGTTTCAAATATTTCTTGGATATTCTAGAAACTAGGATTATTCTTAAATACCTAATAAAGTGTTTTCATGGAGATGGGAATTTAATCTGCATTTCTCTATTTTTTTTTAAGTAAACTGCTGTCTCCGATTGTATTATTTTAGGGATTTTCTTCCCCATATGACAGTAGTATGTTTTTTTAAATATAAATCCATGCAAGGATTTTAATTTGCTTTATTCCTTTTTGGTTGAGATAAGTTGTTAACTACTCTTGCAGTGAGAAAAAATTCTCAATCTATCCAAAAATAAATGCACCTTACTACCTGGCAGTGCGTTTTCCTTTTTCTGCCAGATTGTATGACATTGAGGCAGCTAAAGAGCTAAAAGAAATAGCATTTGTAATTAATTAATAGAAATCCTATTTTTAAATGCTCAACTATAAATTATATCAGAGAAGTATCTACTTTAGTTGTGATTATTTTATTTAGAGAATAATACCTCCTAAGAAAATCCTGACTCTACATATGTTTTTGAAATATCAAATTCAATACCTGCATAAATAGATATAAATGGTTATTCGCTTCATCCAGTATTATCTCATTAGAAAAAAAGTATCCCATTTTGATTTGCAAAAATAAATTGTTTCATAAAATGTAATTAATTAAATTCTTGATCAATTATAAAAGTAAATTTCTTGTCTATCTGAAGACTTACACTAATCTTCAAAATCAAAGGGTAATTTCTGTGTAACATCTATTTTTGGATATACAAAAAGGGCTCTTTTTATACTTTTTTCTAGCTATATTTCAGCTCATTACTTTTGAAATTAGTTTGTGTAAACATTTTTGAATTTTAAGTAACATAAAATTTCCTTGGTTCTTCAAGTGTAAATTTCTCTAAAAAGAATTCAGCTTTATATATTGTCAAAATAAAAATTTTCGCATTTTTGCTTTGAAATTGCCAGAGTATTTTATTCAAATTCCTTTCTTCAGCTTCAACACCTTTCAGAAGATCCTATTCCACTATTTTCCTATTTTTTCACGCATTTTGTTCGTTTATTATTTAGCTAATTAAATAATACGCATCATTTGTATGTTTAACTAGATTAAAACTTAAATCTTAGAAATTCCCTGAAAAAATATACCATAAAACAAAATAAATTATTAAATTATTAAAGAAACTTAAAACACTAAAAATTTTGAAATTTGACAATGAAAAATAGAGGGAAGGGGGTGAAATTGCAAGCTTAGAACATAAAACTGTAAAAATAACTAGGGCAAGTTTAGTAAATAAAAAATGTTCGATTCGGTTAGATTTAATAAAAATAAGCTGCATGAGAGCTATTTTAGGACACAATTCATAATTTTGAATGGAAATCAAATACTGAGAGAGACTCCTAAGACGGGATCTTAGTTTCGAAATTTCCGTTCCATCCTAGGACATGAGCGTCTAACCCTTTAAGGTGGTATTAATATGCAACAGTTCCACATATAAAGGAGGTTATTTGATAGATCGTATCACGCACCTTTAATCCTCCAATCTCGAAGTTGAGACTTGATAGTAGGTTTCCAGTCCAAGAATATTTTTCTCATATTTATATAATAAATGGAAATCTAATGTATTACATTGGAAGATATATATATTAAATATTTTTCAAAGCAAAATGGAATTCGTTTTATTATTTTTTATCCAATTTTTTATACGTATTAAGATTTTATTTGTTATCGAGCGTTTACTCATCTCCTGGTATTTTCGTTTTGATATTTTATTACTGACACTCGCAGTAAAAATGCTCTATTTTAGTATTTTTAAACTTTAATTATCAATTAATCTATTAATGTTATTAAATTTGATTCCCTGCCAGTGGCGCTACCTAGTTGTGAATTTGAGATTTATTTCAAGATTCCATGATATTTACATTAAGGAATCATAAGTTAAAAAGCGAAAATTCAAAAATAATTAAAAGAGAAATTACATTTTAGAAAATTATAATATTGTGTTTTTTAAAATTAGTTTATTCATTTATTTTAATGGATATTAGTTGTTTCTAGAAATTTACATACCAATCATATCATCATTTTTACTCGACAGCGATTCTTTAGTTGTCATGTTGAGTGCCGTATACGCGAAACTGTTGGTTGTAATGGGAATCAGCTTTCCTTTGGCAGAAGTAATATCCCACAAGATTCCAGCATCCTATTATGAGGTAAATATAAAAATATTTAGAAACAAATGTCATTAATTTTAATGGGTGAATTAAATAATGATTTTTTTCCTTTTCAGGGGTTCTACCTTTATCTTTATCTAGGCAGCATCGTATTTTTGATATATGTCTATCTATTTCTGCTTCGTTCAGAATCTCCAAAAAGAAATAAGACTAATTCATTCTTCAAGCATGTCCTTAAAAGAGTTGGTTCTGTTGCTAACAGCATCAGTGCGATGGAGCAAGGAAGTACAGCAACAACTAGCAAAAGACGTTTTAATGATGCTGCTCATTGCGGAAGCTTCTATCTTAGACTTGGAGCTGTTGGTATGTTTAAAATGATCGTTAAAACATTTTTCTGTTTTAACATTCTTTTAGTAATACACAATTTTAAAAAGTAAATATCACACACGAAACATATTTTTATTTGTTCCCAGAATAAGTGATATCGAATTCACAATATTAGCTCATCAAATATAACTTGATGTGAGACTGCTTTCTACTGTCTCCTGTAAAATTCATTACTATAAAGCGTACATGCTATTATTCAAGTGATATAATTATATCAATTTTCTGTTTTGGAAATTGGCGATACGAAACTTGAAGATCCTCGCTACAACTCTGGTCATAAATCTTGATTCTGAAGACTAGCATGCAATAGATATAATTACCACAGTCTTCTGCCTGATATGGAAGTAGATGAATCAGAATTTTATAACTCTTATTATGTCTCTCTGCACATTAAATCATGACTTTGAAGACAAGAAAATAAATATTGCAATACTGGAAATTTTGTCATTTCTATAGAACAATTAACATTCATACATGGATATTTTTTAAATTCTTATAATTAATAGCAAGAATAATTTCACAATTGTCAAGGAATATTTAAAATATCAACATTTGAATTGCAAAACAGTTTCTATAAGTGCCTCATTTTGAAAAAGTTGATTGTTCAAAGAAAATAGAAAAGGGTTATTGTAAGCAATATATGAGAGCTGTTTAAGTTATTTTTACAAATAAATAAAACACCAATAATTATTGCTTATGCTTTTTTTCTGGTATACCACGTATTGAGAAAGTGTGATAATCATCAAATAATTTGAATTCGATATTTTGATGAATCTCGCCATTTCAGACCTTCCTGAGTTCGAAAAACTCATCTTTGATATGATGTCTATCTATCGCTGAACAAAATAACACAAAACTTCTTTGAGTTAAACAGATGGAATTTTTTATATGGGTTTTACACCTAATTTGTAAATTTTTGTACAGTCAATTTGTAAATTTTATAAATTTTTGTTCATCTAATTTTTAAATTTCAAAGGATGAGTGAAATCTATTCAGAGAAAATCTCTCTGTTCTGCTGAGTAATATAAGTTAACACAAAAACTACGAAACGAAGAAAGCTAGATAAATAAAATTTGTTAACCTATACTTACACAAATATGTAAACACGATCTCAGAAACTCAATGACTTAAATAAATCAAATTTAGAATGCGATATCGGGACTACAATTATAGTTTTATGACAAACTGTTGGTTTCATAGTTGGTTGGAAAAAACACTTTTAAAATACAAATTCGCTTTTCAGATATTTCTTACTGCATCTCCGGCAATTATCGCCAAGGATCACACGATAGATTTATTAAAAATGCAATATTCAAGTCATAGATCTGTATACTTTTGTTCTCCAATACCACGCAGAAATTCACGGCCTTACCCAAGATTTACATTTTATATGAAAGCGTGGGAAAAGGAATAATATTTTTATTAGAGAGAATGCGAGAAAGTTTTGGGAAGATCATTCTCACTGGTAAGCAACTG
This sequence comes from Argiope trifasciata, assembly GCA_026543055.1. NCBI lineage: Eukaryota > Metazoa > Arthropoda > Arachnida > Araneae > Araneidae > Argiope > Argiope trifasciata. The sequence continues at coordinate 5,073,291 of JAPMOQ010000852.1, read as the reverse complement.
TCACTAAAATGTGTCATTCAGGCTTCAGAAGTTTGTCATACCCTTGAAAGTTGTTGTAAATTTACGGATACTAACTGTACTTTTGTACAGTAAATATCCGAAGCTGTATTTTTCTTTTGAGATAACTCAATCATGGATCTTATATTTAAATTCTTCTTTCTAGCTTTTGGAATAGGCAGTATGATATATTCAGGATTGGAATTTGGACAATTTTTTGAACTAGAAGTGGAATCCCATTGCTACAATATTTTGTATGCCTTGACACCAAGCAGCCGAATGGCCTTTACGTTCATACAGCTGTACTTCATCTTTCTGAATTCACGCGTAAGTGCAAACGAAAGCTGTTATCTAATTTTTACTTTTATAAAAATGGAACAAAAAATCACTATATAACTCCATAGGTATCAGAAAAACATTCTATAAATTAACTTGCTGTAGATTTCATGTCCGTGACTTAGTAACAGTAAAATTTCATTAGGACGTCGTTCAATCGACAACACAAAAATGATGCACTAAGTACAGAGACATGTTATTCAATACAATAATTCAGTAATAAAATACAATAATTTACTTTAGCAATACAATTTTCACTAAAACTATCCAATCATCTTCGAATATTATAATAAACTGTAATATCAATCTGTCTGACAATATTAAACATTCTTTAAATAACCTTTGAAACAACGGAACATTTAATAATGTTGTTTAGCTTTATTGTTACAATAAATCTCACTGAATAACTACATATACATATTTTTTCTGATTATTATCAAAGAAAGTATAAAAATAAGATATTCTTGAATCATTTGTTTTAACAACTGTTGTTAAAGGTGAAATGTTATAATTAATTTGACTCTCATTTTCAGAAGGCTAGAATTTTGTAATTTTATATTACGTGAGCTCAGTGAAAATATCCTATTACAGTATTTTCGAAAATTCAATCGATTAATTTAATTAGATTTTACTGCATGCGAAGGCTGCCACCTGGTAGTTAATTTTTAAAAACTATTATAAGACACTGTTGTATATATATATCAACTAATTGTGAATTAAAAATTAAGAAGTAGACAATTATTTAAATAAAAAAATCACTTACTTAAAAGCGCGTGACCTGCTCCTTACCCTGACCTGGGCATCCTGGGTTCGAGTCGCGGTTCGGGAATGGTTGTTTTTCCTCTATGAGTTTTGTGAATGTGCTCTCTTGTAAGAGAGGGGTTATGCGAGGGAATGAGCGATGCGTGAGTGGCAAAGCCGTTCTCTTGGCCCAAATTGGCATTACTAAAACAAGAGATGCACCTTATCTGCTTAAATCGCTGTCTTCGTAACAGCGGGCTTGTCCAATGGCAAGTGCCATAAGAAGCAACAACAACTACTAAAATCGTGTTTCTAAAATGTGTGTTTTTTAAATGTATTATTTATAAACATATGTAGAAGAATAAATAAATTGTGTGACATAAAAAATGAGATATATTGTTCCGTGTTATTGCTTAATGCGTTTATATTTACCTTTTTTAGATGGCGATTAGCAAGTATAGAACTTTAGCCAGGTTTGGTTTGATGCATATGATTGCAACCAATATGTGTGTCTGGTTGCACGTACTTGTGCAAGAAACGAAACATGAAATATTAACCCTCATTACTCCTAACTCTACAAACCTTATACCAGCTTTTGTTTTAGAAGCGCAACAACAAGAAGGCATGCACAGTTACGGTAAGAAAATTAGAATTACAGAATATATGCATAGCATAGAATTGCGAATGTAGATATTCTTATTTTGTTACATCATTGTTTAGCACAATTGACTATTCCATATTTTTTAGGTGATCATCGTCTTTTTTATAAGAATAAATTAGGATATAAAATTTGTATACAATATTGAATTGTGACTGAATATATTCTTTGCTTGTTACATCATTGTTTAGTATAATCTAATATTCATAAATGTTCACGAGACCATTGCTATTCTCTTTATAACACAGAATTTGAGCTGAATTGAAATAATTTATAGCAAAAGGCACCCTCTTCATTTTTTTTATTTCGGAACATTTTAAATGTCAAGACAGCATCGATTTTTTGAAAGAATCATTAAATTCCGACCATATTAAAATTATTAATTCTGTCACTTTTCTATCAATCCCAGAAATTTTCACACTACTATCCTCTTCAATATTTAAAACAAAAATAATTAAGAAAAGAAAATTGAATTTAAAAAATCACTACAGTTTGCTAAATATGGTCACCAAAGAAACCCAGAATATGGTCTCCATTACGTTACTCAGGTGTAACTTTAAGCTTTTTTTTATTAGTGATCCAACATGTTTCCACTTTATAGTGGCTCTTTTTGTATTAGAAATGAAATGATGAAGCAAAATTTCAACCTCAGTATTGATGTAATAATTGAAGTGCTGGTTGCTAGAATGTTAATACTGGAGAAACTTGAGACTGAACATCATTCAGGCGGTGTTCTTTTCCACAGATAATTCATACAGTACCCAAGGAGCACAAACCTTCGAATATAGCAACTCACCAAAAATGATATGCTAGCTCTGATGCAATTTCATGAGTCAATCATTTTCAATCATTTCTTTAACTCGTACTATGTTAACACCTGTCGTTGAAGAACTTAGAAGGCCATACATTCCCCTGTTGGGATTTCTCATATCCTCTCTGTCCTACTAGAAAGAGACGCCATTTCACAACACGTTGTCTTCTCATTGCTTCATCACGAAAAACTTCCACTTTGTAACTGTGAATTTCAGATGCTGACTCATTCTTTGATTATAAGAAACGACTCGCAATTCACTCCTACTAGCAGGACAAGAATGGTATGGCAAAACAAGAATGCCTTTCCATATTATTCGCTCTGGCGAATCTAGAAACTTACAGTACTTATATGCATAACAGCTGCAAAATAACTAACGCCATCTGTCTCCATTCTAAGAATATCTCTTCCATGGTAATTACTTTTCAAATGCTGCTGCTTGTAATTTTTTTTTTCATTTATCTTTGCGGGACTTTGAATCTCTCAATATAGCAGCTAGCAAAACGAATCAAATTGAAAATATAGAAAAATTTCTTTTGAAATTATTACTTATTTCTCTCATTATGTCGAATTTTTTGAGTATATTTTATTTTAAAATATCTGCATATAGTCAAATTCATATTTGCTTATTACTTAAAAATTTACTTTACAAAAATCTTAATCTTGACTGAACCATTTTCATAGCTAGTGCTAATTTTTTTAAAAAAAAAATTATAAACTCTAATATCATTTGATTTAAAAGTGTGATGATATCAACTGAATGTTTCTTTCAGAACAAGACTACATCTCTCCACTTGCAGAAGATTTTTCAGAACAGCGCAACATTAGTGATCATCATAGAGTCGCCCGTTCCATAGATATGCATGGAATCTACATTAGTCATGGCTGTCGGCGACTAAATATAATGGGTGAATTAGTTCAAAATGCAAGTCCATTCCTTTTCCCATGTACCATCGAATATAGTTTAATTTGCGCTGCTATTTTGTACGTTATGTGGAAAAACATTGGGCAGTTTAGGCAAGTCTCTAGTGCAATGGATAGTGCTAGTTTAAATCATGCATTGGTTCATGGCAGTCGTCACAGGCACTATTACCAGGTCGATTGTGCCAAGGCTAACAAAGGTCTATTCACAGGTATCATGGTACTTGTGCTATCAATTATATGTCTCATTATCTTTTTTGTACTAATTAACAAGCCACAATATAAATATTTAGCAATATTAGAAGCTCATATAGCAGAACTTGTTCTGTATTTGCTGACCACATTGGCGGTCGTTATAGCTCTTGTTCAAGTCAGAGAGCTCAAATACAATCCTCATCAAATCATGGAGTTAGACAGCATCTTACTCGTCGTAGCTCAGAGTGGATTATATCTTTTCACAATGTTTAGTGTAATTGGTGGCCATTTTACAATTGATCAAAATACGGTATTAGTTTTATTAACGGCTTTAGTTTGCCTCATTCAAGGTACTTTTCAAACAATATTCATATTGGATGCATCTAGGAGATGTGCAGGAAATAGTGACCAAGCACATCGTAAACCAGGTCGAGAAATGGTCACTTTCCTCCTTGTTTGCAATTTCGCCATGTGGGCCATAAATACTCTGGAAACTCGACGAGCAGATTCTAATCCTGTGCAAATGGAATTTTATGGCTTTTGGGCTTGGACAATTATTGCTCATGTAACAACACCACTCACTATATTTTTTCGCTTTCATTCAACAGTGTGCCTTTGTGACATTTGGAAAAGAACTTACAAGGTCAAGTCAGAGTACATATAATTTACTAACTGCATATGTTAAATATTATTTATTCTCCTCCGATTTTGTTTGCTTTTATTTTTAAATATTTACACCATATGTATACATATTTGTTGATTGTAAAGATTTAAATAAAAATTGTTGTTGAAAGAAAAGGTCTACAATTTTATTAGTCTCCCATTATATTAATGAAACAAACTAAATAAAATCAGGCTATCTATCATCATCCTCTTACTCCAAAAATATAGTCTATCAAATAAAATTATATGCTATGTTGTAGACTCCAATATTTTTAATCACAATTGTAAGACAGCAAAAGATCGGTTTATTGACTGTAGAGCTTAGCCAGTCTTTTTTACTTTTTTTTTCATCAGTAACACTAATTAACATTCTTGGACTATTGGAAATACAAAGTCGAATTCTGTGAGTATATATTATTTGGTCATTTGTATATTATATTATCAATAATACCGATCAACTGATGTAAATCGCTATTAAAATATTTAAGAAATTTAATGATTTTAAAATTTAAGATTAATGCAAAGAAAAAAAAATTGATTAATTAAAGATTAAGAGATTTGATGATTTACATTTACAACTAATTCTTGTTTAATGTTTTAATTCTCCGTACGGAATTCTTAAGCAACACAATTGAGTAGAAAGGATTTTTATGCAAATTTTATGAAAGATGCACTCAAAATTAAGCTAAAGGATGACACAATGAACAAAACTAATGCTCGGTACACTATTTAATAAGTCAAGGTTAAAAAGATTTTCAACAAATTACAAAACTTCCTAGACCCTCTTTGACTTCAAATTATCTTCTTAAAATGATATTGTAAATAATTAATTTAGTTAGAAGGGCAATTTAATTTTAAATGGACCTTTAATAATCGAACTCCTTAAGAGGCGTTCTCTTAGAATAATTTATCCTTACCTTACAAGATCTCACTAATCGAAGGAATAAGGCGCAATTTAATAATGATAATAATAATAAAAAGGTTCTGGGAACAAACCACGAGATAAGTTACTCATGGGATAAAAAGAGAAACAATAATAAAAACAGAATAGTAAAAATTATCTTTTAAAGAATAATCAAGATACGTTATATGCGAAAGTAAAAGCTTTCATATTATTCCGAGCTTATATAAGTAGATTTATTTAATTTTATAATAAAATAATATTTTTCAATGGTAAAAATGACTCATGAAAATGGTAAAAATGACTCATTATTCTACAATATAGTTACAATATTTTATCATATCGAGACTCAGTATTGTACAATATAAAAAATATTTTATATTTTTCTCTTTTAAATATTGTAAAAATATTATACAGTATATTTTTAATTTTTGAAAAATATATAATATAGTGTGCCACATTTCTTCTTTAGGAATGTCAACTATATCATTTGACATAAATTTACCTGCACCAATTTATGTCAAAATTTTTGCAAGTACAGTCAAACTTGTTTTTGTGCGGTTGATAAAAAAAATATGAAATTGGTAATAAACACATAAAATTTGATCAAGATAAACTTAAATTTAAGAATTATAAATTTAGCATGTTTTTTACATATTGAGATGCTAATATTGATTCATATTTCTGAACTGATATTATGCTTGTGTGAGTTTTATTTTTTGATCTTTGCCTTTTTAATTAGTGTTTTAATTCGATATTCTAAATACAAAACTAAAATAGATTATTTTAACGTGACGAGTCTTTGGGGGCCTCAGTGTGTTTTTGGAGCTTTTGTAGTAACGTGTTTCCATTTTATCCTTTAGATGTTTGAATTTTTTAATACTTTTCATGATTTGTAATTTTGTATTTTCGGTTGTTATTTTTTTTTTACTTGCAATGCAGTTTGTGTTCTCTGAATGTTTTTGGCTTATGCATATATAAATGAGAGAAAAATTATATCCATTTAATTGAGGTGTATAATTTAAAGGCAGGTTGAAATTATTCTTTGTAAAAATATAGATTTATTAATTTAGAAAAGTGTTATAAAAGGGGATTATAAGAATGTTTTCCGTATTTGAAAATATAGTAATTGATAATTTCAGCATGATCGTAATATAATGTAATTTTCGTGAGTTCATTAGATAAGTATTTGAAAAGAAGTGTAGTCATTCTCTAATAGCGTCGAATGCAGTAGATCTCATACAGTTTTCAAAACAAGTGTGTGCAAGCTGTGTTAATGCGATTCTACATTCATTTATTTTATTTACTTATTTTAATACGAAACTTGATTCCTTATTTCTTTTAGAAATCTTTTTCGCATTCAATAAATAATATTTTTTGTTCTTCGTTGTTTCATCATAACTTTGAAGAAGGATCTGAATATTAATTTTTATTTTAAAAAAATAGTTAATGTGAATCACAAGAATAACTACCAAAAGTAATTTTTATTTTATCAAAAATCATTTTTATTTAATCAATAAGATATATGTAATAAAACCATTAAATTTATTTGAATTTTTATATATTTATTATTGATAAATTCACAAGATTACAGAAAAATAAGATGGCTGAAGTGAAAACGTTTTTATCGCTCTGCTAAATCAGCTTCGGTTCTAAATTCTAATCGCTTTCTGCAACTAAATTCTGCTTCTTATGCAACATAAACTTTGCACTAATTCTTACACAAATATTGATTTACTAACTTTCGACCTCGGACAACCGAATGCATCTATAGATGCCGCGTATACCGTCCTGTATATAAATTGAACGAATTTCTCCAATCGAGTGATGTTATCTGGGAGTTGTGGATTGCGAGACGCGCAAGACAAAATTACTTTCAATAAATTTTTTTAATGAAAAAAAATGGTTTATTTCTAGGAAATGATTGCTAGAATACTTCATGTATGCTTATTTTCTTTAAAAAACAATGGAAATTAGTATTAAGTAGTGTGGAATATTATAAAAATATATACACAGCTACATATATGCAATCAGGAATAAGATGATTATTCCATGAAATCGTTTGTCAAAGAATGAACACTGGGGTTTTTTATGATTTTTAAAAATAATAACATTACTTTGGAGATTTTAGTAATTATGACAGTAATTACAGTAGTCTATTTACCTTCTCACAAAAGTTTAAATTTCAAGAAGGTGTAATAGCTTTGCTGGGATAATTTTACTGATTTCTCCAGCAAAACGCAAGCCTCTCTCTTAATATAAATATAATAATTTTGGCATGTTCATATACAGTAAAAATTTAGATGGAAAATTTTTATTGTTATTCCAAGTTAGTTTAAAATCAACACAAATTAATTTTATTTTAATATTAGAAAGAGGAAAGTGATTCTTTTGATCTCAAATAAATTGAACTCGCATATTTTCATAGCTTATTTTCCAATTTTTTAAAAATTCGTTCTTTGACTTCGAGTTATTCATAAAAGAATGAGAAGAGCAAAACTTCTTTGTTTTTGCTCATTATTATCAACTCTACAAATGCGTATATCTAGAAAGACAGAATGCAGTCATTTTGACTGCTGAAGTATTTCTTCTTTATGTGCATACTGAAATATTTCCATTCTATGGGCATACAGAGTTATTGAAGCTGTTTATTCTATTTTAAAATTATTTGCCCAATATGTATCTTCCATTTTATAGACATTTGAATTGGAAATTTTATAAATCAGTTGAGATGATAGTAAAATGCAAGGAGGAGCCACTAATATTATGCGCAAAAATCTTTCCTCTGTGTCGCTTTGAAACAAATTCCGAAACTCACTGTTATTTTACTTGGTTTTGAATTAAAGAAAAACGTTTTTTTTTTTCAGTTGTAAAAAAATACAAAAATAATCAATTAAAAATCCATTATTGTATCCTCGTCCTTTTACGTTATCAAACGGTTTTTTATTGTTTATAAATTCCGTGTTATGTATTTTAATTTTCAATAGAAATTATTCCTGATTTTTGTTTTGTTTACTGGAATGCAATTCAAATAATCAATTCGCTTCTTGAGAATACTATTTGCTTTTTGCTGCTGTCTAATAAGAATTTTTAGTGAATGAAAATAAATAAAATGATCTTTTGAACTTTATTTACATCTAATCTGAAACCAATATTTCATTCCCCTCTCCAAGCACTTTAAATTAAAAGAAGCAATTTAGATTTATTCTGGATATTTTTCGTTTGATTCAGTGCTGTGATGTTTGTTTGGTTGCTAAGGTGGTGTTTATGAGCTACCCTCTAACTCAGAAACTGAGGATTAAAAACTGGTTCATTTCAAAATCAAATGTTATAGCTTTAAGAAATTTCTTATCTAATGCAACTTTTGGTTATCGGATTTAAAAAGTTCGAAAGACAAAAGCATATTTTTCATTTTCATAAAATGACGATGTTTGAGAAATTTGGGTTTTCAAATGTAGAAGGAAAGATACCTTCAATATTGCAAATGATTGAATTTATTTGCTACATTCAGTAAAAGGGATTAATCTCTTAAAATTGAAAGTTAAATTTCTTGGTATTGGCGCAAAATATTTTTAAACAAAAATTGAGCCAGCATTAAATTAGACGTCCAATTAGAGCGTATCATCATCTGAAATAAGTAAATGACTCTGTCTCGTAACGCTCGAAACCTGCTAATTCCTTATTATCATCGAAGCAGAAATTTCAGGATAAGATTGCAGGATCTCATGTTGAGTCTCAGTCTTTTTTTTATATTTATAAAAAATTCATGAGGAAAAAGTTTAAAATTATCATATACTTCTATGGAAATACAGATGAAAAATATCAGATGATCATTTCAACAGAAAGTTTCAAAACTTATCTTAAACTTTATTTTCAAAAAAAAAATTCCAAAATCAAATAAAATGGTTATTGACAGGAAAAAACGGGGAACCAAAGGCACCAAAACAGATGCATGTAGAACCATTAAATTAATTACTGTTCTCAGAAGGTGTTAAAAAATTTTAAGAAATTCTCTCAGATTCCCTATACCAAATGTTTCAACTTTTAAAGGATGCATAAAATGTTTTCTCATAGATGCCAACCCATGTATCATATGTGTTAACATTAATGCAAAATAAGATTTCTAAATTTTCTGCATTATTATAAATCTGCTTCCTCTATTTTAATAAATGAAATGTAATAGAAAAATTTGATGAGATCGCGAGGAAGACTGTATTATAGGCTATAATTTGAACATTTAAGTTGTAAAATTAGGAATTAAAATCTATTTGAAAATATAAATTTTTACTTGACTTAATAGTAAACATGACATTCAAAATAAGCAAAATTAAAAATTTAAAAAAACCAGCTAAAAAGAAAGAAGAAATGAAACAGGGTTGCCCTGGGTTAAGGTGGAAAAAAAATCCCCGCATTTTCTCTGTATGTATATGCAGTATAAAAATTCAAGAAGAGCACCTCATTTCCTAGTTACAAAAGAGTAACAATGCTTAGTGTATTGATCACTTAACTAATACTCTCTTATTTAGAGTTACAAAATTAAGAAAAGAAAGTAGAGTTACAAAATTAAGAAAAGAAAGTAGAGTTACAAAATTAAGAAAAGAAAGTAGAGTTACAAAATTAAGAAAAGAAAGTAGAGCTACAAAATTAAGAAAAGAAAATAGAGTTACAAAATTAAGAGCTCATGTGAAATAAAACAGAAAATGACATTCTTGCTATCATGATGCAAACTGTTTAATGACTACTTAATGAAAAACATTACCACAAAACATTTTTTGTTTGCAAATTTATATATTTGAGCAACAGTTTTTTTGCAGTTTGTATCGACTTTTCCCCTCGCTCGTTTTCTTTTTTCTTTTTGCAACAATTAAATTTGCAACGCTGCTTTGCGTTTGTTTGACTTTTTTTTTTTTTTGCTTTCATAAAATTTAATAATACCTGAAATGAGCTAATTTTGCTTAATAAAGCAAATTTTTGAGATAGGAACATTCAAGACATCCCCTCAAAGTTTTGCCATTGGTTCACATAGTTCTGAAACCAATTAAAAAATCTTCTTCAAATCTTCAACAAATGAATTCTTGTTCTTATTAAATTCAATTTCCACAGCATTATTGCAATAATATTAGAATTATTTTGAAGACTTCTCAAAACTCATAAAACTTTTGTAAATCTCAAAACAATAGAATAGAAATAATCTTAATAAATTTCTTTATTAAATTAATCAAACTGCTCATTTTCACTTTTAATTTTTTCCAGGAAAATTTCATATTGAACCTTTGCACTTTCTTAACATGAAAGGGAAATTTGCACTTTAGAATAAAGAAGCTGAAGAAAAGCAAACATTCGCTTTTCCTATAACGCTGCATTTTTAATAACAAAATTTTTGGATATGTATTCAAATATTTTTTTTCTAGTTTTTTTTTTTTTCGTAAATATAAAACATTCTGCAATAAAGGGCCCTTTCACAGTTTCTGTATCACCATTAGTATTCAAATAGCTTGCAATCACTATTTCAATATCACTGTTTTCCGTCAGTCTTGGAAACTAGATTGAACTATATAGAAAATAAAGTATGAGCCTCCGCTGTTTCACAACCACCAACAGTACCGTTTTGTTTTTAGAGCTATGGCGAAAATCTTATTTTTGCAACATTTAAAGCAATCAATAAATTTTTGATGAAACAGAAACAGATTCTTAGAATAACCTGTATTTGTTCTATTTTTATTGAAACTTTCAAAATCCATTGTATTTTTCCGGTGCCATAACAACCCTGTAGAGTGCAATACATAATCAGGCTTCTAAAATTTGATTAAATTTGTCCAAATCAAAGGTATGCAATTAAATATAAAATAACCATTTTCGCAATCATTTAATTATAGTGCTAATATTGGTTATCATATATGTCAAAAGTTTTGAAATTATATAATTCAACTGAGAATTGAGCGATAAAAGGAAATATATATAAAAAATAAACATTGCATTTTCAGGTTTATTAAAAATTATAAATTAGGTTTCAAAGAGCTATCTAAAACAGTTCAAATTTTTAACTAGATGAAGAAAGTAAAATACTGTTATTTAAAAGAATATATATTTCAGTGATCCCAATTAAAATTATTCCCGATTATTCTCTACCTAGACAATTATCCTCTGTTTAAACTAGAGATGATTTTTACTCTTGACTCTTGATGGTAATAGATGTAATTATTTCATCATTTCTTGCTTCTATTAAATCTTCCTAATTTTTAATATTTAATAATATTTGACTCTTTAATAACGTTTCATCAAAAAAAAATCTAGCTTATAAGAAGTTAACCAGTAATTAAAAGAGCTTTCAAACAATTCATTTAGTATTCGGAATTTGAAGATAATTTAAGTACATGCCAGATGTTCCGGACTTAAGGAACCCAACTAAATAAGCCCTACTCTCTTTACATTATTCTACGAAAAATGCGGTAAAAGCTTGCTTTTTGTATTCCAGATGACCATTTATTCATTTTCCCCAGCTTGAAAAATAAATATAATTATTTCAAAGAAAGCTTTTTGATACGAACTATCAATTCAAATAATAGAGTGATAACTGAGCTTTTCTTTTTAATGTATATGGTGGTCGTGAGCTCGAAGCAATAAATAATCCACAAATTCATGCATTCATTTTATCATTTCGGGGTTGAAAATTCTTCACTTCCAGTGTCCACATTTCTATTCAAACCTCATCAATGTAGTTTGAGAATACTTATTTGTCACCTGCTCATTATCATTATCATCTGAGTGCAATAAATCTCATTACATACTTCAATCCTTCTGACTCATATTAACGTGCATAAATTTCTAGATTCTTGGAATCATAGCTAAGAAAGAAAGCTATTGAATCAACAGGGAGGCGAGAAGACAAGCCTGAATATATGTTTATTTTTCTTTATTTAATTAAAAATACGTAATATATATAAAAAAATTTAAGTTAATCCCTACTTAGGTCAACATTAGGAACTAAAATTTTATTTTAGTTACTTTTTATTAAATAATTACAATTAATATAACTATATATTTGCATATGACAGAATCACAATACTAAGTGGCAAAATAGAAAGCGAATTTCCTTGCAATTTTCTCTCTGTATATGGTATTCAACTTTATTTTTGTTTATTATCATACATCAATTTTCTTTCTTTCCGTTTCTAATTTATGAAACTGATGGTGGTCTACAATTTCTCATCGCAAGAATTGAACTCACATCTTCACCTTCACATGAACATTACTGAAATCCTTGCATCTTGCCGATTGAGCCACCGCCTGGTGAGCAGTATCAATTTTCATTACAAACAGCTAAAACTCTATTTAATGCATTGAAAATTAATTTAATTGAATTGATGAATTAATATTTCAAAAAAAAAACCTGTTGATGATCTGCATTAAAATCTGTCATAAACTACAAATTTAAAAAAAATGTGTGTAATATAAATATTATATATATATATATATATATATATATATATATATATATATATATATATATATATGAATGATATTTTCACAATAAAAATTTAATAGAATTACTTTTTAACAGTTGCATTTACCTGAAAAGAAATTAAATCTTTCAAATCTCTAAATATTTTCATGCAACATAATAGAATTGCTATTTTTAATTTGAAAGTAGATCTTTTTTCTTTTATAACTTTAAATACAATGCGACTAAAGCAAGAAAACGAATGAGCACGAGTTTTTTTTTATCCCTTCAAATTGACGCCAAGAAAAAGAATACCACCCCCCAAAAAAATCCGTCTCATTTGATTGCGTGGAATATGCGCTCCATTAATTAACCCCCCCCCCCCCTCAAGTCATTAAAATATATCTTTCAAGCTTCGGATTGTCACATTAGAACCGTTATCTTTGCATGCAAGATTTGGCGATTTTACAATGAACGCCAAATGGTAATCAATCCCAGTTAAAGGTAATCAATCCCAGAGTAATAATAATACTCCATGTCCTTGAAAACGAGACAAAGCTTCCGTCAGAAAAAAGCTGTCTACCCTTAATTGCGTTTTAGATGAGAGTTTAAAATAATAAATGAAATGTGAGAAATTTGATTTAAAAAATTTATTATAAAAGAATACGATTATAACTTTCTCACACAGAAGGCATTAATAATTTTGTTGTACGTAGTACAAATTCATCTAATAAAGTGAAGTTTAGTTTTATAAGGAATTTAATCTCTATATCATACGGTTTAACTTTTTTTAAACAAAAGGGGAAAAAATACATAGAAACTGCTTTAAATTGAAATTTAAGTGGATATCAATAATGCTTAGTTCTTTCAATTTGCACTTATGTATTCTTGTATGTATACATATTCCCCAAACTTTTACTTGAAACGAGCTAATGTATTTTTTATGTTAAAATTGTTCAAATAAGCTGAGTTTTTTTGTTTTAGTTTTGTTTTTACAAAATATTAAGCGCTTTGTCTGAAATAAGATAGGAATCATATTAATAATTCAAAAAATACACTGATGGAAAAAAAAATCCCAACACTAGGAAGGAGCTGTGCTAGATAAACGAAATTTGGTAGGCGTGTTTATACATCTGAAAGATGACGTCGATTCAAATTTCGAGCTACGCGCGTAAGTGTGACGTAAGTAGCGACACTATAAACATGCAAATGAGGTTTGCTTTAAATAAGCGCTGTAAGGTTCGTGATTGTTATTTACAGTTGAGATTTGACGTAGGGGGTTAATGTTAGTCAAGGATGCCTCTGAGAAGACGAAGAAGCCATTATCAACAGCTCACTGAGTTTGAACGAGGTCGTGTTGTAGGGCTACGAGAAGGTGTGTTTTCTTTCCGCGATATTGCTGAAAGACTTGGCAGGAATGTATCCACTGTGCATGAGTATTGGCGGCAGTGGTCAAGGGAAGGTACTGCCTCAAGAAGACCAGGTTCCGGGAGGCCACGTGGTACTACTGAGAGGGGAAGACCGTCGTATTCGGCGTATGGCTGTGGCTAATCGTACTGCGTCTGCAGCTGAAATTCGAGCTGCAGATGGCACCACAGTAACACAGCGAACTGTTACAAATCGGTTACTTCAAGGACAGCTCCGAGCCAGAGGCCCTGTACAGTGCATTCCACTGACTCCAAACCACTGCCATTTGCGACGTGAGTGGTGTCAAGCTAGAGCTCATTGGAGGACGGAGTGGAGATCTGTTGTGTTTTTTGATGAAAGCCAGTTCTGCCTTGGTCGCAGTGATAGCCGTTTGTTAGTTAGAAGGAGGCCAGGTGAACGCCTGCTAGTGACCTGTCTGCGGCCTACACACACAGGGCCTACTCCTGGAGTTATGGTTTGGGGAGCAATTTCGTATGACAGCAGGAGCACTCTCCTGGTATCCCACGCACCCTGACTGCAAATTTGTACGTCAGTCTAGTAATACAACCTGTTGTGCTGCCATTCATGAACAGCATTCAAGGGGGTGTTTTCCAACAGGATAACGCTCGCCCTCATACCGCTGTTGTAACCCAACATGCTCTACAGAGTGTCGACATGTTGCCCACCGGTTAAATTACCAGATCTTTCTCCAATCTAGCACGTATGGGACATCATTGGGCGAAAACTCCAGTGTCATCCACAACCAGCATTAACCGTCCCTGCATTGACCTTCCAAGTGCTACAGGCATGGAACTCCATCCCACAAACTGATATCCGACACCTGTACGACACAATGCATGCACGTTTGCATGCTTGCATTCAAAATTATGGCGGTTACACCGGTTACTAATGTACCAACATTTCACATTTGAAATGGCTCTTCCTGTGATCTTGAAACTTTAATCAATTAAATATGTTACCTAGACAAATGTATTCCTAAAATTTCATTACTGTACAATAATTTTTTCTTGGTGTTGGGATTTTTTTGTCCATTAGTGTAAATGCTGGTTAAATCTCAGGAATTAAAAACATTTCTATAAGAAAATGTTGATAATTACTGATATCCCTTCAAATTTGAAATATATTCCATCATCTTCTAGCTTATTTACAGATAGACAATTATACACAATTCAATGTACCATCGGGATTGTGGAATTTGCGCTCTATTTATAAATTCCTACCCTTAGTTTGTAGGTTTACTGGAATTTTATTACCTTTGGCTGGAAAATTTGGCATGGAGCTCATATTCCACTCGTGTTTTTTCTTTGGTCCCTTACCCCTTCGTCAATGACCTTTTAGGGAGTGATAGATTACTTTATGATAAGATAAGATTACCAGGTGGACCCCCCTCCCTCCGTAAAAGCACTTATCCCTCATAAATGAACTTCTTATCGTTAAATAGTTGAAGTAGGGAAAATGAGAAAAAAATTCACAATAATTTTCTCACATAATTTTATTTATCAAAATATTTCTCAGCAAATTTTTCCGTAAAATGTTGCTATTAAACAATTTTAAAATACGTGAACGTCTTTTAAAAAATAAAAAATGGAATTTATTTACTTAACTGCTTTGAATCAAAATTCATAACGTGAATACGTCGATAGATTTTCTGTTAAGAAATCAAGATTGTTTGTTAAAATTTGATTTATTTAAGAACAATGAAATTTTGATTTATTTAAAATTTGAATAATTTAAGAACTCATTCTTTAATAAAGAAAAATATATGATAAGATAAAATGATGATAAAAATATATGATAAAC
>JAPMOQ010000852.1:4944004-5047399 GCA_026543055.1 Argiope trifasciata | reverse complement strand
GTTTATCATATATTTTTATCATCATTTTATCTTATCATATATTTTTCATTATTAAAGTATGAGTTCTTAAATTATTATTTTGTTAGGTAAAATTTAGTGAGAAGATTTTTTCCTCATAAGTTTCTGAAAACCACGAGATACTTCCTACTTCAATCATTTAGCGATAAGGAGTTCAAGTGCTTTTATGGAGGGGGGGAAGGGGAGTTTCCACCTGGTAGTCTTATCTTATCATAAAGTAATCTATCACTGACAAAAAGGTCATTAACGAAGGGGGATGGCACCAAAGAAAAAACACGAGTGGATTATGCGCTCCACGCCAATTTTTCCTGCCATAGGTAATAAAATTCCAGTAAACCTACAAACTAGTGGTAGGAAATGATCAATAGAGTGCAAATTCCCCAATCCTTCTGATTTAACCCATTCAAAATGTATCTTCCCTACCTGTTTGGGTACCCCTTTCCGTAAACACAGACGACTGTCTGGCACTATTCTTGTCGTGGACAAACAGTATGCATTCTTTAAAAATTTTCTCTCTTACACTGCTTTCGCACTTTAAATACTACATTTTACCTATATAGTTTGAATTTAATGGATTCCAGTTGATTTTTTGCTGATTTAAAACAAAATTACTTGTGTTTTAAATGCCAGTATACACTTATACATATTCTTTTGTTTTCCATATTCTTGAAAATGAGTTCAAACCTCATATCATTGCAGGTTAATTAATTTTCAGTATTTGTTGCTTCCGAATAAATGCATAAATTATTTCCGTACAGATTGATTATGGTTTTCTGCTACCAATTCGTTAAGACAAAAAGCAAGATTATCCAACTTTATGACAACTCTTTGTCGTTATTTTGTATTCTTCAGCAATATTTATGACTTGTAATTCCTTAATCACATGACATAATGCCATGTCATATGCATTTCTGTCCATTTTAATGACGTCATCCAAGTTCATTTGATTATTGTACAAAAGTGACAGAATTTTATATACGTAAAAAAATAGTGTCTCTGCGTAATAAATAAAATTAACTATTGAAATCGTGCTATAATAAAAAAATATATAGGTATGTTATTGTATTTCTATTTGTAATTTACTCAGTTATTTTGGATAATTTTGTAGCTTTAACCGAAAAGTTAGCGTACTAACAGGAAAAAGTTTTTAAGTTTTCTTACTTCTTCTTTTTATGTTTTTTTTTTATTAGGGGGCTTTGAACTTGAAGGGAATGAAACCGGTTATTTACTTATTTTTGTTTTGAAACTACAGCCTTCGGTACATCAAAACATAATTTAATTGGTTCATTTTCTTGAGAATAAAAATGATGAATCAACATTATATCTCTTTTGCCCAGGAATAGGGATTTTTTTTCGGTAAGCACCTGTTAATTTTCGCGCACTTTGTTTTCTTTTTCTCTCTCTCTAAATTACAGTAAATCGCTGAGATTTCGGAAATTGCTCAACACGTCCCCGTTCTCACAGTATTTCAATACTTCTTAATTTTAAATTTGATAGCATCTTTTTTTTATTTCTGTTGTAAATTTTTCACAAATATGTGACAAACTATGCAATAAAATTTCTTAAACATAGTATTTCTCAAAATTGTAACTCTCAGGACTATGAATATTGGGTGTGAATCTTAAAACAGAAAATATACTGAACATAAATGCTTTTTATATCTTAGGAACGAAGTTATAATAAAATAAGAGAAAGGAAAGCAAATTTCTATGATTATTAAAGAGACATTATGATCAATAATTACTAAATTGATCGAATTAAAAATTTTATCTAATTATTTTACTCGGAAATTACGTTAATTAATAGAGTAAGTGATTTGTTTACATTGGACATTATATGATTACATTCATTAATGTAGTGGTAAAGCTCTATTTTCTTGTGTTTGACGAAATATATGAATTCAATAAATGCTTTTTATTGAACATGTTGAACTGAAGTTTGTTTATTTTCAAAAGACATGAAGCATTTTTTAAAAATGAATTAAGGAGTGTGAATGAAATGATATAATTCTTTACTCATTTAATTTTTCTGTTACATTTTTGTAATGTTATCAGGTTTTTTGTAAAAAACGGGGCATTTTGTGCGTTCAAAGGAGAGAAAGATTAGAAGTAAACACTTGCCTTAATATTTTTCAGTATTCTAAGTTCTAAAAATTGAATGATTATCACTGACTGCTTCAAAATAATATATGTCTTATTTATTGATTAATGGTATAAGAAATAGAACTAGATTTTTATTTTTCTTCAAGAATTTTAACTGTTTTTAAGATGTTTGTTTTATTATTCCCAACTATTTTAACTTATATAGTAAAATATTAAGCATGAAAAATTGTATTTATAATAAGAATTCCATTTTGTATATGACTCATTTATTGATATAATTAAATACTTAGGCAAGAAATAATTCTGGTTTGTTATTGTAGAATGTGTAACAACAGATTTAAAGCTTTCATATTTTTAAAACTGCTGAAGGAAATTAACTATGGAATGTGGATTTTTTTAAAAAATATTTAAAGGTTAATCTGTTTGTAGTGAAAAGAATTTATTACAAATACAAAAATTATTATGTAACTAGTTTCAGTATATAGGAATATTTTTGAAAGAAAGAGTAACACTGAAAAATATTTGTTTTACTTAATATTTTATTTATTTTGAAACTTCATATTATGCATTTTATTTTTAAGTATCTTAAATTATAACATTTTAATATATAAACCTAAATGTACAAAGTAGATCCAGCTTTTAAATCATTAATAATGATATAATTTTTAGATAGAATATATCATGGTGTATATATATGTGTGTATCAACCAAATATTTATGGATATGAAAAACATTTTTTTCATCATAATATTAGAAGTTATAAAATTTATTATTCATGTTATTTAATTTATAGGCATTATCTGTATTGTAATAAAAGAATGCTCATTCAAATCTATTTTGCAATAGATTTATTATCGATCCATTATCTGCTTTTGTGTTTAGTCTTAAAAAATCGATGATATGTAAGCCCTGTATTTAACTTTTATATCTTCATTAATGACAATATTTACGTAACTTTCTTTCATACTATATTTCTGTTGGAAATTCTACTATTTTAATAATATTATGCAAAATAAGGAAGATTTCCATTTTGTATATGACTCATTTGTTGATATAATTAAATACTTCCACATAATCCTTTAACTGGATAATGCATTAAAGCAATGTCTAATATGAAAATTTATTCATGGAAAATTTATATTTGTGCTAATGCAATTTCAATTACTTCTTAGAATATATGCTGATATTAGTTCATGAAGCTTTAAACATAAGACTTGTAAATGCTTTCAAATGTTACTGGTATATTGTTTGTCTCGAGGCATGAAAGTTTTACAAATTGATAGTTCATTTCAAGTATAATTTTATGGAACATTCTATTTAAATAATTATCCATTAGAATTTATTCTCTTATAAGTTTTTATTATATATGATTTTGTGTATGCTTAGATTTTAAAAGAAATAATAATAATAAAACTCCTGTTAAATACCAGCAAAATCTTGTATATTCATCAGAAGGAGAGCTACATAAGTTTTCTGGTTTCATACATTTAAAAAAAAAAAATTATTTTATTTTATTTTAAAGCAAAATTTAATTATTTTACAGATATTTAATATTTACTATTTTTCTTAATCACTTGCTGTAGAAAGACAAGTCGTTCTAGTTAAAATGTTTTTGTCACAAAATGCCAACAATGTGCTTGTTATGTTTGTAAACATTTATCACTTATGTGATAATGATATTCACAATCTGTCTACTGAAATTTTTAGCTGGAGCACAATCTTTAATTGTAAATTATTTAATTTATAAGATATAAATCTTCTTTTGATTTCTATAAGGTACAATTTCTGTTGGATACTTTGTGTGGCCTATGTTCTAGTTATAGTGGATTATAACTCAGAGTAAAGTGATTGACTATAAATGTACTTATTGATGCACTGAAATTGCTACTGGTCATTCAAAAATAGTCAGTCATATTTGATTTAGTTATATAAATGTGAATAAATCTTACTTATATTCTAGTAAAAAAATATCAATGAATTTTATTAAAAATTTATTTAAATATTTCTGTAATTATTGCTGATAACAATTTTTTCTTTCTTTTCTATTTTAGTTGTGAGATCTAAATATTTCTTACCTGTAGAAATATAATATATTCAGTTCTTATTTACTTCAGTATCTAATTCTTTGCATAAATGTATATTTATAGGAAATAGTGAAGGGAATTTTAAAAAATGATATGATGATGGCAAATGTAGTTCACTTGAGTCATCTTACTCTGATTAGAGGTAACTATCAAAATTAATCTTTTTACATGTATTATCCTATTACTAGTTTTATTTGTGTTCTGCATTAGCATTTGTAAAGTGATTTTCTTTAGGTATAGTAAGCATCATAATTTTGAGGTATCCTTGTAAGGAATAATTTCCTGTTGATCATTTTAATTTCGTTCCACCTCCCAAAGGACAAGGAAAGGGCTACACTTGAGAAAATGGAGAATAGTGACTTTGCAGGATAATACAAAACTGTGTGAATGGATGGACAAGCTACACCTAGATAATAGTATGTTTCAAGCAGTTCTTTTGACAATACATAAAACTATGATGGGAACAATAGGTCTTAACAAGATCTAGAAATAAGGGCATGATAGCCAACTCAATCTCTATGCTATCTAATCTCTTAAAATTACTAATAAAATAGTTCAGACTACTCAAACTTTGCTTTCCCAATTTAGAAATGTAATTTGAAACTGGTTGGAAAATCATGAGGGTCATTTTAAAAATTAAGCTGATGTACTAGCAAAAAGAGACCACAATTAAAGAAACTCCTACTCTCAAAGAAATAAGAAATCTACAAAACCCCCAACAGGTTTTTTGAAAAAGTTATGTTTATAGAATTTGAGGAAAGAGAATAGAAGGAAGATATTACTGGATTTCACACTTTTGACTTCTTACCAAGGTATCGCCAGTTTTAATATAGTGGTCCAGGAACAAAATTTTAATCATAAATGGACATTGCCTGTTTTCGAAGTATTTTGCAAGTTTCAGATTTGCTGAGTTGAACAACATTCATGCAGCAGGAAGGTTCACCCTTCTACTATGTCGTATCCTATCATTTTAAAACTCCTTCAAATGTCCATAAAATACCTTGCTTTCAAGATTTTTTACAACTTGCAGTTCATACATTCCAGTGAGCAACTGCTTAGATGCTGAAACCTAAATTTGTCATCATTATACAAATTCAAAACTAGAACAGAACATTGAATTCTATAGATGGTACTGCTTAGTAATAATAATAATTATTATTATTATCATAAATAGTTCATCCAGAATTTTGTACTGTCTTTTTCTTTCATATTTTGTTTTTGATTTAGTTCCTCTATGTTATTCTTAAAATTCCTTGAGTACTTAGTGTCACTGCTAAACTAGTACCCTTTGCTTTTTTTCTGTACAACTTTTTGCATTTTCAAGCATTGCTTTTATTCTGTCTGTTTCAAGAATCTGATTGAATGAACCGATGTTTTTAACCTGTATATAGAATTCTTGTGTATTTAGATGTTCTTATTATTTTTATTTTTATATTTTTATTTCCTTGTTTTTTATTTAGATTTTGCAATATATGATATGTTATTCTAGAAATCAAATTTAAATAAGGCTTGACCTTATGTATTAATATTGTGTACATTTGGATTTTCCCCTTTTGATTCTACTGTCAATACTTTGCATATGCTTGTATATTTGTGTTTAAAAATATATTTGTGTTACTGTAAATTCTCCCATAGTGCTAGGATGATATATATTTACTTTTTATCATGGGACTATTTCCATTTGGAATATCTTATAAAATTCTCTCTGCTATGAGTAATATACTTCTCTGTTATAGTTTGACAGTTGTTTTTCAATTAAGCTTGTTAATATGCATGAGCGGGAGGTAAGAGTGTATAGATGCATTATGCAAGAGCCCTGCAAAAAGACACTGCCAGTCTTTTTTTTTTTTAAACCAAATATGACAAATGAGTTAAAAAATGATTCTGTCTGTGCTGTTTATTTCCTTGTTTTCCCACTTTTAATTTTTGGAGTTCTCTACAAGCTGTCACTAGCTTAAATCCAGATAATCTATTCATACTTAAAATTCAGTTCCTTCTTATACCATACTCTACTCCAGAATGACTCATATTTTATTTTCTTGAATTCCTGTCCATATGGGTATTGAAGGAAACTAGAAGGCTGATACTGCTGCAAATTCTGTAAATGAATTTCTTATATAAACTCTTCCTTATGCTGATGTGCGGACATACATTCAAAAATGGGTTTTTCAAAATTGGCAAAGCCCAAAGGAATTTAAATACAGAAAATAAATTTTATAATGGGAATCCTATGATAATACGATGAATTTCTTCTCTAAACCATGGATATGATGTAATCTTGACCAGGTTAAGGATTAGTCATTTAAGTCTTACCCGCAAATATTTACTCTACAGAACCTGCACCAACTTGCAGTTATTGTGGAGACATTTTAACTGTGTGACATGTTTTAATAGATTGTACAGGCCTGACTTACCTATGATTTAAACATTTTAGTTCCAGTATTAGTGATTTAACCATATTTAATAGGACAAATACCACATTTCAACATCTTTGCACCTTTATAAGCAGGTGTTTTATGTGATAGTTGATTTTATTCTCTAATATCTTTTTAGATCCCATCATTTCTAGTTTTATTCCTTATGCATTGGTTTTTAATTTACTCTCTGAACAAAATTAGAATTATGCTCTGAATCTGAAGCTTTGGTGTAGTTCATTCTGTAAATGAATTTTGCACTAGAATTATACCCAAATTAACATCATTATCATCCTTGTTTTCCCTTTTTTTCATTGCCTTGCAATACATTTCTTTGTTCTATCATTGACTAAAGATTAACTATTGAGTTATTATAAGAGGCTTTGTTAAAAGCAGTTTTCTTAAATATATTAGTATAAAATTTGTTACATTTGACTTTTAATATCATAGTTTACCCAAGATATGGTTGTTTCATGGCAGTTTTATAAAATGGTTTTATAAATAGGATTGAATTTCACCAAAAATGGCTTTTTTGCTTTAAAAAAAACCCTCCAAACACTAACTTTCCTGATAAATGATGAGATTCTAAGGAGTGACAATTTTTATTCTTTAAAAAAAAAAAGTTGCAATTTGTGGTATATTGGAAGAATATTGTTGTATAATAAAATATAATTTCTCTCTAGATTCTGTGTGAATTGCATCAATATGCATGAACTTTTTGCCCAAGTTCTCAATAACCATGATCTTTCAAGAGCTGGTGATCTATTTTCCATCGAAGACAAAAACTTGGTTTCAGATATCTCAGAAGTTTTAGAAAAAATAGAAGAAATTGCCAGTGCATCTGATTTTACCCAAAATGATAATAATCAAAGTGTTGTTGAAATATGTATTACAAGGGTCACTTCTGCAATCAGGTATAAATTTTTACTTATTTTCTTTCAACAAAGGTATTAATCTGAAAAAGACTTTAAAAGTTTTATTGCAATTTTTTTTAATTTTGTATTTATTTATTTAGGGACACAGGAACTATTGAGCAACATGCACCAGCTATGGTGTCACTTTTAGAATCTTGTCTTAATCATGATCTTCGTCCACTACCAAAAGATGAAGATCCTCCTCATGCTAAAATTGCATCAGATATTGTTAGTTGTATATTTTTGGTAAGAAAAATAGCAAGTTATAATTTCTTACTAAAACTTTTCAAATATCATTTTTATTTATTGTTATTTTCAATTTTGTTATCTATTTAGTTTAACCTTAAAAAGGCTGAAACCATCTGTATTTCTTCTTTTATGTTTTGTTCGAAGTCATATAATTTGTTTATTTTAAAAAAATTAAAGTGATAAGATGTTCTTTAGGTTTTAGGTATTTTATTAAAAATAAAAGAGTATATTAGATTTATTTTCTGTAAAAATTAATATTTCAAATATTAGAACAGTTATGTAAAATTAGATGTGTGCTTAGAGGTTTTTATTGGTTCTAACTAACCAACAAACAAAAAAAATACAATGCAGAAAAAGCAAATAGGAGATAATTTAGAATGATAGGAAATAAAAATGATATCTTGAATATACTATTGGGATGTAACAATGGAAGCAGGTCATCTAGTCAGACAAATGATATTTTTCCAGACCACATTCCTCACGTTTGAAGAATATCAAATGTGAATACCCATCTTGTTGTTTATCCCTGTCTTACTGTTAAGCATGATGAGAGTTAAGTAATGATATGTAGCTTGATATTGTCATTTGAGTTTAGCCCATTTGTTATGCTGAATAGATAGTTTACAGGTCTAGAATATGTTGGAATTCTGGTTGATTGTCTTCTTCCAATAATGCAGACTGTATTTCCTAGTGAATTATCTGTTTATTAAGTGATGCTGTATTCACACTGTTGTAATTGCCCATTCATCACATTAGTAAAGTAAAACCCTTCATATAGCTTTATAAGCCTCCTAATCTGGATATAACAAACTTTATGGAGCATTCTGGAAGGCAAGTTGCACGCTTGGTTTCCACCACTAAAAACACTTTTTGAATTATCCTCTTTGCAGGCGAGTGTGTATGTATCTTAATGACTGTTGTGACTGTATTTATCCATCCCATATTGAATGCAAGCTGTAATTTATGTGAAAGGAGATGAAGACTCGGCTTATTAATGAAGATTTAGTCTCTTTTTACAGGGGTTCATATTATTCAACCTTTTGTATCAAAGCAATTCAAAAGATATATTCTAAAAACTATTGTATACATTCTCTTTATTTCTGATGGGCTCTTTTTTAAAGATGCATCATTTGATGGGCTAATTTATGCATTAAAAATTAGATCATTAAAAATTTATACTTTTTTTATATATTCATTGTATTTTTAAATTTTCATTATAAATCATTTCAAATTCTTTTCTTTTAAATTTTATTTTTAATTAATATAATATATGCTTACATATTATTTAAGAGACTTATTGAGATAATGAATGCTTCACAAAGAGGGGGTGAAATTTTTCTGTAATGTCAAAATTTGCTAATATTGAAGTACTACTATTGCAAGTTTCTGTTCAGTCATAAAATGCAATTATTTTAGAATTTATATCTGTTTATATTATATATGCTGAATTTAATCATTTAAATATACTTTTTTGACTTATGTAAATTATGCATCTTTCATGCTCTTTTCATATTTTTATTCAAAGATTTTTATTTTTCAGAATCACAGTAAAAAATCTATTATGAAACTAGCTTTGCCTGTTGCAGTTAAATTTTTACATCGAGGTAACAAAGAGCTTAGCAGAAATTTATCAAGTTATCTCTCCTTGGCTGCGATAAACAATGCTGAACTTCTTGCTGTTCATGTTCAACCTATTATCGACAGTATAATAAGTGGTAAGATGAATTTAATGAATATTAGGTTTTTATTTGTAACATATAAATCATTCATTGATGTTATTTTTATTATTTACTTTCTTGTATACATACATAGTTTATAGAAAGTACAGTAATCCTCAAAACAATTTGAACTCAAGATTTTGAAGAGTTTCCCCAAAAAATGCATTTTTGGCATTATCTGTAAATTCAGTGTTTTAAACCATTTTGAGGTCGAAAAACTCATTTTTGAAAATGTCCGCAAGTCTGTCTGACGAGACAAAAATAACTCAAACACTTTAAGCTAAACGGATGAAATTTGGTATATGGGCATAGTACCAAATTTATAGATTCTTATCAAATCTTGAATAAAATCCGCTATGCGGAAATCAGTTTGTTTGAATATAAATTAATGGCTGAACGAAAAGAGCTTTAGTTTAGTTTTAGTTATATTAACGTCCCGTTTTAAAGCAACACGAGGACTATTTTGGGACGGACCTCGTAATTTTGAACCACGGTCAGATGAGGAGGACGACACATGAACTGGCACCCCCCTCTCCACACCAGCGGGAGGACATTTGGCCTGACAGATTTAGCATTTTTAGTAAAAATGCTAAATTCGTGCCGAAGGTTAATATTTCGTAACTATTGTTCACTCATGCCTTGCAAGGCATGTTCTGATGTAATACCTTTATTGGAGAGTATATGGGAAAGTTTTGAGGAGACCACTCCGATTGGTTTTTCCTTGAGCTCTGCCAATCAAATTCAGTCTGCAATTTCATAATGCTTCAAGCTTTGTTGCGGTATCTATACAGTATATGTTGAAAATATTCCCTACCATTTCTGACTGAAATTTTGATGTTTAAAAATGTTTTTTCTATAGTTACTATTTCATGAGTACAATAAAAGCTCCTTATTCGCGTTTTCATTATTCGCGGATTAAAAAAATGCGACCCAATTCCTATATTCGCGGATCTAATAAGTACATACATAATAATAAAAGGAGTCCAATAGGTATCCAACCCAATATCCTTTGTAAATGCCTTCAAATTGACTAATAAAAAAAGTAAAATATATCTTATTACAACTTTGTCTAAAGTATGTTGTTAAATGCAAACTGCAAATATAGCCGAAATCGCGAATGGAATAGGACGAGATGGGTTCGAACAGATAGAATCAAGTGACGTTCAGGAATTGCTTGAATCGCAAAATGAAGATTTGACTGAAACCGACTTGGAGGAAATTTTAAATTCACAGCTCATTGAAGAAGAGGCTTCAACAAGCACTGGAAACGTGACATTAAATTTGAAAAATCTTAGTGAAGGTTTAAGAATGGCAAATTAACTTTGCGATTTCTTTATGATCATTGATCCATCTATGGAACGAAGTCTTATTTTTAAGAAGCAAATTGCAAATGCAACTGAAGCAGTTTGAATTGAAGGAGCTTTTAAAAACTGCCAAGCATGAGAAAATTACAAAATTCTTTAAACAATTGCCTAAGCCTTAAGATAATTAACCAAAGTGTTCAAAAACTTTAATTAAATTGATTTTTCATATAATTGTTTTATTTATTTTGTCACCTAGGAACGTATCCCGTATAAAATTACCATTCCGTATTCACGTTTTCTGTATTCGCGGCATATTTATGGAACGTATACCCCGCGAATAAAGAGCTTTTACTGTATAGGTCAACTAATTACGTTAAATAATGGGTTTCATATAATTAGAAAATTTTAGCACAGAATTAAAAGACCATTACGTAACTTGAAAAGATTAACTAGCCATTGATTTCTTTATAACATATTTCATTGTGACCTATGACACATTTTTCTTGTCTATTCTGTGATCTTTGAATATTCTTTTTGTTTCTCAAATACTGAATAGTTGACATAATCCGAAAAAATTAAATTCTAATTCATGCTATAAAAGAAAGAGTGTGATTTGTATCTTGGAGCTTTGCGATCAAGACAAAACTACTATTAATTTATGGTATATTTAAAATTTAAGTTGCACTTAAATGAGTTAAAGCTAATATTTGCCAAAATTTAATTATAATTTGGAGAGAAGGGGTGTAACAAAATATCTATCTTGTATCGTAATATTGTTATATCATCATTATTTTTATTATCATATTTGCCACTAATGTTTTTGCTACAAATTTTTTGCATTATGATAAATACTTGCATTTAGTTAAAAATATATCATCAAAAATAATAGGGCACCTCTTTAACTTTTATTTCTTATAGCATTTTCAAAAAATTGGTATCGGTCCGAATAGGTTTATTCAAGAATTCACTGCCTTTTTTTTTAATAAGTGGAAGGAAACATCGTTAACCAAAGAAAATCAGTCATTTACTGAAGTCAGTAAAGGAGGTCATCCCCGTTTATGCTTACACATCAAGCAGCGGAATGTTTACATTTAAAATTATGAGGTAATGAATTTTCGGCTGAGTATGATCTTCATCACCGTAAGTGACTGTAATTCTGAAGTACACTTATCTGGTTTATTATCGATTCTACTTCTGATTTGAAACAATTTGAATCATTATTTGTCTTATACCCTATATTACGCTTAGTTATCAATAAGGTTTAAAGAATTGACTCTTTCACCACGGTTTCTTATGTTATTTATGGTATAATTTGATATTTCATCTTTTTTAGATCGAATCGCGAATGAGGTTTGGTTTAGCATTCATGCTCTTTGGCAAAACAATTTCGGAACAGAAAAGTTTGTTAACGTTTACAATTGCAATGGAAAAGGAAGAAAGAAATGAGCATAATATATAATATTTCCTGAAACCCCCCCTTCGAAAACGTCAGGTTGATTATCATAATTAATGAAAACATAGTTTTGCTTTTGCCTTTTATAGAAATTCCACCTTGAGAACTCTTGCCGCCAAGTATCTAGATTTAAGACTGTCGCTATAGGAACATCTTTTGGGAAGATTTATTTCGAATTGGAAGGAACCATCGGAGGTCTGTGATTTATTATTCTTGGCGCTAGTTTGAGTGGTTAGCAAAGCTGTTAATCCTTCGTCTTCTCGTTTTTACCGCGTTTGTACATGTCTTTATATTCGCTTAGATTACTTCTTCTAAATTTAAATGAACTTTCTTCTGTTTTTTTAAATAAACTGTATTTTGTCATTTATATTTTTGGTTCTTCTTAAATTTAGACAATTTTTATAAGTGGTCATTCAATTTAAGAAATGACACGCTAATGTTTTAACTTTCTCATATAAGAAATATGGAGAAGGTATTGTAATCGTCAAAAAATTCGAACTCGAGATTTTGACAAATCTCCACGTTCCAGAGTCCCTGAATCTGAAAAAAACACGATTGTCTGTGGTTGTGTCGTGTCTGTGGTTGAATTCAAAAAAGGCTTTGAGAAAGACGGATGGAATTTGGTATATAAACTTGTAGAAACTACAAATTTGAAACTTCGATCAATTTTGTAAATTTCTGATCAAATTTTGAGCGAAATACATTCACTAGAAGTCTGGTCGTCTTTTTGTTTGAATACAAGTGAGCTTAGCAACTACGACACGCAAAAAAAAATTATGAAAATTTGGTACCTAAGTTTAGCATCTAAAGTATTGATTCATTTCAAATTTTGAATCAAATCTATCATGCGATTCATTGTCATTCGTTCTAGTCTCCGTATGCATTCACGATAGGTCGTAAATGCTATGAGTTAAAGCACTGAAATTCTGTATGTTATCTTGTGACGACAAATGTTTCTTATCAAATTTTGATGTCTTTTGGTCGACAAAAAGATGTCCAAAATGCATATTCTCTCGGTCGATTCATTTAAAATGCTTAATTCTAGTCAAAGAGTCATATATATGAACTGTTGTTCACTAATGCCGTGCAAGGTATTCGTGATTTTACTAAAGGACCACAATTTTATGAGGAGCGGAAAGGGAAAAAATTTATTATTGTGTGTGCGAGAAAGCCTTGAGGGGTGTACTCTCGCCAGTAGCCGGCGTCTTGGTTAGGAGTAGCGTGTCTTCCCTATGATTTGGGTGTCCCGGATTCGGGCATGATTATTATTCTTTTTTCTATCTGTGAGTACTTTGAATGTGCCCCCCGTAAAAAGGGGGTTGTGAAGCGAATGTGAAGCATGAAGTTGCTAAGCCCTACTCTTAGCCCTTGCTGACGCTACTGAAAAAACAAGGGACGCTAATTTAGGCCTAAATCCCTGACAGCTTTCTGTCAGCGGGCTTGTAAAGTGCCATAAGTAACAACAACTCTCACTAGTTTAACTAAAATCCAATTCTCGTTGCTGTTACAATTTTTTTTCTTAACGATCCTCTTGTATTCAAAAAGAAGGGGTAGGGAAATGAGCGTTTTATTTATTTACTAGTACTTATTTACTTACTATTATCAGTACAAAAAAAAATATTTTAAATTCGAAATTTTGACGAATCTTTACGTTGCAGACTTCTATGCTCAAAATAATCTAAAAGCATTCCTTTAGGTAAAAGAAAAAAAAAGCTTTTTTTGGTTTATTTAGATATGTTTTCTTTAATTCTTTTTCTCTCGTGTCATTTTGATCAAGATCTATTTTAATTCGCTACTTGAATATTTATTATGTTATACAGTTTGTTCGCGATTGTTGCACTTCTCAATTCCGCTCACGTTCGGATCTTATTGTTAAATGTAAATATGTCTTCCTCCATCTTTCCTCTCGATCCTATTTTAGTAAAATCAAAATATGTTTTTTTTTTCAGGTAATTACTCCCTTGCCCGAGTCCTGCCTCAGATATATGTAGTAAATAAGGAGCCCATCCACGATCATGTAATGGCTTTGGTTTCCTTGTTGCCTCAATGTGAAAATTCTGAGAAACTGAGTCTTTTAAATTTGTTTGGACTAATTGCAAAATACAAGCCTTCAGTAAGTATGAAAATACAAACACATTTTAAATTATGAAAGGGAATACAGTTTTAATGTTTCTGACCTCATCTTCATGTAAATTTTTAACAAACTTTATCCCGTAAATGACTTTCTTTCTTTGTTTTCCCTTTAAATGATAAGCTTGAGTATGGACAATTTGCTTTAGAATAGTTTGAATTAATTTTAGCCAGTTTTATGCTCCTAATTTTGAAGAATGAAGACAAGACTGTTTTAATCATACAAAAAAATAAGTTTATCTGAAATATTAAAAAAATATTTTTATATTGAAAATAACATTTTAAATTTTTACAAATTAGATCAGATTTTGTATGGAACATTTAAGTAAAATTATAGACTGAAAATGTATGCTATATAGATTGCCTCCCCCTTAAATATGGAGATCTATGTGATTTGTTGGCAGAATTTTTTGGTTTTGAAATCTGAGATATTTCGACGATTTAAAAATGGTATTATGGGTAGGTGCGTGATTCTATCAGAGTTAAAACTTCCCCAACTTAGCTTAAGATGGGAAACTAATGCTATTGATAAATTCAAACCTAATCCTCCTAAAATCTAAACATTAATATTAGTAATTTTTAATTGGTTTGAATGTACTTTTTTGAATATTTTTAAGAAGGTTGTTACCAATGCTTGCTAAAAACATGTATTTATGTAGATGTAATACATGTTTCATACTTAACATATTTCAGACTTTTTTCGCTTCACTTTATTCTAATGAAAAAATCTCTTTATGTATTTTTTTTCTGTTGAAAACTAGCTAGTACCGGGTGCGTTGCTGCCGCAAAAGAAATAATCTTGACAATATCGTTTGGCATTTGAAATAGTTATCTTGTTTAATTAAGAATATTTATTTTCTTATCGGCAAAATACATTAA
Source organism: Argiope trifasciata (assembly GCA_026543055.1). Lineage (NCBI taxonomy): Eukaryota > Metazoa > Arthropoda > Arachnida > Araneae > Araneidae > Argiope > Argiope trifasciata. Next base: position 5,032,134 of record JAPMOQ010000852.1, on the reverse strand, counting down.
TTGAAATTGAAGGATATGTAAATTAGAAGCATAAATAATATTTATTCTATTTTTGTATTTTAGATTTGTGTATTCTTTTAGAATTGTAAAGCTTGGTGTTCTTTCAGAATGGTAATGAAAGAAACTATTTATTGTATCTCGTGATTCGTTTTAATATTCGCTTTCAGTATTATCAAGTTTAATATTAGAAAATGTCATTAAAATATTTTCTTTTAAAATTTATTAAACATATAAAATATATTTATACCATAAAACCTTTAATATAATTAAAAAGATGATTTTTTGAAAACTTAAGATGGTGCAAAATTATTTCTACTATAATATTTTCGGAAGTTACTCCAATAAACGCTAAAATTTTATTAAATGTTTTGTTAAAATTTCAAAACTATAGGATTGGTTCCCCTAAAACTTTCTCGCACACTCTCTAATAAAACTATTACTTCAAAGAAAGACCATTTACCTTCTATAGCTACAAAATATTAACGTCTAGCTTGAATTTAGCATCTTTACTGAATCATTTGTGTCTCCTTGGTGAGTTATTTTGTGGTTAATAGATACGGTAAATAGATCAGAATTTTTTTTCTTTAGATGATTGTATTATGCCCTTCGCCTAAGTGCAAGCAATATGTTGCCGAAGTATTATCGGATGAGGGGTACTGCAGCGCATAAGAGATATATAGACAAACATTCATTTTTACTTATGTAGGTTACATATTAAATAATTTTACTACACCTATAACCATCTCGTAACTGCAAGTAATAAGTGAAAGTTTATCGTAATCGAATGAAAGATACGGCAGCGTATAAGAGACATACAGACAAACATCCATTTATTTATAAATATATATATATAGAGAGAGAGAGATTTTTTTTTTCGTTTGAAAAAATGAATGGAGAAAAAGCTTGAACTACCTGTGAATATTTACTCTCTTTGTTCATGCAATATTTAAAATAGTTTTTATTTTGAATTCGTAATCATCAACACATTGCTGTTATACTTTGTCTGTGAAATGGTGCTTTATTGAATGCTCTCCTTTTAAAATCCATTGTTTGCTGTTTTTAACATGATCTGAACTGCATTTACCCATATTACATCCTCATTTTTAAGTTTTTGAATTTTTAAAAAATATTTTGTTTAAATATGAGATCCATTTATATTATTTTTTGTGCCATTTCATTTGTTCAGTTTTATCTCTACGATAAGCAGCTCAAAGTTTTAAATTTTCAGATAAAACTTTTAATGTGCTATTTAATGATATTAGCATATAATTTTTCACCTTTCAATAATTTGTTTGTCTCTGCAAGACTAAATAATTGCTCTTGTGTCACAAATTCCGCACTTGTAATTAATATTACCTCTAGAATTTTTAAAAAAATTTAAAGAAGTTTTTTTTTTTTTAAATTTCAAAACAATCTTTGTTTGAATCTGATAAAATTTATGTTTCTGCCTTCATCCTCTTATGATAATTTATCCAGCTGTTTCACTTGAATAATTTTTTCTATCAAATGACAAATTAGAGTATGACCAGTTTGCCATAGAATATTTTGATCTGAATTTTCCCCTATAGGCAATAATTGAATTTACGATATTTAGAAATTTTGAAATTGCTATTTATTTTTTCCTTTTCTAAATAATTATTGTTATAAATTTTTTAAAAGAAATGCCTGTTGTGTAGAATATTAAGGTTTTAAACAACCAATTATGAATGAAAGGGAAATGTTGTTTTTTAAGTACCTTTATTAGTTTATTTAGTTTCTTTAACTATCATTTTAAAATGAAAAAAAATCTATTTTGTACTTTTTGAAAGAAGATATATTTTTAATTAGTATATAGAAATAAAAATGACTTAACAGTTTTAAACAATTGCTTGAGTATTACAGAATTGAAGCATTTCAAACTAGTAATAATATCATTTTTAGTAATCATAATATTTTATGAATTTTTTTCTATCCTATATGATATAAAAAAACGTTGTTTATCTTATTTTTGATATGATTTTATTGAAATGTATTAACAGTTATTTAAATATCTATTTCCCCTATTTTCCAGCTGTTGGAAAGTAATCTGCCTCATTTAAGTGAATGCTTGACAATTTCGAGCACAGCCGCATCAGCTCTTCAAATATTTTTAGACATGGCTGCTGTTCGTCCCCAGTCTTTCACAGAACACGTTCAGAAGATGAAAATGGCAGCTGAACTACAACCTGGTACCTTAGTGCTTGTAGCCAGAATTTTGGGTATTATTGGCAAACTAAATATGGTAAGAATTCTCCCATTTGTTTATTTTGATTTATACAAATGCAATCTTGTGAATACTTAAAGAAATGTCTTAGATAGTTGTAATTTTATTGTTTAATTTACATACAAGTATTTTTCTTTTTTAACCAATAAAGTTAACTTGGAGCAATATTTCGAACACATTTACATGTTTAAACTTACATTCTTCTGAGTATACCTATTATTTAATTAAATATTATGAATTATTAATAATATTTCACTGGAAATATTAATAATTTTATCAAGGTTTTATTTTCTGCTTTTTCTTATTCAAACTACAGATCTTTAATATTACAAGCCATTTAAAAATGGCGATGAATATTGAACCAAATATTCCTAAATTGTATACTTTAAATCATTGATTAAAGGATTACTATCATATTATTATGAACCTATCTTCAATTTTAATTATATCGTTGCTTTTACTAAGAAAATATTTCTGCATTAGTGGAAAGAATTTTTTCATGATTACTCTTTATTAATTTTTTTAATCTGCCTTCTTGTTCTTCAGATTAATTAAAAAACAACTTAACTTTTAATTTTTTAATATGCTCTACGTAAAAAAAAATGTATATTATTAAATTGTCTCCTTTTGAGGAATGTATTCCCTTCAAAAACACACACACCTTATACATTCTTTAAAAAAATGGTTATTTTAGCAATGTACAACAGTCTCAGAATTTTAAACAAAGACTAGGCAAAATACTAGTGAAATTAAAATGCTTTTATGATATATAATGTTTTAGGAAGAGTGCTTTAATTGTGACAAGCATCGCAATTCCAATGTTCTCAACATGATTTGATTTCTTTCCCGAATTACACTCATCTCCACCTTTTTTATTTTTTTTTCTATTATTCCCTTACCTTACTTTTAGAAAGATAAAGGTTGTTCTTTAGAAATTGCCTATACTTTATATGTTTCTGGTTTCTTTGGTAAGCTATAAATTCTTACGTTGACTTTGCATGAAACTGAAAATGTTTTCTTTTCTGTGTATCAAATTGAGAAGGAAATCCTAATATTAAAGCACATGGGAATCTCATTTTCTGAAGACAGTCAATTAGTTGTTAAGATTTTTTTGTTTAAGATCAAAAATGCATGGAATTTCTCAATCTTTGCCTTCTTTGTATACTATTTGTCATCTACCATCACTCAATATGTGAAATAGATACTATCAGTCTGCTATATAAATCAAGTTTCGCCATCTTAATGTTTTTCGAAAGAAAAGATAAAACAGTAAAATAATAACTGTTCACGAAGATATAAAGTCTCTTACACTTCTTAAAATGTCACCTGTACATGGAATTATCCTGATTTTTAAGTATGTCAGTTAAAAATTGAATTCTAATCACTGTAATGAGATAATAAAAAGTATTGTAATTTATAAATGCTTCTAATTTTCTATCTGCTCAATTGAAAACATATATCAAGTTATAATAATTTTTTAAAATATGTTGAGCTGATTAAATAATATGACAAGCTGGAAGAAGAAAGAGATAAATTTGTTTTTAAATAGTACACTTTGAAATCTGAAGCGAAATTTCTCTTGTTTTGTAAAAATGATAAAACTAACAATAGATTCACTTTTAAAAGTGACCTAAAAATAATAGAATTTGATGCATTGATGCAACATAGCCAAAAATGACTCTTGCATCATGATGCTGTATCATAACCTCTTTATTGTAAAGAGGAAACTGGAAAATAAATCCATTTTTAGTTTATTTTCAAGGTACTCTTACAATTATTAATCCTTTCTCTTCTTATTATTTGTATGTATATATTTTCCCTCCTTAGGAAAGAGCAAAAGATTCCCTTGAATTCATCATCTCTCATCTGGGCAAGGTTGATCAGTGGACACTAATGGCTTTGTTACGCATCATTAAAGGTATTACCGACACATTTCCCTCTCTTTTGCCCCAGTATTTGACATCAATTTGTAACCAAGTTGAGCCATCAGCTTCATCAAATATCCGAATATACCTACAACAACTAAAAATGGATTGTCGAGCATCTAAGTGAGTTTTCAATTTATACACATATTTTATTTCAAATATAACTTCAGTTGTAATTTACATAATATGTGTTTTGTTAATGTTCAGCAAGTTGAATTTCATGATATATGATGTTTTCAACATTATTTACAATTTTTATTTATATATTAGCTGGTACCCGGCGCGTAGCTGCTGCGGAAGAAATAATTTTGGAAATATCGTTTGAAATTTAAAATAACCGTTTTGTTTAATTAGGAAGGATAGAAAGAATAACATTTATTTTCGTGTCGGAAACGAATACAATCATTGAAATTAGAATGCTTTATTTTTAAAAAAAAGGTTTTTTACTTTATCATTTAGCAAATAAATTTCTTGACTGTCCGACTCGTATCATTCAGCATACAAATGCTTATGTGAAAGACATGGATTTTTTAGGTCCAACCGCACACTTCAAGTGATAGACCTTTCGCCTTGTTGATGGTCATTGAGAATGCAAGTCGAATGGGGAACTGCAGCCGTTTGAAATCAAAAAGAATGTTGGAGCGAATAATGGGAATGCGTCGAGTGAGCATATCTTCAATCGACGTTTCTTTAAGGATAGTTGCGCGCTTCTTGCCTCATATTGGTCTTTTGATTCTCATACTCGTGATCAGTTAGCATGTAAATGTTGCCTTTCGGTTCTTGCCTCATGTTGATCTTGAGACTCTGAAACACATGAATTTGCTATTTTTAAACGATCTGCTTATTTGCTTTCTTGTCCCTCCTCTTTTGTTTATGAAACTCGATTTGGCTAATTTCTAAATGTTGCGTTGTTTGATCACTTAATAAAGAGACGAACGTTTGGGAACGTATTTTTTGTCGATTCACTTAACAAATAGCAAAATTACTGTTTGCACTGGAAAGTTTCCATTATATATAACTTGCCTTGGACGGTATCGATAATAATTTTATTTTGTATGTGTGAGATCAACTCGGAATAATATGTGCGGTTTGCTGCAGACAAAATAGTAAGAACGCTGGATGACAACATCACGTGTAGAAGACTGTTCATTAATGAGCAGAAAAAAAAAGCACTTTCACAAAGTATTTTTGAATTCATTTCCCTCTCATTGACTGACATCAATCATAATAATTTTATTTTGTTTGATATATGTGCGATTAATTCTGATGGGATATGCTGTTTGACTTCTGGCAATTATTAATTTTAAAATATAATTTTCGTGGATAGTGCAAGAAATAGCTTTTATGAAGTTTCACCGCAATCGGTTGAACAGTACAGCAGCGCATAGGATGCAAACAAACAAAACTTCATTTTTATAATATAACTGTACTATGTATACAACCTTCGCGCAAGCAATAATTTGAACAATTGCATAGAAATCGGTTGAATAGTACGGCAGCGTATAAGGTACGAGCAAACAAAAATTTATTTTTATATAATAGATATAACTGGCTATGTCTACAACCTTCGCGCAAGCAATAATTTGACCAATTGCAAAGAAATAGGTTGAATAGTACGGCAGCGTATAAGGTACGAACAAACAAAAAATTATTTTTATATCATAGATGTGATAACTGTACTCTGTCTGTAACCTTCACATAAGTGCAAGCAATAAGTTGACCAAGTTGCATAGAAATCGGTTTAATAGTTCGGCCGTGCATAGGAACAAGCAAAGGTTCCTTTTTATAAAATAGATTAATGCATTCTTTAGAATTGTAATGCTTGGTGTTCTTTGAGAATTGTAAGGGAAGAAGCAATATTTTTTTTTATCTTTCTTGATTCTTTTAATATTCGCTCAAAATTCTCAAGATTAATGTTAGGAAATGTGATTAAAATGTTTTCTTTTAAAATTGATTAAACACAGAAAATATATGTATGCCATAAATTTGTTGATATAGTCGAATTAATAATTTTTTAAGTTAAAATGTTTAAAAAATCTGTGTATTCTAATGTTTTCCGAAAGATATAGCAAAAACGCTAAAATTTTATTGCATTTTAATTAAAGCTTCAACTTAGCATATTTACTGAATCTGTTGTGTCTCCTTGACGAATTATTTTGACAATAATCCTTGGTTAATACATGAGAAAATAGATCCAAAAATACTTTTTATATATTAGATAATTTTACTAAGCCTATAACCATCTCGTAAGCGCAAGTAATAAGCATTCAAAGTTTTATTGCAATCGCATGAGCGGTACGGTAGCGCTTAACATACATACAGACAAACATTCAGTTTTATTTATATAGATTTGTTGCACTTAGACTATTTTTATTCAAATGCTTCTATAAATCCATTATTTGTTTTTAATTAATGTATGAAAATTGGCAATTTCTTATATTTTAAAGAAACTGTATTGACTATTTAATGCTTCAAAACTTATTCTAATAAGACACTGATTAGGATGCTTTTAATTTTTTTCTTTTAACTAATCCATTTCTGCAGTTTTACTTGTGAGCAAATTTTAAGTTAAAATTCTAAAAATATGAATTTTCTTTACGAAAATTGTAGTGTTATATTGAAATCTGGTTGTGGCATAATCTTATCTTGAATATGGGTGAGACTTCATGAAATAAAACTATTCATCGCCTGCTCGTTAAATAAAATTCCATAAACAAGTAACAAGTATTGAAATTCCAAAATGAAAATATTTTCATATTTGCATGGATTTGGAAATAGGCCATGGAATTCAAACAATAAACTGTTCGCCTGATTATAAGCTGTATTATCAATAGCAATTTTTAGTTAATTAGGTATTATTATTTTTTTAATATCAGAGTATTTGACGTCTTTTCAATAAGTTTTAGTACTTTATTTGAGGTCTTATAAAAGGATTCACATTTTTTAATAAGATCCTTTTCTGGAACACTGCATGTAAGTAATGTATCCTTTTTGAAGTTTTATTTCAGTTCAAGTGTGTAGGTATTAGCTCTGCCATACTCTGCATAGAAATTCGTATTAATGTTTCACAAAATTAAAGAATTTCTTTCTGACATCTGATTGCAGTTGCATGATTTTTATTTATTGAAAATATGCTCAAATCCGCACTTCCATTTCTTTTCTCACTATTGAAATGTCAAATTTTTCTCAAGAGGTAAAGAGTGGATTATTGGTATTCAATTCTGTCCATTGTGTGTGAAAATATACAAATGCATCTAGAATATAAATGTAACAAAATTAAATTTTAGCATAATAATTAATCTTCATGAATCCAGCTTACTTGTACTTAGACTTAGAAGCCTTTTTTTTTTAGTAAGACAGTGTTAATAATTCTAGCAATTCTGGTTAAAGTTTTCTCAATTATTTATATAAACAGCATATTGTTGAAGCCTTTCCTTCTTTTTTTTTTTTTATCTAGACATAGATTAGAAAACAATTCAGACTAAAACCTGTTCCTAAAATAACTTCTGGTTATCTTATTTTTATTTCACTTAATTTCATATTTACAATGAGAATGTAGTTACTTGAGGCATAAGTTTGACTTATAGGGTATTTGTCTTTCCTTGTAGCTTAAGCTTTTGCACACTACTTTTGATACATCAAGTTTGTCACTTTCCCCCGAAATTAATGAACTTAGTCATACTCTGTTATAAATAATTTTTCCCTCTGTTCCATGATCTTGATTTAGGAGCTTTTCACACTAACCAATTTGTTGTGTTTGCTGATTGTGGAAGTTATTTATTGCGATATGTCTACATCACAAATTTTTACTGTTCTCAAATGGTAACAGCAAATTTCCTCACTATTACTAGTGATATTACTGCCTGTCTGCATAGAAAAGTTTCTCAGATGTCTGGTAGATATCAGACCACAAGACTATTGTCTTAACAAGTGTGCTAGAGTGGAGATTTGTTTAAAACGCTCTTTGTAATTTTAAAATATAAATTTTAAAACATTCATAATGAAACAAAATAAATTATACAAAAAATATATATTATTCTGAAGCAGCAGACATTTATTTATGTTATGATAGTGCCATTAGCATGTGTGGGCTCTTTCACTAAATACTATTAACCCTTCTGAAAATATCAGGCTGTTAGTGGAGCCAGATTATGAAGAGACAAATCTATGTGAATTCTTCATCATGTTCTGAAATCTGTAAATTTAAAGTAGTTACACTATATTTGCAATCGTAACACTGTTCTGGTATTACTTATGGGTGTTTTTGATGTCGAATATTGCTATAATCCAATTTAACATGCTTAATTATTTTTGCTTAAATATCTCTATTAAATTACTTAATTAAGAAACCATCTTGATTTTAGAAATTTATTTTATGAAGTGTTTAATTGAACATTGAATTGGTTGAACATACCTATAGTAAGAAATATGGTCTGTAAGTTTTGGAAGAAAATCAGCTATAATTCATGTCTTATGCCTATAGGATTGAATTTGAAACTCCCCAAATTCAGTAAAAAGTACAATATTTGAAAGGTGTTATTAATCTGAAGTTTATGAATATTATTGATGTATAGAGAATTTTATGTTTTATTTGATACTGACTTGTAAGGTTTTATTAAATTTCCTTTTTATGACATTATTAAGCTGAATTTATAATGCCATTTCTAGAGCACAACAACAAGTGATCAATCAAACTGCTTGTGGAATAACCATTGTTAAAGTGGGAGGTAACAAGCAAGAACCTCCTCATGTATCCCTCACTCCTATGTCAACTCAAACACCCTCTTTGCCACTATCTTCACTTAAAACCACTCATAACGGATTTAGAGACTGCAGATCTAGAAATAATTTACCTGGTCCTGCTGAAGCAAGATCCATGTCTCAACTTGGCTCTTTACAGGCTATTAATCGTAGTATGGGACGCCTTCCCTCATCGATGAGCACTTTGTGTAAGTTTTTGAATTTTTTGTAAAATTGTTTTTGATAATGCATAATTTTATATGCCAATGAAGTTTAAAAAGTCTTTGTAGAAAAGGAATAGTGGATTAAAGCCATTTTTTTTATTATTATTGCTATTTATTTATTTATTTAAACAGATTATTGTACATTTTTAACTTTAATCATCATGTATTTATTAGAATTCATCTCTTTTGCACTTCAACTTCAGAGCTAATTATTCCCTGATTTCTCAACCACTAACCATCCCTTAATTTTCTCCTTAATATTTATGTTTCAATTGAGCCTCTAAGTAACTAAGCATCTAAGTTCCAAAAACTGGAATTGTTAAGTATGAATTATATATTTTTTGAGTATAAAAAATGGAAAACTCATGATGCAAGGTTCATGGCTCAAAGAACTTCTTGGTGTAAGAATTCTTAAGACTTGTATATGCACATCATAATCACTTCAATACAAAAATATACATAATGTTGTAGCATTAATCTTATGCAGCTATTGTTTGCCAACGGATTCTAAAACCCTCTACGCTTTTGCACCTGCATTAGGATAGATTTAATTCTGCAAAATAGGGATGAAAGAATGAGGAAAGGAGGAAATATTTACATTTAACAATGAAGGAAATTCTGGAAATGGCGCATATATTTCCTTGTGTCACCCCTTAGTGAGATAGTATCATTGGAAAGTGAAGGTCTCAGAATACTAAAACAAACAATAGGAATTTTTCATTCTGTTATATGTATTTTCAATAGTTTTTAATATTTTTATTGATTGGATATTAATAAAATATTTATATAGATATTCTTTAGATTTTATACTTAAAAGTGTCGAGGATCTAATTTTGTTTCTTTTGACTTTATTCTTGCAAATACTTATTTGATGTAATACTTGTAAATTTCTTTTGATAACCATGTATTGTTCTGTAGATTTTGTTTTTATTTTATTTGAAGTTGCCTTCCTATCATTTTATATTGATGTTTTTTACTACTTTGTGATTGTTTATACTTTTCTAATTATAAGTTAATATTATTTTTTATTTTGAACTCTATCGAGTTCCAAATTTATTCTATATTCTTTGTTATTTATGCTGTTGTAAACCTGATTGAGAAATGTCATGTATTAGTATATATTATTTACAGTTCTAAATTGTTATTTCTGTTCTAAGTTCTGCTTTACTTGAAAATGTGTTATAAATTTCTGTTCTGTGGTACTGTGAATTTGTCTTATCACTGATAAAATCAGCAAGAGACAAGAAAAGAAAGAAAAGGATTAAGCTGAAAATTGGTGATGATGTGAAAAAAAAATTGTGCGCTTTTTTTAAAATATATGTTTTATTACCAGAAAATGTAAAATAAAAATGAATATTTTCGATGCTGTCGATATTGAAAATCTTGTAAATAGTGGGACATAAATTATTCATGCATCCCTCTGTCATACTATTTCATACCTTATTTTTTTATGTAGATTACCAAAGTGCTACTCGATTGAGTTCACCTGTCGGCTTGCATACAAGCATGATGCGTCTCGGCTCATCTACAGCTATGAATCGTAGTATGACAGCTATCAATTATAAAAATATTAGTATTCCTATAACCCGTGTTTCAAGTGGAGGTGTGACTGTTATGACAGCTTTAACATCACCACAAAAGGGGATTAGGTATAAATATACTTCTGGATTCATCAGAGTTCTTATTCTGAATGATATTTTAAATTTTAGTAAGTATAAAAAGATTGAAATTGTGCATATGCATATATCTCATGCATTAAATTGTTTCAGTGGTAGTATGCCAACTCTTCAGGAGGAAGGACCAGTTACTGTTTCCATTGGAAACACTCAGCCTACTTCTACGCATGAATCATATGCTCTCAGATCCAGTCAGTCAACTTCGACTACTACTTCCGTTAGTCCTTCATCTAGTATACCAGTGTCTGCTGCTGTTAATAGTCAAGTTACATCATCTCCAGTGACAACATTAGCATATCCTTCTAATAATCACACATTACAAAATACTAAATTAAGGAACGCATCTGGGGTCACTGTTATAACTCACTCAGGTTCGCAGTCATCAAATCCTCAGGTAACTTTTCCCAACTTTTTGACAGGACTGTAGAATTTAAAATATCGGGTTTTAATGAATGAGTCATTAAAATAAATTTTCATTCAAAAGCTGTATTTTTAAAGTATAAATATTTTTAAGAATTTCCTTAAAATATTTTTAGAGATACAAAATGTATTGAATGTAGAATGGCATCATATAAAGATATATTTTCAAGTTGCAAATTTATGTTAGGGATTTGTTAGTAATAATAGCTGACTATAAGTGTGCACAATTATATTCACATTATAAGTTATCTGTATTGTTTAGCTTGCTGTTCACAACTAAACTACACTTTCTAGATAATATATATTCTGAAGTAAATTGTAATATGAAAGCCATAGCCGAGTTTAACATCAATTATTATAAACCTTAAAACTGAAACACTTTTAATAGCAGAAAAACGTTATTAAAGAATAATTTTATTTTTAGAGGTACTATCGAAATTTAGATATGGAGTATCTGTCATACTATATATTTCTTGATCATTTTATCTAACATTGCATTTCTCAGTAAACTTCATTTGATGTATGCAGTCATCATTAATACCTTATTTCAAAAGACACAGTCTTCTAACATTCAAGTGATTGATATTTGTGATTTCAAACTGGATACATCTGGATGAATTTACCATAGTGATTATGTGTTTATAGTTTTATTATATGGTTCTGTGAAGGAATGTTTGCATTTAATTTAACGGCTTTTTTTCTGCTTATTAATGAAATGTTGTTACATATTATTTTTTATTTGTAAGCTTTGATTTTTAAGTTAAAAAGGCTAGTTTTTGTTTGGTGTGCACTACATTTTTGCCCTTTCTATTATCCCTCATGTAATAATCCCTCCTGGGACTTGTTTCCTTTGAGTGAATACAGGTGACCCGAGCTTGAGGTACCCATAGATTTTTTTCTTCTCTTCTTTTTAATTATGTTTGTGCGGAAGTCCCCCACTTGGGTGAATTCAAGCAACATAATTGTTAATCGAAAGATTTCTTACGTTCACACCAGTGGAAGATTATTTTCGATCTGGTTCTAGGATTTACATTTCAGCATCAGTGGAGATGTAAGTGGGTAGTGGCTGTTGGATTAATCTTTTTATGTTCTGCAGGGGCAGAATTAGCGATTTTCTGAACTGCTTATGCAATATCTGTTATTAAATGATATTGTTTCATAATTAGGAGATTATCTGTAGTCGGTCGCTTTCTATCAACAGAATGCTGACTGGTTTAGTAAAAGACAGATAATCCAGATAATAATAATAACAGATAATCGAAAAGTTGTATTAGTTTGATTTTGAATGGAAGATCACTGAGTAATTATTGCTGATAGAGAACGTTCAGATTTGTAACATCTGAAATATTATTATTTTATTGGAAAGAATTTGGTGCTAGTCAGGGTAAGGACACATGATGCCAGAAGATTAAATATAGATTCATCTATCAAGTGATATATAATGGCAAAGTGAATTGCATCTACTCACTGAATTTGTGTTTATTTCATAAATAGTTTCATAATAATATTTGATGAGTTAATATTTTCTATGTAGATTGCTTAGTGTGGTCTTTTTGGCGTGAAGTTTTTCAGAATCACATTGGTATGTGGGCATTGAAAACCGGATAGATTGTTTGAACGTGCGCTTAGGTAGAGCCGGACTCCTTAGCACTAATTTAGTTTGATAGGTGAATAGAATAAATGTGACGGTGGTAAAAATGGTAACATCTGTTTGAAAATATTAGTTTGGTGGGTGACGTCAGGGAAATTTAGGAACGGTGTCTGGTAGATAGATAGTTATCTGGGTGTTGATTTACTTGGACGTCACCAGATACTGATGTAGATGAAAAGGCCGAGCTCCGTCTGATGCTTGCAGCGTGGGGCCAACTGCCAAGAACAAGAAAGCGTTTAGCAGAGGCTAATGATGGCGGACACATGATTGTTCCAACATAATGTGTCTCTGGAGAAGTGATCGTGGTCGGAATGCTTGGAAGTGGTTGTCCAAATCTGAGAAATTAATTGCTGGCAATGGTGATTACCTCACCAGTCAGTCACATCACTCCTGTCTTTACTGCTAATTTCAGTAATGGTAAAGTGGCTGTCTGCATATAAATGTATCATAATAGCCACTGACTAATACACGTCATTTGTTGCACATTTTCCATATTATATTTTATGCCAAATCTCCCATTTAAAATTCATTTCATTCTTTTAAAGATTTTCTATACATAATAGTTTGTTTTACTGTTTATATTTTAGAGGATATCTGTATTTGAACCTTATCCTATGAGAGATGCAGTGCAACATTTCTGCGAAAAACATTTGGATAAAATTAAAGCTTACATGGTGAAAGTTTTTGTTAAGATTCCTTTACCTGTACGATGTACAATTGAAGGTAATTATGACAATTCTTAATACAGTGATCGTTCTGAGGTATATGAAAAATAATCAGTTATTAGTGCATTTTTTAATATTTTAGAACGCAAAGCAAAAAAGCATGCTAAGATATATTTCCTGTGTCAGGGGAAAGGAGAACACTGTTTGTATAATAAAGCATTTTTTATTATGAAAACACGTAACCCTCGTGTGTGGATACATCTGATGTTTTTAGCTTTGCAGGTAATGTTTTGGCTTTTTTTTAATTTTATTTCGTCCTATTTTACTATTCAGTGTTTTTGAAATTATAAAAATTGTACAATTTTGTACTTTAGGCTAGGTCTGCAATAGCTCTGAGCACTAGGGAAGCATCTGTAAGCAGTTTAAAAAATTGCTGGGATACTTTGAAAGCAGATAATAAAAGCTTCCTCACTCTTGTGACTTCAGCATTCCCTTCGGCAAAAGTAAGCAAAATTATTGAAAATTTCTGAATCGTGAAATTAAAATTAAATATGTTTTTTAATTTTTAATTAATAAAATCTGCTTTAATTTTATCAAATACTAAGTTGAAAAAAGTAGATTATATTTATAAATTTTATATAAATTTTTTAAATTAAAAACCACATTTCATATGCTCAAAATTTTTAGTATCATGGACTTAATGTGAGGTGGAAATTATGAAATGGATTCTATCAGTATTCAATTTCACTTTATTTCAGAATCTTTTAAATGTATCTTTTCAGGAGTTATATAACAAACTTATGTTTACTAATCTTGTTGTATGTATTGTTGCACTGTGTGTGTGTGTGTGTGTGTGTGTGTGTGTGTGTGTGTGTGTGTGTGTGTGTGTGTGTGTGTGTGTGTGTGTGTGTGTGTGTGTGTGTGTGTGTGATATCTTAAAATTACTGCTACTTTTCTCTTAAATAAAGCTTTATTTAAAAAATACCTTTATTCAAAATAGGAATATTTTTACTAACTAGCCACTTTGGACACAGATGAATTTGACCAAGTATGTAATACTGCTTATCATAAATTTTTTTAACGTTTTTCAGGATCAAGATATGTTAATCAATGAGTTGCGTGTTGCTAGATTTTTTGACGTATTCGAGTATAACGGACCGTTAAATATATGGGGCTGCTTTTTGTGTAACCACCCTGACAGGGCTAGAGGATTTCTGCAGGATACCCAACCTGTTATAGAGGTAATCATAAGAATTATTAATTATTTTCTTATTAGCCACCTGTGGTGACCAATTGATTTGCAAGAATATTGGCTATGTTTAATTGTAATTAAATTTTTATTCATAATGGATAATTATAATTCCAATGAAAAGAATTTTTAATCAACAAATTGGGTTAGATTTTAAAGCCATACTATATTAATATCCATGCACCTGTTCTTCATTGTATCATGAACAATCATAATAGACTTCAGCCCTGTGATATAAAAGTGCTATTTTTAAAAAATGAATCTGCTTCATTTATCTTCTAACTTTCATAATGCTGCTCTTTCTTCTTGTAAACTACTGATATTAGATGGAGAATCTTTATTTTCAATTATGCGAAAAAATCATATAATTAAATATTTGACATTAAAAACAATTTAAATTTCAGGGAAATGAAATATACTATTGACAGTTTTGCAATATGCATACATGATTTTATGGTTTTATATGCTTTTAGCTCAGTTGCTCAAGAGGAAATAAACGATAATACAAAATTGAAACGAAAGGAAGTTTATTTTAAATTTCTTTTACTAATAAGGCATTGCTACTATATATATATATATATATATATTGGTCCCGGCTCATTGCTGTTGCAGAAGAAATAATCTTGGAAGCATCGTTTGGAATTTAAAATAATTATGTTGTTTCATTAAGAATGATAGGAAGAATGATATTTATTTTCTTATCGGCATTGAATACATTAATTGAAATTGAGGGATATGTAAAGGAGAAGCAAAAATAGTATTTACTCTATTTTTATATATTAGATTTGTGTATTCTTTTAGAATTGTAAAGCTTGGTGTTCTTTCAGAATGGTAATAAAAGAAATTATTTATTGTATCTCTAGATTCGTTTTAATATTCGCTTTCAGTATTATCAAGTTTAATATTAGAAAATGTGCTTAAAATATTTTCTTTTAAAATTGATTAAACATAGAAAATATATTTATACCATAAAATCTTTCATATAGTTGAAAATATAATTTTTTGAAATCTAAGAAGGGCAAAATTATTTCTGCTATAATATTTTCATAAGTTTTGGATGCAAAAAACGCTAAACTTTTATTAAATGTTTACTAAAATTTTAAACCTGTAGGATTGGTTCCCCTAGAACTTTCCTGCACACTCTCTAATAAAACTAATAACTCAGAGAAAGACTTACATTGCATTTACGTACAACAGAATGTAGTTACAAAATGTTAAAGTGTAGTTTGAATTTAGCATTTTTACCGAATCTGTTGTATCTCCTTGGCGAGTTATTTGGTGGTTAATCCATTGTTAATAGTTGCGATAAATAGATTCGAAAATATTTTTTATGATTTAAATTATTGTATGCCTATAACTTTCGCAATATGCTGTGAAAGTTTTATCGGAATCGGATGAGCGAAGGGCTGTGCATAAGAGACAAACATTCATTCATTCATATATATGATGATGATGATGATGATGATGATGAAATTTCTTAATCTAATTTGAATCGCAACATAGGTAACGTCCTATTACATGGACAACTACACGATCGACGTTTAAGCTTTTACAATTGGGCCCAGCCTTTTGTAAAATCAAATTCTTTTTTTTTTCTGAGAACCATAATGTGGACAGGTGAATGTCGCTTTAATCAATAAAAAAAGCATTAATTTTCAAGAGGATCACTTTGGGAATGGTGAAAATCCATCCTTCAATCGAAAGGTTCATCAAATGTTTCTATAAATATGTGGTGTGGCATTTTATTCAACAGTAAGCTGAGTGGGATCAATATATTAAGTTAATTTTGATCGGCATTATGTCTGAACATAAGAAATAAATTGACTTTGGCAATTCGCTTTCGCTGTTTTTCCCAAAAAGTTCAAAAACCTTTTAAGTCACAAGTGCAACTCGATCGCACATGCTGAAGTATTATTAAAAGAATACAATTTGGTATAACTATAAAAAGTATTTTTTAAGCCATCTTCTAAGCTCTCAAAGCATAATGAAAGCTAATAAATGCTTTTTTTTTTCCTGATTCTGTTCTTTTAATAATTGTTCGTAATATGTATATTATCCCTGACGATTACAATGATAGACTCACTCAAACACTGGTAAATTATAGAAAAATTGTCTAAACCAATGAATATACTTTCTGATATCTCAACAAATTTTACAGAAAGAAACATGAGATATTTTGTCCTCATAGAGAAATGTCAGAAATTTTACTCCCTGGCACCTTTTCGTGATCGAGGACTTTTAACAATTCAGTTTTTCTAACTTTTTATTGTCCGCCGTCTATAGACGCTAAAGGATTTTCATATATTTTAATACTTAATGAAATAAACTTTGAAATTGGTAATTATATCTGATTGTAATAGTTAAAGAAATATATTCCGTTTTCAGGGGGACACCCTTTACAAATCAATGTAACTTCTGCAAGATAATATTTTGTCATATAACTAAATCTCTGTGTCAGCAAAATTTGTTCTAAATCTATGTAAGTTTAAAGTACTTTCCCATGATCTCACTTTCTTGCTCTCCTGTTTGGAATGTTGCACCATGTTCATACTGGCATTTAAAAAGAAATCCTTAGAACAAATATCATCTGTTTTGTGAAATTGTATATACGATTTCAGTTATATATGTATTCAGGTTAGCTGCTTTCTTTAAAAAAATTTAATCGCTTGAACTCTCTTCACGAACTTAGGTACGAAGTTGTGCATACTGTTAATTTTTTCACTCAATCATAGCATTGAGGCTTGTACACCTCTTCTAAAACTGTATTGATTCGAAATTCTTTCTCGTGATTTCTCAATGAAATCTTGACAAAAAGCATGAAACTGGAATATATTCATGAAATTCTAAAGAAATGGAAACATTGAAAATTCTCGATCCAAGTTTCATATATGTAACAATTTTGCAGATGCATAGTCCATAAGAAGACAACTTTTTAATTAATTTCAATTTATTTTTCCACTGGAAGTATGGTTTGTGCTTGAGGACCAAAGACGAATCGCATCTGTTCGCATCAGAATATTAGAGCGAAAGTGTGACATTTTTTCCCATTTTGCTTTCATTAAGAGCTTTTTTTTAAAAAAAAAAAAAATTTCTTTCACATATACCGATTTAAAAGAAGGGAAACTTTAATATATTTAGAAGGCAGTTTTAGATATTTATCCTGTCACTTACAGCATGAGAACTAACGCATAAACAATTTTTTTGAACGTGTGTTAAAAATAATTAAATTTTAAAAAAGTGGGATTTTGAACAGGAAATAGAGTGATTTATCTTGAATAAAGTAATACGGATTAAATTAGAGATTTAAAAAAAGTAGAAAATTAGTTTAAATACAGATTAAGAAATGTATAGATTAAAAATTATTTTTGTGCTGTAAATATTTTAAATTGTAATAGAAACATTTCTTAATTTTTAATTAAAATACTTATTATAAATTCTAATAAGATAGATGAACAATCCGACCCTTTAAAAAATGTATATGACAAATTTGGTAGCTTTTGGTATGGTTTGTAGAGCACCAACCACATTTTACTTTATTATTTATGGTGATTGTGTACCATGATTTTTTTTTCTTAATGTTGAGTATCTAAAGATTGTAACACCATTTGAAATTTTTGCAAATTTCAGGGTCAGTTGAAGGAAAAAAAAGGGAAATGGAAAATTTTTCGGCGATGGAGAACACGCTATTTCACTTTATCAGCCGGTCATTTATCTTATAGAGGAACAGTAAGTTTTTATATTATTTGCAGCTTTCTTAATTCTTTCTTTCTATTCACTTAAAATAAATTTAAACAAAGGGATTTTCAGTACGTGCCATTTGAATTATATATTTTTTTTATAATTATGTTTTGGTTGATGTAAAAATAATAGCACAGGCTTTGTTTAAATGAATTATTTAAACTTTTGTTTCCTGTTGCATTTTTGATTGGACATGCCGCTTTCGTATCGATAATAATCGATAAACACTTTTCAAAATAGAGCTTCTCTGTTCAAGAAATGATATAATGGAATCAAAATATGGAACTCCTGAGAGTTTTAGGGAAAATTCAAATTGCTTTCTGGATTCTGTCAAGTTTTTGAAAAATTATATTTACTTAATAGAATCTCTGATGAATTATTTTGCTCCTGATTTAAAATTCGAAGACCCTGAATGTTGTTTTTAATGCAGTCAATTAAAGACCGAAGCTTCTTAGCTGATTTTTGTTGTATTTTAGCATAATTCCATATTGAAAAAATATGATGATCGATTAACAGTCTTTCATTTTCAAATTGTTTTTTGAATGTGTTTAAGGTTCCTTAAAAGTTCCTTAATCCAAGCAAAGAATCAAATGTGTTTGTAATTCTATTTTGAGAAACACTGTTAAATAAACATTTCTTGTTGTCATTTAAATTATTATTTGACTCTAGCATATCGAATTGGATATTTAATGGTACATAGTCACAAATTGCCTGGAAAACGTTGGGAACGGAATATCTTTCAAGCATCATTTGGAAGAACGGAATTCGCTTTCTTGATTTGTGAGGCTTTCAACAATTTGTTCCTTTAAATTGGATGGTAATTACAGACATGAGAAAAAAATGATTCTCCCCTTCAGTTTTAATGCGGAATATAAACTTGCTGAAAATCATATACCATTTCTTTTCGAATGCTGTAATTCCAACGTGTGCTGGGATTCTTAAGCTCATTTGAGGCATCAACCGCCTTGAGTAGGCTAATGAGAGAAAACCCTCCGTTCATACTTTCTTTTCATGCGAGCTGGACAACAGGAGAGATGCTCCTCTATTAAGTAAGAGATAAAAAAAACTCTTTTATAAGGTTAATGTTCATATTTACCTCTCAATAAGCCAAGATAATTTAATAGTGCAATTGTATTTTAATAATTTAGTTTGCATTAAACTGTTTAAAAAACAAATATAATCCATTTCATTTATTAATCTAGAGACACAGTTTTTAGTTGTTTTTTTTTTTTTTTTAAAATAAAAGAACATGTTTTCATTTCATGTTTTTTTAAATATCCTTCTTTCGAGCAAAATATTTTTATACACAGTCTTGCAACTTGAAAATGACAAAACTGTAGTAAGATATATGAAGCTTTTGTTCCTAGTAAAAACTATTATTGAATATGATTTATCTTCAAAGTGGCATTTATTTTCTCATTTTAAAAACTCTGTGGTTCGTTGGAATATTACAGATGTGAACTTGTCAATTTTTACGAAATCTGTCCTTTTGCATTTTTATTCCTTTAAAAAAAATTATTCATCTATTAATAATAAAGAGGAATGTGCGAGTGTTGTCACAAATCAGACTGTTTGACCTAGATCTATCAAACTTGATACATATATGCATTAGAAGGTGGACACTTGCACTTTGAAGTGTTTTTTTTTAAATTTTATAAGAATTTTAATTGATTAAAAGCAATGTAAATTTGTTTAAATTTTCTGTTGGAACTCTAACCAATTAGGGCTCAAAATTTTTAACTTCAACTTAAAATGTCAGCAATTATCTTTTCATTGGTACTGATTTAGCTCCGTTCATTTTTATTCATATTTGTTTTTTTATTAATTTAATCATAATTTATTACAATATGCAAGGTGCCTACTATTTTCGGGACCTAATAGCTTATATCTAAAACTTTAAAGATGTATATATAGTTCCGATTGGAAATATGCTTTAAATGATTGGAATAATAAAAAAAGAAATTTATTTTTCTTTGGCTAAAACTGATCGAGGTATGAAATGCTCAAAAATATTATTTTAGCCTTAGTAAAATTCGCATCAATTTTTTTGGGTGTGGGAGGGGTTTTTATCTCGACCGATCTAATAAGAGTTGCATTTTTAGACAATTCTTTTATTTACAGCCATATACATAACACAATTTGTTCTAATCTATGTTGAAATATTTGATATTTACACAACAATCGAAATTTGAAGGTATATCGTGAAAAGAATTTTCCATCAATCCCGAGAAATAACCCCGCACGCTTTTAGTCAGCACGGCTACTCCTGAGTGGAATGTAAAATACCAGATCACAATCCTCAAGGTCTCTTCTCTTCTAAGAAAAACCCGTACTTTATCGCTGCCCAAACTCTGCCTTCTCATCTCCCATTCGTCCATGTGAGCTCTCTATCGGCCAGTCGTTCAGCAAACATTTCCCTCATGTGTGGCTACAGCTTGACTTGGGAAATGTCTATCACTGACCGCTCTGGAACACGTGTCAATGATAGTCCCTTTACAAAGAGAACCATTTGGCATCCAGATGTTTGACATCCCTTTCCTTTGAAAGTGCGGTTGGGTCCTCCCCAACAATGAATCTTATGCCCTGTATTCAGCTGAGCACTAATGACCAGATGCGCGACCCCTCGGTGATAAGTAGACCCCCCCCCCATCTAGCAATCTGGAGGCAGTCAACAATGGAGGGTTTTAATATGTGATGACACATCTGGCTGGAAATGCTGCTTATAATGCATGGGACAGTAGAGTGTTACAGGGTGCTGTGTTTTCCATAAAATTCTCAAATTTTTTTGTAACCAAAGATTTTGGACTTAACTTTTAAAAACAATTTGTTGTAATGATAGTGATCAAATCTATAATGTCTCTCATTTATTAAAGAATTTGATATTAAAAAATTATTTAAATTATTATATGAAAGTTTTTTTTTTCTAATAAATGCTGTATGTCTTCATAGTTTTGGAAGATTTTATTATTGCTTCATACGCGTTTGCTTTTTAAATAATTAATTATATTGTTTTGAAATGCTTTTATTATCTGCAAACTTAAAATCATTTCTTCACTTTATGCAAAAATAATCTTTTCTGAGGATTATCCTTGATGTATTTGTTTTGCATAAAAATAAACTTTCATTATTTAATTAGCTAATGACTGTAATTTACTTTGGAACTATACAGGTCTGAAATATAAATTAATGCACATGGAATTCATTGTGCCTAACACTTTTTTAGCAGTTGAATGTAAAGATCAAAATCATTAACTTCATTATAATTATAGGGAACGAAAATTTAACTGAAATTCCGATACAATGCCTATTTATTGGTCTTTTTTTTTACTATTAAACTTATTCATTTACTTGTTCTTTGTAGCAATTAAAGCTTTCACTTATCAAAAATTAAACTTGAGAAATTTTAAGTTGGTCGACATAATATGCAAAAAGATGAAAAAATAGACTAGTTGTCGAAAGTGGCTAAATTGTATTTATTGTCATGAAAGGAGTGTAATTAGAAAGAAATAATTTTTATACATTCCACACTGGGCATATTTAATAAATTTGTTTTATGGAAGGGAATTATTCAGCTCTATTTTTGTAAAATTAGAAATGTCAAAGTGATGAAAGCCATAAAAGAAAGTTCTGTGTTAAAATTGAATGGATCGTTTAAGGTATTTTATACAAGCATTATATTCATATAAGCAGAAAAAGGCTTTAAGTTCGCTCTTATGAATTGACAAAATATATGTGTTTATTGACAAAGTGACGTTTTATGTTATTTTATTTCAATGTTGTCAATTCTAATATCTGTACAAAACAATGCCGTCTTGTAGGTATTTTTAATCGATGTTCTTCTCATTAATATTATTTGTGAATTGTTCCCCACAATTTTATGTACTGTATTTATAATGAATAAAGATGTAAAAGGAAAAAATTTTCCTGTACCATCTTTATTTTGTCCAAAACTTTTATCTTTTTGACCTTTGCATTTTAATTTGTCACCATTGTATCCTAAGTTTCTCTTTTTGCTTTCTCAGCAGGATGAAAAAGAAGTCCAGCCTATTGATATCAGTCAAATTCGTAGTGTTCGGGCTATCAGCAGTAGAGGGCGTAATATTCCCAAAGCTTTCGAAATATTTACCAACGAAAAGACATTTGTTTTAAAAGCTAAAGATAGTAAAAACACTGAACAATGGGTACAGTGTCTCTCAATAGCCATGGCTCATAATCATGCCAAAGATATTTCACACTGATTCTCTCAAATTTACTTTAAAATCAAAAATATACCTGTGAAATTATTTTTTGATATAGTGATTTTTTATAGTTTTTTTAACAAAGATTTTGTCATCCTTTTTTTATCATAATATTTTGTTGAATTTGTTTCAAAACTTATAGTATGGATGAACACAATGGCAGAAATTCATTATCTAAAAATTTTATATTTGATTGAGCATGTTATTTCACATCTAAATTGATGCTATAGATGCCATTGGGGAAGGCAGATTATACATATCATTTTATTATGAATTCATTCTTCTTTCTGGATGGTGTCATTGTATGGGAAATCTAATGATAATACATTTTCTTACCGGATTTTAAATATGCTTCAAATCCATTTGAAGATACCGTTATTGCATCATTAAATTTGTAAAACAGCATTTTAGGAATTTATTATTTCCAAAATTATATTGCAGTTAAATTTAAATTTTTTATATATTTAAAGTATATAGTCCAAAAAGTAGACAAAAAAAGGTTAAACATGCAAAGTGAATTATCAGATTTAGTATTCAAAAAGTGCATAATGTTATTAGATTTTTTTTTTAAATACAGAATGGAATTGGTTGTGACAAATAAATAGATTTAGGTTTAGAACTACTTTAATACTTTGAGTTTGTTGCCAATATGGCAACTCACAAAATCAAAGTATTTCTGCTAGCAGCTCTTCAGTTAAATTGTTGCCAGTGTTTCTATTGTTGATCTGTACACCTATTCGATGAAGGTTTAGAGAACTGAAAATTGAAAATAATTAACAAATAGTTATTGATGAAAGAGAAAGTAATTAAATGTGGATTTAAATTCTTAAAATTATTTGCATTTCATGAAGAAGAAAAAATTTTGAGCAATGTTTTAAAATGAACTTTGAAAAAGTTTTTTTTTTCATTTGTTTATGAAATGAATTTTTGGATCATCATTTTAATTAAAATAGTCTGTTAAAAATTTTTAAATTGTTTATCTTTATTTCGTTCCACCCCCCTTTTTCTGTATTATTTGCTATGTCCAGGTATTGTTCAAAAAATGTGGGTCAAGCAAAAAGGAAGGATTAACTGAATAAGTAAATGTATTTATTCATAGTAGTTCCTTGTTGTAAAAAGCGAGGTCGGGTGTTTTTTAACGCTTCTGTCTTATCAATTATGTGTTTCTATTATTTGCTCTCCTTGATTTTATGTTGAAAGAACTACGAGATTCATTCTGATACTGATATCAAAGCTCTAAAGGATTTTAAATTAATTTCTCTAGATGTCGAAGCCATTGCAAAATTTCATGTAATTTATATGAGTCAGTGTAGCCAGATCTCAAAAACTGTATTTGAAAATAGAAAAAAGATTTAATAAATAACAGCCTGTAATGGTTCAAAAACCAGACTTTGCAGGCAGAGCAATTCTAAGCAATAAAGGTTTTAAAAAATAAGACTAAATCCTCTATTAAGGGCTGTAATCAATTAATCTTTAACTGTGACTGCATTATTTACCTTTACTGCCATGTTGCATATTGGCATTGACAATTTAGCATCATTGGTGATTTGAGAGTTACTAAAATAGATTTTAACTATCAATTTCCTATCTATTGTGTACAGAATTAAGGCTTTTCATTTAAGAGTGAGTCATTCTCTATTCCAAATTTTCTGTTTTATGTTGGACTATACTATACTTAAAGGATAAAATATGAGATTTATCATACAATTTATTCCCCAGTTGTGAGTGATATTTGACAAATGTTGTTTCATTAAACATTTTACAAATTCCTGACATTGTTTTTCAAGGGCATTTTCAAAATTTTTTTTATCTCTAAATAAACTTGAATGAATCTATTTTTGAAATTTTATTCTTAATGCTTCGTTTATATTTAATAAGGAAGAACATTTCTTATGATTTCTAGACCAAATAACTTGAGTCAAAGTTTATTTAATGTGTGTATTGGTGTGCAGCTTCTTAAAATATAAATGTCAACAGTTAACACAGGGAAGTATTTTAATAAGCTGGAATGAAAAGAATGCCAAGAGTTTGATTACTTGCATAATTCTATAAAAAAAACAAAAATGTGAAATGATTCAGAAATACAAATGGAATTTTATAATGTAAACTTTTTATTTCCCCTTTATAAAAGTTTTGATGTGCGTAATTCGGCTGTATTCCTGTTTCCATTAAAATTATATTCGTCTATATATATACTTTCTAATGGAAATTTTTGTGTAATTTGTTGAATTTGAATATGTTTTGCTTTAAAAATAAGGCCTTCAGAATCTAAAAAGAAACTAAATTTTTTAAAAAAATCAACATAAAGTGTAGCTTACTTATTTTGATAAGATTCTTCCTGGGTTCAGATGAAATATTTATTGGAAAATATATAAATGTGTGATGAATAAAACTATTTTCATATGCTCATATATGGTCTGAATGAGGAAATTAAAATTGCCTTTTATAAATTAAGCATGTAATTTTTACACTAAAGTTTTTATCCATATACCTTGTAATTTGAACATATCTTGAAAAATAGATTACAATTTATATTGAAATTAAAAAATATACGCATATCAATAAGATGTTTTTATTTCTGATCATTTTGAAACTAAGATAACCTCTGAAAATTGTGGCTATTCAAGCTTGTGATATTTAAGTGCCTGTATTTAAATTTACATTGATAAATTTATATTAAGCAACATTTGTTGTGTAATTTTTTATGCATATTTATCATGTACACACGATGCTTGCTTTCTTTTTCCACATGTTTAGAAAAATGGTGCAGCTGACATGATACCAAAGTGATATTAGTTTTTGCCTATAGTTGTTTTTTGTACAGTTTGTTATAGAAAGAATATATCAGAAATATTGTGTACTTAAATGTTAAATAAATAAATATCTATTTACCTGTTAATATATGCTTCTATTATGATTAGATTCAGTGATGAATTAAATTTAAAATATGTGATTGTAGAAAAGTAAATCTGGTTTTTATTATTTATATATTTTTTTAATTTTACAAAATATATATGCTATTTGCTACCATCGTTTTGAAGATACTTAAAAGCTCTTTTTCCGCTACTATGAAATATTGGCGCTTGTTCATTTATTTTTTTAAAATTAAATGTGAGATTATTCCTTCCATTAATTTTTTATTTATGAAGGCGGATCTCCGATTTTCTCCTATGAATTGCAATTGTAGAATTATGGAACTATGAATTGATCTTGTTTTTTATTTGTATCTTCACAATTTAATTTTTTTCCCTGGAAAATTTGTGTACATATCTATCTATATATATTGTATATTTTATATAATAAAGTATAGATTTTTGTGTGTGTGTTTATTCATTGTTGCTACTTATTTTGAACTGCTTATTTTAAATGCTGCAGAAACTAACTTTCACAAAGGTCTGAAAAATCAAAAATGTTTTAGTCTTTTATGGAATTACAGTATAAATTAATTGAATTTATCTCATTTGTGTTAAACACATTATTATTCATTAAACTAGCTCATATTCTAGAATACAAATGAATAGCCACTTTAATTTATATAATATTATCACTGCTGCAAAGAGTCAATACGTCAGATAGATACGTAAAAAGATTCGTAAATCACTAGAATGTGGAAGCCGATACATGAGTTCCAGCTTAAGCAGAGCCGTGGAAGTTGGTCTCGACTTTCTCTAAAAAGATTTACAAATCTGAAAGATAATAAACTCCAATAACTTCCAAGGATGAAAGTGCTCTAGTTACAAGACAAGTAATTATTCTAGAGGAGGGCGGGTCCGTGACACTTTCTCGCACATTTTTGTATAAATTTGCTTATTAACTGTTTGTCTTTGGTTACAAAGGAATGCGATCTTTAAAATGAATCACTATGATGCGACTTATACAAAAATACCAGAATTCTTTGTGCATCATTTTCCTTAACAAATAAAATCAAAATTTTGCACATAACTACAATTGTAATCACAAAATCACGTTTCAAATTTCGTATATTTTTAAACCATTGTATTTTTGTTATGGCTTCTCGCCATAACTCAAAAACTTCTCGTACATGCTTCCGAACGTACAGAAGTCAATTCATTGACAGCTTTGTTTCCAAATGTGATACATATATACAATATATATATTAAAATTTTTTATTCATTTAGTTATTTTCTTCTAACTATCTCGTTCATTTATATTCGAGTAGAGAGTCCTCTGAATGGATTTCCATCACAGTTTTATTGAAATATACGAAATTGGAATAGATTATTACCAAGATAGATATAGATTATATACCAATTTCATCCGTCTAACTCAAAGCGTTTTTGAATTATGTTCACAGATGTATAATTCCACAAATGTGTTTCTCGACTCGGAGAATTCAAAAACATAGATTCTTTAAAATTTGGAATTCGAAATTTCAACGTTTACAATACTCAATCATTGTATACGAAAAAATAAAAATATATTAGTTTGCTATGAATAAATTTTAAGCTGCAACAACAACAAAAAAAAATTGCGGTGGGGGAGATCGTCAGCAGTGTCGGATTTCCGCACAGGCGGTGGAGGCGTTCGTCTCGTGACTTCAGACCTGGGTGCCTCAAAATGTATACCATAATGCTGAAACGTAGGTTTTTTTTTTTTTTTTTTTTCTTTTTAATAGACTTGAACACATTTTTTTCCCGTCTTTACTTGGGGAAAAAAACTCAACGAAAATAAAGAAGGAAGCGAAACATAGGGAGAAATAACTTTGCATGGAAAAAACAAAAATAAATGAAATTAGTGTTATTTGAAAAATTTCCACCAAAAAATGTTAAATATTGAATAGAAAATACACCCTCAAAATATCAAAACCATTTATTCTGAATAAATTTCAATATAATCAGCAGAATCATATGATTTGAATATTTTTAATTGAAGCAAATACGGCATGAATGATCTAAATGTGCTTTTTTCTTTGGGGGGGAGGCAACTATGTTTTATTTATTTGATTTGCAGGTATGGTGTACTCGAATGCTTTATAATTAAAAGGAACTTTCTGTCGAATTTCGGATATTTATCGATGCATTTTCCCCGTTGGCTAAAAGCCTTACAAGTCGACAATTCGCAACTAAC
Source organism: Argiope trifasciata (assembly GCA_026543055.1). Lineage (NCBI taxonomy): Eukaryota > Metazoa > Arthropoda > Arachnida > Araneae > Araneidae > Argiope > Argiope trifasciata. The sequence goes on along the minus strand of JAPMOQ010000852.1, from coordinate 5,004,278 downwards.
ATAAGATAAAGAGAAAAGAAAAAAAAAAAAGTGGGGGAGCCTCTTTTTACGAGAAATGTTCTTGCAGAACCAAAGGGATGTGCCATTGACCTCAAGTGGAGGGAATGGCATTGTTTTGTAGAGATTTCTGTGTATTTTCGTTTCCTGTCCTCCATTTCCACTAAAGCATTTTATTAACACAAGATTTTTTTTTTTTTTTTTTTTTTTTTTGGTGAATTTCTGAAGACACGAGCTTCAAAATACACGAATATTTTTTAAGTGCGGAGGCAAACAAATACAGTTTTTAAAAATACTTTTCTCAACTATCATAAATATTTATTCACTACCATTTTTGGATGATTCAAGGAGAAATCATTCAATAGTTTTCTGTATGAGAAAATTTTTTAAAAAAATTAACCTAATTTATATAAAAAATAATAAACAATGAAATGATAATTTTAATTTTGTGGCTTGCCATTTCCTTATTTATTTGATTTTTTTTTAAAGGATAGAAAACATTTATGAATTCTTATTTAAAAATTGCCATAGTAAGTAAGGGATATATAACTATCTGAATTCTCCTAACTGAAATTTTCTAAAGGTGCATGGATAAAAAAAAAATGAGGCATTATTCTTAGGATTTATTTCTAACATAAAAGAAAGAAATAAAAAAAATGTACTTAATAGCTTTCATCAAAATATATATCATTAAAAAAATTGCGAAAATGTAATTATTTTGGGAAAAAAAATAACTTAAACGATATTTATTACTGAATAGAGGAAGAACTAATGTCAATTAAATAGTGGAGTTTTTATTAAACTGAACTCAACAACAACAGTTATGCGAATATTCACATTTATTGAAGTCAAAGCGTTGACATTTGTAATAACTGACTTACCCTTTTTTCTGCTATACTATTTTTTTTTTTAATTCGTTAGTTTTTTTTTTTCCCCTCGACTCTACTGGATTAGGCACTTTCTTTTTCTGCAAATAATGTTTTGATCTGGGAGAAAGGCTGACTTGATAAGTGTTTTATCTAGCGAATTACGTTTAAAGGATTAATATCTTTAAATGATTTGAAATTTTAAAGTATTAGTCTCATTAAATATAGATGTGCTATGCAATCAATGCATGTTGTGTGTAACAAGTTTGTATAATGCATGCCCCGTTTATATTTACAACATTCAGATTTGAACCATGTAAGATCAGATTAATCAAATTTCAAAATAATAATTTTAGTATTTCTACATTGGTCAATCGGGATCTTTATGAAAGGGCACATAGGTTTGTTTATATTTTGTTTCTTGATTCAGTCTTTCAAAGTGATCAATATGCTGGTAAATAATAGATTTCCTTTCAAGTTTTGATGGGAGAAACTGAAATCTAATAAAAAGTGGCAAAACTTGGACTGGTGTACTTGTATTACTAGAAATGCTTGATAATTATAAGATAAAGACGAATGAAAAAAATAATTCAAAGACGGTGGTACGAAATACGTACGTAGACGAAAGGGAAAATCAAGTGTCATAACAAAATTGTCATATATTCTCTGCCCATAACCGTTTTTAGAAATTTAAGTAAATAAAAATTAATTGAAGAATAATTTTTCAGTTTTAAAATTTGAATACTAATATACAACCCATTTAGAAAATACCAAAGACAGAAATAAAATCACTGTCAAAATATCATTTTATATTATCAAAAAATTAGAATAAAAAATGGCGATAAGAGATAAATATTAATTTGATATATAATATTACGCAAGTAAAATAAACTTATGAAAGAAAAGCAAATGAATTTAAAAACGCATATAAGTTCACTTCACGTTGCTTTCTAATCAATACAATTTACGTAGAAGCAGAGGCGGGGAGGGGTAATTGCCCCCCGTCGGCAAAAGTCTTATTACTTATGAAAGCAGGTGTTGCGAATTTAGTATTACAGAATATTATAATTTAAAACCCAACTTAGAATTGAAATATCATTGGCAATCGAAAGTGTCGGAGGAGTGATTTAAATTGGTAGAATGACTATGTTCGAAAAATAACCGACAAGACGAGTGTTGAATACATTTTCCTACAATTCTCCGTGAGTCTTAAAAATCAATACAAAGTTAGGTCTACTGATTATCGAACATAAAATGAAGATGTCACATGTTCAATCCATAGTTTGCTCAACATTTGGCATAATAACCGACGAGGTGAAATGTATCGGTTGTATTTTACCGACTATTCTTTGTCGGTCGGCTAAAAAATGAAATAATTGGACATCGAATTTAATTGTCAGATATTCAAACTATAGTTTCTATCGCATTCGGCAGGAAAGCGAAAAAATGAATAAAATAACGCATTTGCAAATATTAGTAGTAGTAGTAGTATTTTTACCTAAGAAATCAATGCGACGAACTCCGGTGTCGTTTCCACGATATTTAGCAATACAAATGATAAAATGGCAGTGAATTAGATGTTATATTTTGACGACTATTTTTAATTGGTGGAGTAAAGTATATATGCGACAGATTTCGGTGAAGTTCTGCCAATAGATTGTTCAACATAAGATGAAACTGGCGTAAACATAAGATGAAACCTCATAGTTTATTCAAACATTTGGCATAATAACCAACGAGGTAAAAAATGTAGCAATTTGCCGACTATTCTTTGTCGGTCGACAAAGAAATAGCAGCGGTGGATGTTAAAATGAGAGGTAATCGGACATCTAATTTCACTATTCAGCCTATAGTTTGCATTACATTCGGCAGAAAAGCTGACACACACATATACGTTCTCAATATTCTACCTAAGTATGCACTTGTATGAATTAATGTCTCAGTTTTTCATATGCTACATTGAATATTATAACTATGCAAAATGGAATACTATTTTCCTTCACTTTGAAATATTAATTTACAATAGCTCTGAAAGCGAAAAATAATTAACAATAAAGTATACTTAAAAATAAGGGAGCCCAAATTCAATATCTTACTGCTTATGAATAAAATGTAGTCATTTTTTAAAAATATAAATGTGCATAATTACATGTTAAAGAGTTAATGATTTACACGCGCACTATGACATTTGTAAGTGAAATAACTTTAACATTTACGAGATATTAAAGTTTTATCTGTACGTTTTAAAAAACAGTGACATTCCCTTAAATTTCCACATTTTATGATTCTTGCGCACGCGTTGGGAAGATATTTTAATGCCGATTGTTTGGTTACAACCCTTATTTCAAAATTCTTTTTGGTAGGAAATTACAAGGCCAGATTATCGAATAAGTAGAGTAGCCTACTGCCTAAGGTCCTTTACAACTTCAGCGGTATCCAAGATTTTTTTTAAAGAAATGTCTGTGGTGCAAAGACATTTCTTTTTATGGAGATATTCTACTTGAACATATTCTAAATAAAATCAACATTCGTTTAAATTGCAGAATATATATAGGGTGCGCCAGAGAAACTTACTTATATGAAAGATCAATAAAAACAAAAAGTACTTCAATTATTGTTTTAATTCATTTTTTTTATTTGAGAATACAGTATCCCAGTTTTTTTCATACAGTTTTGAAAATGACTTTGGTTAAATAGCAACCCCCATGTGCTCTGATTAAGTTGATTTTTGAAGTTCGTGTCCACTCTTTGCAGCACATCAATCGTTATGTAGGCAATGGCGTCGCGAATGTTGTTCTTGAGGTGAGCTATTGTCCGTGGTCTATCGACATAAACCAGGAATTTCAAAGTGAGCCAAGTCACTGAAAAAAACGACAGCGTCTTCAGGCAGGTAGTCAAGCAGCATTTCACATGTATTTTGACGGGCAACAAAATCCCGTTCAGCTAACTCTTGCACAACATCCAATTTATAGGGATGAAATTGAAGGTCTTGATGGAGAATTCGTCGAAGAGTGATGTCAGAAATTCCCAGAGCAGCTGCGTGTTTGCAAGCCAAACGCAGAACTGACTACCTCACTCTTTCGACATTTTCCGGAGTTATGGTGGTCTGTTGATGTTCATTTCTGGGTTTAGCGACACTCCCGAAATGAGTTAACCCACAACAGAATCGAATTACGGCCAGGAACGGGTCTGTGAGGAGGAATTTCAAAACGAGCGCGGAAGGCACTTTGCGTAGCAACAAGTGAGCGACCGTTAGAAAAAGAGCTCTCGACGGCGAAGGCTCCCTGCCCTCTAGATCAGATGATGATGGCACCAACTAGAGGAAGAAACAAACTTGGGGACTTTCCCCTCCAGCAGCACCACCTATTACCTCCCTACCCATCCAACTCACTACTAGGGAGTTTTTTCAAATAAGTAAGTTTCTCTGGTGCACCCTTTATTTGACATTAGAAAACTATAAGCATAAAAATTATAGTTCGTTAAGTTCTTCCAATAATACATCAATAATTATTTTCTTTTGCTTTAGCAATTATTTTATTTTGTGATGAGATTTTTAAAACAATATACAAATTTATTTACAATATCAATGCGGTATAATTTATTTGTAATCTTCTTTTCATCAAAAAAAATCTTCCTGTCTCTATATTAAAATTATTGATCAGCATATATACAAAAGTTATTTGACAAACAATCTAAATACTTACTTATTATTATTAGTTTTTATCAACTATATAAGCTAATTACCTGTAAAATTGATTATTATTGAATTGGTTAAAAGCTAAATTTGAGAAATGTTATTTGCCCCCCAATCGGATATATCTTGATCCCTGTCGGAAAATTGCTGCCGCCGTCTCTGCGTAGAAGGGGCCTCAGAATAATTTAGCGCCTCTGACCTCAAGTTATCGAAATACACCACTGATCACCAGTCAGTAGAAATAGATTTTATGCAATCATTGATGTAGAAACAATTCGGTTTTATCAGTCTTTGGGAACCAGTCGATTCGCCGAAATTAATCATAGGTAAAATTTCCAATTATGTATATATATATATATATTTGTAACTCAGTCTTAACGATTGCTCAGTAAAATATTTTTAAAGGCTTCGAATTTTGATGGTAATATTTATTCGTACTGTTAATGAAGACTTAATGACATTCTGTTCACTGTATCATGTATCTCTAATTTTCTGTCAGCTCATGTAAAATTTGATAAAATTTCAATTAATACAATTTTTTCGTCCCAAACGACGTTTAGGGGTTGAAAATCTCAAAAATATATGGAGTCGGAGAGCTTTTGGAAACTGTCAAAAATTAACAAATACAAAATGGTAGTTTCAATTACAATTTTTTAAAAGAGTGAAAAAAAAAAAACATTAAATTTTTTTTTCCCATTATGGTAACATGCAGTTTGATGATCTAGGGGTCGTAAATTACTGAAAAGGAAAAATTTGTCTTATGCACTGCCGTACCTCTCATCCGATTGCGATAAAACTTTTACTACTTATTACTTGGAATTATGGAATGGTTATAGGCACAGTAAAATTATCTAATATGTAATCTATGTAAATAAAAATAAGAGTTGAGCTACATAAGGCTTAATACAATTATCTAATATATAAAAAATATTTTCGGATCTATTTACCGCCTCCATTATCCAAGGATTAACCTCCAGATAACTCGCCAAGTATATACAGTAGACTCAGTAAAGATGCTAAATTCAAGCTAGACGTTAATATTGCGTAGCTATTATACGTATTTCGAAATATGTCATTACATTCGAAGTATCTAATAAAAGTGACTTAAAAAGAAATATGTAGTATTTATGATTATTACTTATTAAGGTTATTCGCACTCGTAATTTAAATTTTTGTGCAGAATTTGCAATATGGGATGGTTATAGGCATAGTAAAATTATCTAATATGTAATCTATATAAATAAAAATGAGTGTTTATCTACATAAGGCTTAATACAATTATCTAATTTAGGAAAAAAACTAAAGATTATCATACATTGAGGAAAAAACTAAAGATTTCTTATATAAAAAAAAAATGATTTTACTCTTGTCAAAATTACCTTGGATATTTCTTTAAACAAATTATAATCCCTACACAAAATTCAATTAATTATAACTCTCCAAAAGAGAATTAATATACTATCAAAGTATGATTTAAAATATATGAATAGAAACCGAAATGTGTATAAAATATTAGATAAATTTGATTAGTAATTGTCGCAATCTCTTGTTTTTGATGATTTAAGATAATCTGATTTTTTAAAATTTTATTTCGCAAAAGTAGTTTTCAAATAGGTTTTTAAAATGTATTGTACACATTGTATTTTTTGTATACATCGTTCTTAATATTTTTCAGGTGGTTTGCTTTTAAGATATTAGCGGACAAATCTTAAAACATGAGACCAAAAAGCAATATCATCATTTACAAAAAAAAATCTGTTTTTTTATTTTGTTTGATTTGTCTCTAAAAATAACGAAATTAATTTTTTATATAGCTGAATTAATTACTATTTCTTCATTATCTACCATTTTCTGAGTTTTCCTTACATCTTCGCTTGTTAACAGGGTGCTGTTATTTAATAAATTCCATCACCTTGAAGTCTTTGATTCCTCGAACAGAAACTGAAGTGCAAAATTTTTAGACTACTTTTTTCCGACTTAAGTTTTCTTTTGATTTTTTAAAAGTTTTTGACCGATAATTTTGCCCCGGTTATCATCGAATAAGAAAAAAATTGTAATGTCTTAATTATAATGATGAATGATACAAGCTGCAAAAAATAGAAGAGTGAAAAAAAGAACGGTATATACATGAAATAAATTGCGTCATTTTCTAACAAAGCACTTTTTCCCATCTTTTCCAAAAGCATCAAACCAAACGTTGAATATTGAAAGTCCTTTCTATCTTAACTCTCATGAATTCAACAGCCTTCATCTGATTTTTAAAAAGACAGAGCTTCTTGGAATAAAAATTTAGGTATTTCACTTCATGTTATTCATGAACAGCAGATTTTTAAGTTCTTAAAATAAGTTATTAGCGTAAATTTCTTATCGCTATTAAAGATAAAATATATCGAAGTAAAGTTTTGCCAACAACGTCTTTCTTTTCTAATGCACAATCATTTTAGAGAAATTGGAAGTAAAATTTTGTGTATTTTCGGGAAAAAAATCAAATAATAAATTTAATTTTGATTGCCATAAGCATAACATGGATTTTAAATAATATTCATTTAAAATTAACTGTTGCTCTTTAATAAAACTGCCACCTTTTCTTCCCAGAGTTATTTCGCTGTATGATTTTTCAAATTTATATCCAAACTTTAAAAAAATTTATAAGTTTTGTGTGTATCTGTGCGTGCATATTTTTCAGGAAATTTTTATTTATGACGTCATAAAAATGCTAAACACATTTTATAAGCATTCCTTCTCCTGGCGCCATCTTTTGACAGAACCTTTTAAAATTTTCAATAAATTACTTTTTAAAAATCTTTTAAGTTCATTTTTTAAACAATTAAATAATTAAAATTGCGTAAAGTGCTTTAATTAAATTAAAAAGGAAAATTAAATTAAATACACAAAATTAAGTTAATCAAGCATCAATTGATAAATCAAGAATTAATTACTAATTAATTTTTTAATAATTATTAATAAAAAAATTAAAGTATAATTTAAATAGAATTACACGAAATAAGTATTTAAAAATAAGATTCATAAAAATATTTGCTATTAAAAAACTTCGGGTTATGTATCTTTAATAAAAACTATAAAGAGTGATTCGTTAGTCTATCATATTTACCAATTACTATTGATAATTATCTATTATTATTACCTTAAAATAAATGATGTAATATTTAAGCAGTTGAATTTCCGAACAATCTGTCTCTTTTCTTACATGAATTTTTAGTTTATTCTATATAGAAAAGAAGAATATCACTGACGCATTCTGCCATTGTGGCGGCTATTAAAATATTATTTTCAAATCCTACCAGTACTGATGAAAGCAATTCAGAGAATACAGTAAACTGGCATATAAATAAATAACAATCGGCCTCTATAGTTTCGTTATGGCTGCGGGCGAGGTAAGGTGGAAATGTTCGATTTAAAAAAATATATATATGTAGGTTGCATTTGAATTTTATAACCATTGATACAATTAATGTAGATGTTCACCTTTGTATTGGTCTGAAAAGTTTTTTTGGTGCATTTGATAATGTTTAGTTTGATTTTTTTTGTTAATATCACTAAATTTATAATTATTTAAATTGATGCTCTGAAGAATTTTCACTAGCGCATTTAAAAACTATTACTGTTTTTCTAAACCTGTCATTAAAAGAACTATCCAGTTTGCTTCAAAATTGTGAAAGAAAATCTATTTCATAAGATATAACTGAATTATTATTGCTAAATATTTGTGAATAAGTTAATAAAATCACCATTACTTACAATTTCAGTTTTATTAAGATATAAATTTTGATTTAATATAAAATAAAATTTGATATATGATGGAAATTGACTGTTTTCTCTTGCAAGTAGGTGAAATCATTTTTTGTTTGACAAAAAATGTAACTAAAATTATTGGATAAAAAAGTTTACTGTATTTTTCATATAAGTATTATTCTTTTATATTTTAAATTCAATTTTCCTGTGCAGAAATATGTTACATGGAATAATTCTTACATGACAGTACTCATTTGAGTATTAATATGTGCCTCATTAGAATAAAATCCATATTTAAGTTTGGGTAATTTGTAAACAACAATTTCTTATTCTTTAAGATTTAATTTATGGTCAAATATGTTAGTTGATCCCTGTTGCTATTACTTTTTTGCTATAATGTTCATTTAAGAGAATGATTGAACTGAAATTTGAAATGCAATATTTGTTCATTTATAAATTTGGTCTAAAGTGTAAGTAAAATTTTAATAAAATAATGTAAATAAAAATTGGCTTGATAGGGTTTTTTTGAATTAATTGTGCTATTAAAGTAAGCTTTGGATTTGAAATTGATTATTTACCGAACGTTATTAGAGCTTTAGTAACTCAAAATTAATAAAACACTTTTTTGTTGTTATACAAAATTTCTGTATGGTTATATTGGGATTATGAACCTGCATAAATATGTATGCAAACAGAATATTTAAGTGCTAATACTAATTAGCAATAATTTTCTATTGTAGAAAATTTGAGGGTGCATTCAAGTGCCTTTTCTTGTATATTTTAGTGCATGCATTTTTAAGATTTTTTTTCTTTGCAAGGTATGACAAACCTCTGCTAATTTGTGTTTTTCTATGATTCTCGAAATTTACCTATTTTTAAAGTGCCTTGATTATGACCCCTTGTCAATACAGATTCTATAACTGATAGTTAGTATAAATTTTAAGATGACATTTAAAATAAAATCCATGCAGGCTGTAATAGTTTCATCAGAATGCTTATTTGAAAAATGAGCTTTGTGTTCCTGTGACTTAAAATAAGGTGAATTCTAAGAATAGGATATACTGTTCAGGTTTTTATACGAATAGTTTTTGATGGTGATTTATATTATAATGTCATGAAATTTCTTAGTGAATTTTTTATTTTTTATTTGCGAATTTCAAGAAATGCAGTTTTTTGCATATAAGTGTTTTTTTTTTTTGTATATAAATGTTTATATATATGCCATTTTATGCATATAAATGTTTATGCATTTCCTTTGTATTGTTGGATTGTTATATTATTTTGATCCAATATAAAATCCTGTATTCTCATAAATGTTATCATCTTATTACCTAAATCTTGTTTATGAAATGATTAAAAAGTTATGGTTTTATATATTTACTTTTATGAAACACTAGCTTTTACCCATAACTTCATACATGTGGACATTTTGATGTGTTTGTCTAAGACAGTTTGATCCATTCTGTTATTCTAATACCGTTTATGGCATTTCAGCTGATCCAGATGAAACCTGTTACCCCTCTTCCTAACTCTCTACTTCTAGTTACTCTCATTGCCCCAAGTTTGATTATTCCTTTTCAAAAGATTAGATTTGCGTTTTCTGGGTATTTTGAAAAACTATCAAGTAGTAACAAATCAAAAAGATTAAAGCTATCCTATACAATGTATTTAAAACCATAAACATATACAAAAAATATATAGCATAAAAATACAACTTAACCAATTTTAAAGTACACAACTAATCTGAAAACAATTTATTTACAGTCTGTACCTGTAATAAAAACAAAACAGCAAATCAAGTCCATATTTCTTTAAAATCAAGTCAAATCCATTTTATTTATTGATTGAGATAGCTACAACAGTATTATACACATAATTTTAAAATTTTTAATTTAAATGAAAACATAGTTGTTAACAATCACATGTGAACTTTCAACGCCAGTTGGCGTAATGCAAATATTTAACTTTCCTATGCTAGTTGGGATAACACAATACTGATTTTAAAAAAATTTATTTCCTTCATTCTGTTTTATTTTAATCTGAAAGTACTTCAGAATGAATCTGAGAAATCAATTAACTAACAATATTTGATTTTTAATACATCAAACTAAGAAAATAAACAGAAATATTTGAAATAATCAGTCAAATTCATGCAAAGCCTAACCTGATTACTGTTGGGGGAAAAAACTGGAGCTTTACTCATTTTTGGTGGGATTTGGCCTCAGTTTTCTGATGTGGAAGTTAGTTTTTAATTAATAAAAAATTAACCACTCAATTAATAGGAATAAAAAGTAGCCTATGCTCTATTCCTGACTATAATCTATCTTTGAGCTAAATTTCATCTAGTACTTCCATTTAGCCGTTCTGGTGTGATTGAGTAAAAAACATCCATCCAAACTTTCATATTTATAATATTAGTATAGATTCAGAGGAATCTAGGACCAAGGAACACTTCTTTGGTTTTGGTAGGTTCTTATGTGGTCAAAAGGCTGCAGAAATAATCTAATTACAAAAACTCAAATATTTATTTATCAGCAAATCAATATTAAATAGTAAATTTCTAATCATGACTTTCAGAAAATTATCTATTTTAGATTTAAAATTGTCTGTTAAATATCGGTAATAAAGTATTAGATATTTCTAATTATTATTTTAATAGTTTAAACCTAAAATACATTTTATTTCACTACTATTCAAATTTTTGATTTCATTTTTTTTGCTTGTTTTATCTAAAGAAAATTAAGTAACTTTATTTGCACTAATGTTTTATGCATATTTCATTAATGCATCTGTAAATATATTATTTGTCATTGTATCTTTTATTTTTATCAAGGAGTACACTTTTGCATAAATGAGTTATAATTAATATTCTTGAAACTATTATGCTAACAACCAAGATATGAGGTATTATGTAAAAATGACATTTCTTTCTTAATTGTTCATAAAAAAAGTGCAGCATATTTTGTAAACTTTTCATTTTCTGAATATTTTTCGATTTTATGTCTGGATAAAGTAACTTTTGCTTGTACTTTTGTTCAAGTGTAATGAATTTACAACAGTTCAGCTGAAAACTGAAAGAAATAAGTACTTATATTTTTCATTTTTTTTATTAACTAAGTATTGTAGAGAAAATTACATTTAAGGGAAACAAGATTTACAAATTTTTTTAAAAAAAATTTTGAGTTAGATATTATGTAATAAATCATTTTTCTTTGATGAGCCATAGAGAAAATTGCTACATTAGTGTAAAATAGAGAAAGATGTGGTGGCAATAAGTACGACTACTTTTAATTGTTAAAATTTTACCTTTAATATATTTTGAAAGGAGAAATTGCTTTTAAAAAGTTTTATTAGTTTTTGAAGTTATAAATTCAAATAATCATTATTTAAAAATTAGATTCATAAATAATTATTTGTAATAAAAAAGTTAAGAATGTTTCTATAAAAACTGAACCAAACATGTCTCCAACATATAGCCACTTAATAGCTGTTTTTAGTTTTAGAAAAATTAGGGTTAGTGTTTTACTGGGAGGAGGCATTTTGTCCTTGGCTCCATTTTTTTTATAGGAATACTTCTGTTTAGCTTCAGGCTATTTATTCTTGATCATTATCTTTTGTTGGTATTTTCTTATTTACAGAATGGAAATTATATTTTTACTTCAAATTATTTAATAAGTAAAAAATTCCCTACAAGAATTATTTTACTTTACTTCAATTTATGATACAACTTTATATTTTTGTTAAAGATAGTTTATGAGATTTTATCACATTTTCTTCTATTTTACATTGCATCCTTTTGTTTCCCTTTAAAATTTGTCAAACTGTAAAAGGTAGTTATTTATTAATTAAGGCTTTTATCTCTTTTAAGATGGTAGTTGTTAGCAACTATCCTTCAATTATATTTTAAATGGACTTGTGAAATGGCTTTGTATTTCCCCCCCCCCTCGAATGGACTTGCTTACAAGCACAGTTTATGTTTTTGTATGTCTTGCCAGTAGTATTTCCAAACAGTGGATTAAAGCCTATTTTTATTCTTTTGTGTCTTGTTAATATAAGGATTTCATTGGTGTTTCAATCATTCTGAAATGCTTGGAGGGGGAGGGAAGATAATTTTTAGTTTCTTTGGTGGTAATTGATATTGAACTTAAAATTTTAAATGCACATTTGAGAATAATATCTGTGAATTCCAGAATGTTAGGTATTCTATGATTTTAAGATAATCTAAGGATGGAAGATTTTGAAATTAGTCCTTTGATTGACAACTTCTTTATAATCATAGACTATCTACAGTTGCAAGATTACAGGAAGTGAAACTGTAATATACTATTCTTTTTTCAAACCTGTCAACCTATATTCAGACTTTTTAAGTAAGACAGGAGATTAGAATATTGCGTAATCTTTTACTTTAGTTCCAGACAATTTGTTGGATAATACATTTAAGCTGAATGCACTTAATTAGATAGTTTAGAAAAATTTTATGATCACTGTTATCAAAAGTGATCTTTATAAGCTGAAAAAAAATTATGCTTTGTCCAAAAAAGAAAGAAAAAAAAAGATTTATCTTTAGATTTTATCTTTCTTGTCATTTAGTTACAATTTAGATTTTGAATCTTTTTTTAATAGGAAAGAAAAAAAAAAAATTAAAACTTACGATTCATTATTTACTCTTATTATAGATAGAAAACTGGTAATTAAGAATGGAATTATCAATTATATCTATTATGTTTTATAATATGAAAATAAGTTATCTAAATACAGAAGTTTTTGAAAAAATATGTAATAACTAAGTAGTAAATATTTCTTTTTCAACACAAAAATTGTTCCTGTTAAATAGAATATCAAGCTCCAAAATTATAATGATATATTACAAGTAAAAAATTAAAAAGTGAGGTTTTTGTTGGGTGGAAGAGAAGAGATGCAGTTTTTGGATGAATAACTGGAAGAAAGTGAGATCTTTTTGTTTTTATTCAAACACTTCATTGTTTTCTATATCCTGTAAATGAATAATTCAAACTACAGCCTAAAATTTCATTTTATTTTTATTAGTATTATTAATTTTACTATAACTGCATTTATTCCTATTTTATCTCTATTTAATTAACTTAAGTTATAGATGTCCATTAATTAATATTGATATTGTGAATGTTTTTTTAACTTTATATTAGGTTGTTCGGAAAGTAATTTCGTTTTTTCCCGACAGAGGATTTAATTGTATTTTTCGCACCCAATTTCATACTTAAACCGCAAAATCATTTTATGTTTTAAGAGCTGATATAGCAAGGCTTGAGTGTGAAAAAGTGCAGCTGATTCTTCGCAGTAGTTTTTGGATGGTGCCCTTTTAAATATGGAGAGCAATAAACAGCATTTTCGTCATTTTTTTCTTTTTTGCTATATAAAAGGTAAAAATGCTGTCAAGCCAGAAATAAATTAGCCAATATGTGTGGAGAAGATGTGTTAACAGTACATCAGTACCAGAACTGATTTGCAAAATTTTTCCTTCAAATGAGGAGGCCAAAAACCACCTCGATCAGTTTTTTTTACAGCAAAGACCAAAACTTTTATGAGCGTGTAATCATGTTACTACCAAAAATATGGCAAAAGGTATTAGACCAGAATGGCAATTTTATAATTTAATAAATAATTTATTCATTAAACGAAAATTTCTTTTCATTTTGACAAAAAAAAAAAACGAAATGACTTTCCGAACAACCCAATACAATGAAGGCAATATTGTATTATTGATGAAATATTGAATTGCAATGTGTTTTAGTTTCTTCTTTTCAATTTTTGTATAGTTAGTTTTTAAATTTCATTTGCATTTACATAATTGATTAATTTTTAAATTGTAATAACATTTTCCTAAATGGTTGGTGAAATTTCAGATTTTCTTTCCTGAAACTTGATAATTTATTTGCAAAATAAATTGTCCCCTATTTAAAAAATAAAAATAAACTGGTTTTAAACCAGAAAAATTACTTATTATTGAAAATTAATGAATTTTTCAGAATAAATGTGAAATTTTAATTAGAAGCATATCAACACAATAATGTAGCATTTAAATAATATTTTTTATTTTATTGAATTCATTTTTCAACATACCTTAGAATTAATGTTTCTATTATTTAAAGCATTTTTAAATATGAATTACATTTTTATTAGCATGATGAAATTTATTAATGATTTATTATAATGCTATTGAAATTATAAAAAGATTAAAGATGGTAATTATTTAAATCAAAAGCATTAGATAGGTTTTATTTTTATACAATTTATTTAAATGTTTCTTTAAGAAAAAAAAAAAAATTCAGTGTCATAAACATAGTTTTCTGGGTGTTAATTTGTTTACTATCATTTTAACATATTTTGTTTATACTTATAAAAAAATTAATGTGTCTTATTGCTTAATTTAATGAGGCTCTTCAAATGTAGTATCTATATTGGAATTTTTATTTTTGGTATTTGATGAGCATAAGAGCACTTTATTTCAAATTAAAAAAGTGAATTTGTTTTGGAATTGAGAAATTAAGGCTATTTATCTGACTGTATCCATTATTATTTCAAGTTTTATTATAAATTAAAATGAATTTTATTGATGTCAGATACAATGAAAAAATATATGAAAGTTCAAGATTTCTGTTGAGGAAGAAGAATTATCTTGAGAAAATTCATTCATGTTTGTTCTTTTCAAATTTGTTTTTATTATTATAATGTCTGATATTTTGGTATATATAAATATTTTAGTACTTATGTACTTAGTATTTTTAAATAAGAGGGGAAAACTCTTGTAAGTAGCATTATTCTCTTATATATAGCATTAATCTGATTTTGAAGTGATTTATTTTTTTAAATCATAGAATGGCAAAAATTCGCATTGTAAAAGTATTCGGAGTAATAATATATAAAATAAGTTCGATTTTAATGTTTTTTTTTCTTTTTAGATTGTAAAATTTTTTCTCCCTACATAGATTAAAGAAATCTAATTTGTGATTATGTTAGGACATTTGACATATTATTTCTGATAAATCATTGTCAGACTGGTTTGGATGTTGACCTGCGTGAAGGCAGTTAAGTTAAAGCAACTTCTTAAAATGATATCTGTTCTTCAATGATTAATAGTATATTTATAGCAGTAATATACAGGGTGACCATAATTAAACTGACAGGGCGCACAGTGTTCTGTAGCGCGATCTATTTACGAGAATGACGCCACATTTTGTTGGAAAATTAAACAAGACGGAAGACGAAGGATTCCGCGAAAAAAAAAAGTTCCAAAAGTCACCGCTAAAGGAAATGTGACGCTGTATAATAGAAAATAGAGTGTTAACAAATGCAAATCAATAAGGAAATAAAATTACCTTTTATTTTGCTCATTCAAATCATGTTCAATGTGCTGCCGTGTTTGTGGACCACATATTGCATTCTGTGCACAGTATTCACAACAGCAGAAAGTAACATGTCTGCAGGAATCTCCCGTACAGTCCGTGATATGTTATCCTTCAACGTAGCCAGGTCCTGGACAACTCCTTGGTCTTAAGCTAACCCCATAGCCAGAAGTCGCATGGGGTAAGATCAGGGGGCCGAGGTGACCATGCAGTTGGAAAGCAGCTGCTAATGTCTTTTTCTGTTGTGAATTTCTGTCATAGTAGCTGTTGTACCCGTAAAGCAACGTGTGGAGAGGTTCCATCTTGCATGAAAATGATTTCCCCCAGGCATTGTCTTTGCTGAAGTGCCGGAATGACAAAGCTGTTCAACATGTGACGATATTTCTCTCCGATAACAGAACAGGTTACCGGTCCTGTCGTGGTAATGTTCTCATGGAAGAATGGACCTATGATAAATTCAGCTGTGAACCCACACCAAACAATTACCTTTGGTGAATGTACGGGAATTGCTGTGACTGCACGTGGTGATTTGTCATCTCAAATTCGGCAGTGCAAATGTGCAAAATGAATCCGCATTGATTTACATTAGTTAACACTCTATTTTTTATTACACAGCGCCACATATCCTCTTAGCGGTGACTTTTGGAACTAATTTTTTTTTTCGCTGAATCCTTCGTCTCCTGTCTTATTTAATCTTCCTACAAAATGTGGCGCCATTCTCACAAATAGATCGCGCTACAGAACACTGTGAGCACTATCAGTTTAATTATGGCCACCCTGTATTTAAATGCAATGTGAATAAATTGAAATTCTGGTATATAGTTATTTTAATTTCTATTTTAGTTCCAACCTGAAGTTGGGAAATGAAACTGCATAACACCTTGCATAACTTTTTATTTGAGGAAATTTCAAATTATTTTATTGCTATTATTGTACAATGTGAATGGGCTTATAAATTGACTTATAGTATTTTAGGATCTATTAATAACTGTTAGATATATTAATTGGCATCTTAAAACCAAAAATTATCTAAAAAAAAAAACCTTAAATTTTCATTAAAAATTAATGTAATGGTTGTTCCTTATTGAAATTAAATAAAAGTGAGAATAAATTCTTTAATGTCGGAATTTATTTAAATTTAAATTCATAAAAAAGCTGAACAAAAAATACATTATTATATTGAATATATTCGTATATCCATACAAATATTGTTGTACAAGTATCATTATTAATTTCAGAAATAGTTTAGAATTTCTGAAAATAAAACCATGCTTTCTTCTTGAGAATTTAAATTTTTCTCATGAAACCTGACCTCATATTAAAATTTTGGAACAGTTTTTATAACTTAGAATAGAATTTAAAAGCCTTTTTAAATTATATATAATCGCAAAATATTTTTTTTGTAGTTTATTAGCATAAATTTTGAAAATTTTCTATTTTAATTTACTCTAAAGTCTTAAAGAGTTTATTAATTGCATGCCTATATTGTGATTCGAATGCTAATGGATTTAGGAGTAAAATAATCAGTTTCTCCATTTTTTCATCTAGTACATTACAAAATTAAAACTATTCAGTCTGCCTTTATAGCTTTGTTAACTAATACTTGGAATATACAAATTTAGAATTATAGTAACTAAAACATAGTCTGAAGATGAAAAATGAATTAATTACAACAGCAACAAAAAATATTGATAAATGCTTCCTTAATAATAAAAAGCTCCCTTTCATTCATTTCTTTGTTTCCCGTATTAAACTAGCTTTCATAAGAAGAACACATTGTTGAATATTTTAAAATTCTGAATTGTAAATATCTTTTTTAGGAATATTTATTCTTAAGCCTATAACAGCAACTAAAAGTATGATTTTTCTCCTAGGGTGCAAATGCTTTGACAATGAGGGAGAAAGCTCTTTTAAAATCTCAATTAAATAAGCAACATGTTACTATTCATCCTGGATATGCACCGATATCAGAAATTTATTTACATAAAACTGGTTTACGAGGAAGGAAAGGAATGATGTTTTATGCCTTAGTGGTACTTCTTTTTATGGTTGCTCTTATCAATTTAGCTGTGAGTATTTTTATAACAAATTGATTTATACGTTTATCTTTATTTGTATTAATAGATGGAATATTTAGACTTTCCTTTGATTATTGCAGTTTGTTGAAATTATCATGCAAGGAAAATAAATGACAGAAACTATGTTTAGAATTTCTGTATATATTTTAATAAAGTTTATGTCTAAATGACTCTTAAAATAGCATACTCCTTGTAATTAATGACAATAATTATTTTTTAACTTGGTCAATGAAATTTATTATTTCAAAAAACTTAATTTATCAAAATGTTTGTTTCATTTATTAATATTAAAGTTATGTCATTGAAAATAAAACCAATAAATGGGTCTTCTGAAATTTTTGAAAATATTTACCATAACAGTATACTTTGAAGAGTTTTTAATCTAAATTAATTATTATAGCGTCAGTAACCATCAGAAGAAGTTATTATTATCAGAAGAGTTATTGATTATTATAGCATCAGTAACTGTTTACATTTGTTGTATGAAATTGGATTTTTAGATATTACCTTTGTATAAAAATGAATGTTTGAATCCGTTATTAGGTCATCGTCGTATTGCTAAGCGTTTTACGAATTGGATATGGAATGGAAAGCATGGAATTTATGACGGGTGGAAGGTTGTTACGATTTCTTAATCATGCTGATATGGGAACTGTCATTCCGGATTCTGGAGTTATTGGTGGATTTTTAGAGAGTGATCTACCAATAACTGGTGATAATCAACCGGTAATTATTGTGTATTATTTTTATTAGCTTTTATAACTATTTTTGTATTATTGATAACAGAGTAACAACATAGGTAACATAATTTTTTTATTGCTAATAATCATGCAAAGTGATAGAATTATAGTTATTCGATAAATATCCTTTTAGAGTGTTGTAAAATAATTGAAAATTTATCACAAACTATTTATGAGAAGTATTTTTCAATTACTTTTGGCTTTTAAAAAAATATTGCTTATTATTTGTAAGTTTATTTTTCCATCATTTAGGTCATTTTTCGAACAACATCTGCGTTGAATTTCGGAAAATATGGTCCTAGCATGGAAATACATCATGATCATACACTGATTTCTGGCGTAGAAGAATTTTTACTTCAAAGCCCATCGTCTGGAAAAAATATTTTCTCAACAGAATACAAAGACTTCAAACTACCTACGGGTGTTTCACATTTGAGTGTAAAAGAAGCACATATTTCGAGGGTAATTAAAATAAATAATTTATATTTTCTTATATTAAAATATTATTATTATTAAAAGGGAAACTCATCAGAACTAATAAAAATTTTTGTATTTTTTTAAAAATTTGCTGTTTGTGGTGTTGTATTTTCTTCTATTCGCTGAAGGAAATTGGGACTACTTTAGATTAAATGAAAAAGCATCTACTTAATTGTTCGAGAGTTGAACATTGGCAGTTTAAAACTAAATGAATCTAGGCTGTTTTAATTTTATGTTATTGTGAAGATTTGGTAAAAGCTAAATGAATACATGATTTTTAAAATACATGAATACATATTTAAATGATTACATGAATAAGAATGTTTAAATAAATGCAGGAGTTTTTTCAATAGGAGCCCCTTTGGAACTTTGATACATTAATTAAACAATAGTCATATTGATTTGGACGTCAAATTCTGATTTTAAAAAAATCTGTTTTTATTTTTTACACCTTTGCAATTTAATTATAGAATTAATGTAATATTTTTTATGTGTCATAAACACTTATATTGGGCATTCTTGAGGTTCGAACGTTTGATCATTGGGTCCGTAGGCGTGTAACATAACCCCTAGATAGAAGCAGCAACAACAACTCTCTCCATCAGCAATCCAAAGCAGTCAGACTCACTTGACGCAGCAGCAGTAATAACTGCCCCACGTTTGCGATGACGCTTGGCGCGAAAAAATCGTTCGTATCTTCGCAGACTCAGTGATGAGAGAGTGTTATGGTGGTATCTTAATAAGTCAGTAACTACCACTAAACATTAATGATCACTTTTTTGAATGTTTATGTTACACGACTAAGAATCCTAACGCCACAGGTTCGATTCCCACGCAATACAATCCACTACAATATATCCACTTTTAATAAGTTTATATTTTCAAGCTATATTTATTTTTACCCCTAATATATTTCAATTTCCTTGATTTTCATTTAACTTTCTGTACTATTATTTAAATTTTATTTCAATTGTTGATCTTATGTCAGAATCATATTTTGTTTGTTGTCATCGATTAATGTGAATGTCTTTGTTTCGTTTCATGTTTCAGAAGAACTGTATTTAAACCATTGTAGACATTTTCTGCTGTCTGTGAAGTTTCAGTTAAATTATTATTTTTTATTAGATAGTGAGCAAGAAAAATGACTCTCTTGAAATCTCATCACCTTATCAAATAATGTTAAAAGGAAATGAAGGATTATATATGGCAGGAAAAGAAATAATTTGGATTACAGGTCTTGATTTATACCTGAAGAGTGTGGTATGTGTTAAGAAATCTTTTTTTTCTCTCTTTTTTTTCGATTCTTTATTGTATTTTTATCAAATTATGCTGTATGGTATAGTTTATTTATTTACTATCTTTAAGAAATCATTTTCTGTAGTTTATGACAATGTTCTACAAACATTATTTATATTCTTATTAAGATACTCAGCTGAATCTTGATATTGAAATACATATCTCACTAATAAAATAGGTATTTACTTATCATAATATTTATTGCTAATTCATTTTACAAAGCTTTACATGATACCTTTTAGATATGCATTCAGTATTAGTTTAACACATAAAATAAGTGTAATATATTTTTCAACTTATACTAATTGTATGTTTTCCAAAATCTGAAGATGCTTAATGAAAAGTCAAGGGTTTGATTTTTTTCTCTTTATACTTCAAACATTTGATATGACATTTTTTCTATTGTGTTATATAATCCCTGTCTAAGGATTAAAATCCACTTTTTATTGATGACAGTGTAATGTGTAATTTAATTATATTGAATTCAAAATTGAAAAACTGCACAAATTGCTTTTATTTTCCATAAAAGCTGCAGTTCAGATTTATCATGGTTTCACACATTACTATGTCTAATGAAATTTGATATACTCTGTTATATAGTTTTGTAACACATAAAACATGCCCTTAAATTATGATGCGTTTGTTAAAAAATGTAATTTGTGTGTATATTATATTAATATATAAAAATTATATATAGATACATATATAAATTTTTTTTCATCCCTCAAAATTCGTTCTGTGAATAATTAAATATAATTGTTTCAGAATCAAAGTATTATTCTTGATGGTGCAAAAGGTGTAATGGTTTCCACTGATAAATTACCTTTTGCTGCTGAAACCCAGGACAGTGCTCCACGTTGGTACAAGTTATGTGTTTGTATGCCTAGTGGACGTGTTTTTCGAATTCCTGTGAGGGAACATGGTTATGGTTGTAATGATGTTAGATTTCCTGAAAGCATAAATCCTTGTTCTTAGATTTACTTTAGATCTGAAACAGTGTGAGAATAGCTTTCCTATGCTTGAAACTGTTTTATGAATTTCATGATTTTTATAAAATAAATATGTGTTAGATATTTTGTTTTTCATTTTAAAGAATGTTCTTATTGCTTGTGAAAAAGGAAATATTCCTTACATTTTTTACAGCATTTGCTGTCCCACGACAGTTATTTACCTTTTTTTGTTATATTTCATTTATATAAAATGCTTTTTATTGTGCAATATGAAATTTTCATGGTTAAGGTTAGCTATATTTGATTATATTTTTATTTCTGTTGACTGGATTTTACGGAATATTTTAAGAGTATGGCTGTGAAAGATAAAAAGAATGTTTTACAGTTTTCCTTTTCGTAAATCAACATATTTTTTAATGTGTTTCTAATTATTTGCATATGATGAAACAAGTATGACTCTTATGATAGTTATTATATTCATTTATTCCTTGACGTAGCCAAATGAATTAAGTGCCAATTAATTATCTGTTCATTTTATAGCTATTTCCATATAGGTATCAATCAAAATTCAGAAATTTTATCAGTCCAATGTATGTTTTTCTTTTCTTTCTATATGTCATATTGTTTCTTTCCTTCTTCTGTTTTAAAGAATGAAGTTAATTTTATTACTCAAGCAGCTTGTATCAATTTTTTTAAATTTTTTGTGTGCTATTTCAGAAATTTTTGAGAAACAGTTAACAAGAATTTTCCCATAGATATTTAAATTTTGTTCTTTGAAATTAGGAAATAGGTTTAATTATTATTAATGTAGCAATTCACTTAAGTATTTCATTTTAATATAAAATAAAAATATAATATAATTTTATGTAATCAGATTTTTTTTATTATTTTTAAATTTATAAATGGTTGTAGAAGATCTAATCTCTCTTTTTAAATTTGTAATAAGTTGTAAAAACTCAAAGCTGTATGTATAATGTTTTTTTCTGTTTAATACTATAAAGATTGGGATTCCCATTGACCCTAACCTTTGAAATATATGTTCATCTTTGATAACTTATTTGCATTTTTACTTTTTAGATCGTAATACACACACACAGACAGAGAGAGTTCACTTTTCAAAAATTAATTATGGATTTGTAAGTTTCCCTTTTATTGAATGTCTTAGAAATGAATGGAACGGTAGGAGAGATTTGTTTAAATGCTATTCCTTTATATTGGTGTCTAATAGCACTTTTAAAGTATTATGTTGAATCTCACTTAATCGTATATCATAGCAATACTACTGTTTTGTAGCTTTTCAGTTGTACAAGCAGTTCACAAAACAAATATATTCGTTTCATAAGGATTTAATCGATTTATAAGTAGTTAATGCAGAATGTACCAAAATGCTGGCATGAAGTTAATTTATATGACTGCAATATCAACTGTAATTAGTGAGTTTCTCTAATAGTCTGTGTAATTCAAAATTTTACTTTAAACCGTAATTTGTTGGCAAACCAGCAATGCACGTAAAAATTGTTTGTTTAGAACTTAATCCCTTCAGCAAAATAGATGATTTGTTGAATTTCTAATGAAAATATATTTATTAATGGCTGAGTTAAATTTCAACTACTCGCTGAGAAAAAATAGTGATTTAGGATCACTGAACAATTAACTGTTCATTTTTTATATTTTTTCAGGAAGACCGTTCCCATTGGTTCTAATCTTTGATACATATATGTGTGCCTTTGAACTTTTCGCATCATTGTCATGTGTTCATGTGTAAAAATCACGGAACTTCTTTCGACATATTTTTGTTTGAGATATATTACTCTTCAGGGTGTTTTTAAAAATTTGTTTGACATCGTGTAAAAATTCGGATTTTAATCGGTAAATTTATTTACATAAAACATATCAGTTATCAAATAGTGCATTTGTCTGAAATTTTAATACTTTATACTATTATTGATATTTTGGCTATTATACTGATTTTTTTCTGTATTTCTCTAAAAGTGTAAAGCTAAGTTCCAAATGGGAATGAATTATACAAAATAATAATCATAGTAATAATTATGATATTTTTTACTTGACTTCCATTTATATAATATTAGAAGATATTTTCAGATCTTTGTGAAAATGAACTTTGACGTCTAATATACATGAGGAGGGATTAATATTAATAATAAAAAGATTTGCATATTTTTTTCAGCCGCCTTTTGCGAATAAAAATAAAATTTTTCCCATTTAGAACGATATTTTATTTTTTTTAGTTTGCTAAAAATTAGATTGCATTTATATTTTTGTGGGTTTTATTAAGTTTTTTCTGCAAATAAGAAGAATTCATTGAATGAAGGTTTGCATTTCAAAACATAATGAATAGGAAATATTATTAAATAACTAATTTATATCAAATTTTATTAAATATGTGCATTTACTAATCATTGAAACTGAATGTTTTAAAAGTTCACTCATTATTATTGGTTTTTAAAAGAACTTGATGAACTGAGAGGAGTTTATTTCATTAACTTTGTTGGAGAAAGTACTAAAAGTCGTTACGAAGTGTTCTATCTTCTGAAGAATATTAAATGTTCTGCGGCTTGAAAAGTTTCATAGATTTGTTCAAGAAAATTCTTCACTTTTTATGTACAAGTAGTTTATCTTATTTTTTGATGTATTTAAAACGGATTTTATTGTATATAGACATTATTTTGTAAATTTATGTTGTTTTAAAATAATTGGCATTTTTATTTGTATAAAACTGTTTCAAATATCCAATTCTTTATTGATGATTCATATTGTATTTGTGTTAATTTTATATGTTTGTGTGCATCAGCAGTTATAACATCGTTTTTTCATTTAAAAATTAAAATATTAAATTAATTCAGGGTGCAGCTAGAATTAATGCATATCTTTCATTAATTATAAATTTGAATTATCCTAATAATGATAAAGATAATGTGTCTTGTTAAAACATTGTTTTTATGTCACATATCATGAATATTAAAAGTAAAATAATGGAGAGATTTACTTATTATTTCTTCTTTAATGCTTGTACGGTCTATTCTATAAACAATGAATAGTTTGAGATGTTTTTATATTATGCTCCATATCAATACCACAACAGTAAAAATAGACTTGCACAGCATTGTAATAAAACATTTTGTTAATAAATAAAATGTAATCATCAAGTATAAAACAATCTAAAGAAAATATTTTTTATGCACTTAAAAATTCATTAATTATTTTTCGAATTTTAGTACCTTTGACTATTTCCTTTTATGTATTATGAGTTAGTCAGTCATACAAGTATGAAACATTTGAGCATGGTTGACGAAAATTTGAAATTAGTTAATTGTTATTATACTGATTTTTACTAAGAAATATCTTTTCCCTTCTTTGTAGCTTCTAACCTAGTTTGTGTCTTGTGTTTGGAGAGAAGTTTTATTCTGGATATCCCATCAAGTTTATTGTTATTGTGTATTAATTTATCTGCTGCATATATATTTGTATTTGCTGTCCAGGATTTTATAATATTTTACAGCTCAGTCTTTCAAGATTTTTTTCTTATCTTTATTTATAAACTAATGATATTAACATAGATAAAATTTAATATAAACTCTTCTAATTAATTTATACCCTCTAAATGCTTCGAAGGATATGAATAATTCAGCATAAATCCTTCTATGTCAGAATATAGCATTAATTTGTATTAAGATTGTATCCTGGAAATAATGTATCCAGAGTGCTTTTTCATATTACCCAGAAACTGTTTAATGAAAGGAAATGAATATTTTAAAAGAAAATATTTATTTGTTCATGAAAATCGTATCAAAATGATGGCAAAAATATTACTAGTCACTGTTTTTTGTTATTTTAGATGAAATGTAAGAATTTATCAAGGGTTAGTGCAATATATTAAAAAGTATGCGATATAATAGGGATAATTGTTAGAATAGTGTGTTTGAAATTAACTTCTCTTAAAGTAAAATTTCTATATGATGTTCTACATTTCTGTTTTTCGATATCTTCAGCACTTTTATTTTAAATCTCATTTTTATTTAATTAATGCTTTAATTTTTCTATTTTTCTTTAGTGTATGAAAAATTCGGAACCCCACTTTGCCATATCTCCTTTAGAAAAAAATTAGTAAAAAATAATAAAATTTTGTTTAATGTAGCTTACTGATTTTTCTTTCTTGCAAGTAAAGGGATGCAAAAAAAAAAAAAAAAAATCATACTGCTCTGCAATGTTTAAGCATGCTATTTTCGTGCCAGATAAATATGTTTTATGTTAAGTATTAAGAAGTTGTATACCTTTCATGTATGTTGGAAATACCATCTTCACTCAAATATAAATAATCTAGAATAAATTTTTAGCATTTCTTGTAAAGGTTGCTATTTCTCAATATAATTACTTTAATGCCAAATTGGATTGTTCAATTGAAGCAATTATCCTGAACTGTGGCTAAATATTTGTGAATATTACCAGATCTAGTTGAGAAGTAAGACTTTTTTTAGGAAATTGTCATTGTAAACAGTTTTAAATTTGTATTTATTATTGATAATATACTTAATTTACATTTTGTGTAAGCTATGCATTTTATTTTTAGATATATATTTTATTTTTCATATATCATGCCACTGTATTTAGAAAATACAATGTTATTACAGAAGTCATTTAGTTTTGTTTTGTAAAATTTCGAAATTTTTAGTTTATTAAAGCAGAATTAGATTTTGAGATTTGTCGAGTTTATTTTGTAAGACACTATCCTTAAAAATTGGATGTTTACATTATTATTTGTTGCTCTTCGTATTTAAATAAAACAAAAGCTATTTTGCAATGTTAACCATTGTTTATTATAGCCGGAATAACATTATATATGTTTCAGTAAAATGTGAAAAGAAATAAAAAACCTTTAACATTTATACATTTAGAGGGTTAAGAGTAGTTGGGAATGAATTATGTACAGATGTTATCCTTTTTCTCCATTTTAAAATATTTGTTTCGGATTTTTATGTTTTTTCCTTTCTTTTTTGAACGTATTTTTATGTTTTCATAAAATATTCTTTTCTGTCAAACAATTTATTAATTAACCAACCTAATTTACCGTAGCTTCCCAATTAAGAGATTGCGGTAATATGGAACACATATTTTGTGACATATGAAATTAGCTGTGTGGTCTTCACGACAAATTTGTATATTCCTATCAGATTGTGAGCGAATTGCTTCTAGAGAAATCTCATTTGTCGGTCTTCTATATACATATAAGCACAGAAACAACAAATGTGAAGAACTGGATGGATAAAATTCGACGTAGTGTTTTATCGTTTAACGCTTAACTCGGGAAATGAAATTCTAGGACTTAACTGGGGAGTTGCGGTCTACGAGACCGCATTTCATTTACACTCAAATTGAATTTTCTAATGAATGTATTAGTATGAAAAACTGCTGTTTAATTTATAGATGTTTTTCTTGATATATAGATAAATTTAGAAAATGTTTCAAAATATATTATCACTGAAAAAATTAAATGCGTTGGAACATACATTTTCTTCTCAAATTGCACGTGATAATAAATAATATTTTTGAAAAAACATATTACTTTATACATTTAAAATTATATTTATTTTTCCAGTATATAAAGGTATATAGAAAACAATATAATGTAAAATTCAACAATTATATGAAAAATTAAAAAAATTAAAATGACAGCGAGTACATTTGGCCCTTTTTTTATCGGCTTGTGTGACTTTTATAGCACGTTTTTCTTGGGCATTTTAAGAACAAATATTAAAAATCAACCTGTAAATTCTGTATAAATTTCTCTTGGTATATTAATCTATTTTACAAATTTTTCAAAATATCACTAGAAAAATTAATTATGTTTGAACATACATAGTTGAATACGAATTTTCATCGAAAAACTTCTGTACAATTATCCTTGTCCCTAAAATCACTTTCTGCTTCATTTAAAAGTGTTTGGAGGACTGCTTAGTTATAAGATCAGTAAATTGGATGATATTTCGAGGCCAAAGTTTTGGTGCCATCTGCTAAGCCTTGTTTATCACTAGGACACTAACAGAGAGGTGCAGTCTTAGAGACCGCGCTCAAAGAAATAACCGAATTATTTATTAATGTATCCTCTGAAACCAGCTGAAAAAGTGCACGCGTATTGATGGTCACAAAACAGGAAGCTACAGGGTCAATTTATTCAATTTAGCTAAAAATAGAATAGGGGTGACCGAAAGTCTATCACTAGCGGTCTCACAGATCACACGTTCCGGTTAAGAATTAAATTGTAGATGTGTTTTTTTAATTATTATTTAGGGTCTAATCTGTCAATGTAGTGGCCGTTTGGTGGTCTGTAAATTTGTATGTATATGAACTTGATAACTCAAAAATACAACGACATGGATAACTAAAATTTTAGTATTGACCCTTATAATCAAAATTATAGATTTGTGTCGAATTTCGGTTGAGACTAATTGAAAATAAAGTATCCAAAGGTGTATTTGATTTTCTTCAGTATATTTCATTTATAATTCGACTGTATTTGGTATATTTGGCACAAATTGTGCCATGTTGCTTCAGTGTACTCGAAAGTCGACGAGAGTGGATACATCCCCTTGCGGACCTCGCCGTGACTTTCAAAGTTTTGCCACCTGCCCTCTAATTCTTTGCGATAAAATTTTGGTATGAGTACTCACCTTACCAGCTGAGTCTAATAATGAACGGTTCAAGGAAGCCTTTTCACTGCAAATTCGATGTGAACCATCTCTTGGAAGTAGCAGTTACGCTTGTTGACAATTATGTTTTCGTCGGGAGTTATGTTTGGATTCCACGATATCTATTATGTTTCAAAAATTATTTCTGTGTCGTTTTAATCCCAACGGGAGTATCTGAAACAAAAGCATCAAAAGTTTTCGATTTGGTAATTGTTTCTCGTTTCTCTGGCGGATGTAGTAAGTTGTGGAGTCAAAGAGGCTGCCCTTCTCTCCCCCCCCCTCCGATGGGGCAATGCGCCTCTTACAGGAGGTTTGTACCGTGTTTGTGATGGTCATTAGAACTTAACCATAGTTTTCGTCGTGACGACTGTTATTAGTTACACCGAATACTACGACAAGGCGAAAGTGGCTCGTTTTTCTTGTTACACCATTTTAAAATTTAAAAAAAAGTTCATTCTTTTAATGCTACCAATTAAATTCTTGTACATTAAATTGTCATAGGAATTTTAACGTAATTATATCAATATGTTTTTTTTAATTCTTTTTTGCAAATTATTAATTTTATTATTCCTTCATCTCGGTCGTTCAATTACATTATCTTTTCCCCATTATTAAGGTTATAATTAACAGCGTTCGTTGGCTTTGATGCATTAATTACATTTCAAAGTATGCTTTTACTTACTTGCAGATTTTTTAAGCTTTTCAAAATACTTGAAGAATTTTGAATTAAATGATATTTAATTCATTAAATAAGCCTTGTGTACGGAAACATTTTTTCGCAATAACTTCAAATTGTAGGTATGGACATTTGCTTTTATCATGCCAATTACTTCCACGTAGCACTTCCGGCCCCATGGTCAAAAGAAGTAAAGTGAAGAGAGATGAATTGCTGCTTGGGTGAGGTGAGAAAGATAGAAGTGTGTGAATTGGTTGGAACTTTCAAAGGAAACTCCTATGCATGAATTTAACTTTGTTGTTTGTGTAAATAACGTTTGTTTTGTCTAGATAATACAAATAAAATCGTATTGTAAGACTAAAACAGATAATTCATGTACGATTTTTTATAAAAAAATAAGATAATCTTTAGAAAACTAAAAGAGGTTCAAGAGATATTGAGCACTTGCTACAATTTACATCTCGTTTACCATCAAATATCAGAAAGATTCACCAAATAAATGTTTTGGAATCTGTTATAAACCATATTAGTTTAATTTTTTGAATTTTTAGGTAATGAGATTTCTTCTCGCAAATCGTCAAGAAGGAAACGGGTTTCAACCTGAAGAATTGGCGAGAGGCAGAGCTTTTAATGTAATAAAAAATGGAAAATGGCCTGTTTATCGTGAACCAATGGATGAAAATATGAATTGTATTCTACTGCTGTTAAAAAAACATTCTCTCGGGAACCTGGTAGACAAAGGTAGATTCCTTTATGTCTCAGTTATTATCTGGCAGCAGAAATCGTTGATGTAAGAAACAGTCTAAATTAGTTCGTGAAAATCGTTCTCCAGCTCCTGACTTCTAAGATATTGCAGTTATCGAAAAACTTATGTATTTATTCTTCTTAATGAGATGCTAATTTGGTTAGTAACATTTATTTTTCTGTCTTCAATATTAAGAAAGCTATAGTGAAATGAAAATTTCACCCGCTCCCCACACCATGTTTACCTCCTTTGAGCTTAATGGATCATTTAGGAAATCCTCCAATTCTTATTCGTAAGGTTTTTACTTTTCTTATAACATATTTCAAGCCAATTCCAATCCAAACAAAATTACTCTAGTTATTCTGTTTACAAGATGACATGTGCAAAGCTTTATATTATCGGTAAGAAACTGAATATGTTTTCCCGAAGTCTTATCATGAGAGCCATTGCAATAGGTATTCTTCCTATAGGGCTGTATTTAAAAAAATACCCAATTTTTAACAAATAAATAAGCCTTGAAAATGTGCAAATGTTACATTTGTTCTGTTTCTTCATATTAGGCGAAAAATTGCTCGAATAGAAGGAATAAACATGAGGGGTTTAACAAACCAAGTAATTATTTAAGATGAAAAGACATAATCCGCAGGTGTCTGCAAATAAATCCTGTTATAATACTGCGTTTGTCACAAGATAGTTGAAGGCTTAAATGAAATTAATTAATCCTCTTACGGAAGGTTTTTATTTGTATCGCAGGTGGATAAATCGATGTGATCTTTGATAGTGGTCCAGGTATTTCTATTTTAAGTGATGAATTATTTTCAGATTCGAAATCAAATCGAAGGGGAAATACTATTACGAGAGGGAAATCAAAAAGTGAGTGACATTTGGCGGCAGATGGTAACGTATTGTGCATAGATCGAAATAATTCCACGGGACTGAGAGCTTCAGAAGGAAAAGTACATAGTTTTTCTTCTTCTAATGAAAATGTTTAGAAAAGGGTTCGTAATAATGCAGTAGCTGTAACCGTACTCCAAAATGAAGGTTAGAGGAAATTACGTATGGTCTAACTAAGTGAATTGTACAGAAATTCATAATGAAATTGTCACTGTTTATAGCAAACATGCAATATCATGATCTGCAGAATCAAAGAGATGCAAGAAATCGGAAATGATCTCACGTATGTCACTGGAGATGATCAAGCGGGGCGACCTTCAACTTCCATCAGTGTTGAAAATGTCGCCTTTGTCTTACAAGTTATTCGGGAACTTTGGTGCATAAAACTTAAAGGCGAGTGTGCTGGGTATTTCATATGGGGTATGCGTTACATTATTCATGAACACTTACAATATCGAAAACTAGATGGGTACCTTAATTTTTGACGGCTACGCAAAAGGAAAAACTTTGGTAGTCATGTTTCAGTCTTCCGCCATGGCATAATGCGGCAGAAAAAAGCTCATCGACTCCTACGTTGCGCAATTATTAGAGAAGAATTGTGATTTTACTACTTCACTTTCACAATGAAACGCGCTATTATGAAATGGCTACACAAGATCTCTCGCACAAGGGAAAAATAGCATGAAGTTCAACTGATAAATTCATGATCACTGTATTTTGCGAAAGAAATTCATGGTTAAAGAGACAAAAATAGGAGCTCACTCACATTGCAAAATGTTACAAAATTTGAGAAAGACCATTGAAGCGGCAAATTAAGTGATGGCATCATACTACTGTATGAAAACGTTTGATACCATTCAACAGAAACTTTAATAAAGAAACTGAAACGGGATGTTTCGTTTCATCTACCATACAATCCTGACTAGTATCTTTTTCTGGGGCTCGCTTTCTTGTGGGTGTACCAATCCCTAAGTTCCCAGCGATCTTTACTCCCTTAATGTTTCTCTCCCTCTTTGGCATCTGCTTTTATCTTTAGTGTTTCATGCCTCGACAGCAAGCGAAGAACCTCTCCATGAGAAGTTATCCTCTCTTTATTTGCTTCTTGTTCTCATAGATACCCATAAACACTTCTCATTAGGCAAATGGTGCACTGTAGTCCATGATGTAACTGTTTGGTAGCTAATCACGCAGGTGGTTTCTTTGTTTGGGACCAGGCGAAGGGTTAACTATCTTGGGTTTGGCGTTAAGAGTAGTCACTGTTTTTGGAGATGACATCGAGCATATTATGGTAAGCACTAAGATAAGCATGGAGGTTGAAAATGTCCTGAATCGTTGGTTAGTTGACTTCCCTTCTTGTGTTCCGTGGTGAGCTGTACCGTCAGGCCTGAAATTCTATCAGTACCTTATGGGCAAAACAATGCACCAACTTCATAACACAATGTCCAATCGTTTTTTATTATTCATAAATTATCCAATTCGAACGAAGCATTTCTTGACGTTTCTTCTTTTCTTGTTGGAAAGAATATTTCTAGTAGCACTGGCGAGGTGAAATTCACCAAGAAACACTGACCTGGCTATCTTCTGGTTGAGGTTTGATCTACCCAAAGAAAGAAACAAATTGTTAATTCGAAATCACGAAAAATAAGCCTATTCTTGTTTGTCCTCATCCATCATTAAATTCACTTAATGGAGTCATATCTTACTGTGAATTATTTAATACTCTAATTGAGGAAATTACAGAAAAGCTAAAAAAATCAGGGAGCGAACCATGTGTGGATACAGAGGAAGGGTCAGCTCCTGAACATGAAATATATTAATTTACAGTTCCGCTATATTACGGAGTATATTAGGACGGGATATATACACCTATCTGTTATTCCAAATTCCTTAGCAGACAATGGTGGGCTATCGTTAAGGGGTTAGGGAGTGTAGGGTTCAAGACTCGATTTTGTCGAAGAAACGCTTATAAGCGGGTCTAGTGCACGCTAAAATTCGTTGAGGCGAAATGCGCTCCCTCTGGTATGCTGCTGAAAGGAAGAGGAGAGGGGTTGCCAGTACAGCTATCCTTGTCCTCTGACCTCTGTTCAAAATTACGATGTCCATCTCAAAATAATCCTAGACCTTATTATCATAATATACCCAATAACATTGTAAGGATATCTCCTCAATATTGGTCTGCGTTAGAATACCGAACCGCATAGTAGAGATATCTTACAATAGGGGAGTGTGCCAATAGGGGAGTTCTTTAAAACGAGATGCTATAGCTATAGCTAAACTAATGCAACTCTCTTAAGAGGTTTTTAGTATCAACGTTTAGAGCCTTCTAAATGTTCTTGTCGCGGTACTTTGAATTGTGCCATTTGTGCAGACGTCAGCCATGATAGCACTAATTGTTCTGCTGAAGCGAAGTTTGTTATTTGCAAAGCTGAACACGCTTCATTCAAAATTTTACCACCTATTATTAGAAGAAAGAAATAACGTTAACAGCAATAAAAAACAAATAGTTATTTTGCACAGAAGCTCGAAAAGTTGGTTAAATCTAAAACTCCTGAACCTGGAAATAGTTCAGCTTCTACAGTTAAAAAGTAATCCACTGCAGAACTTACCAAGCGATATAACTGATGTTTCTTCTAATGCTAATAAGAAACCAGAAAAAACATGCGGTATGGAATTTTTCCTTTCTAATTTCTATTGCTGAAATGAGAAAAAGATGAAGGGGAGGGGAAAGGTAACTGAATTTGTCATTGTAAATGCAATTCCGCACGGTAAGCACAAAATTTTGCACAAACCCTTGGTTTACTGCTACTGTTCTAAGCATAAAAGGGTTAAACCTGGGAAAATGTCATTCTTAACAGAGATGATTTCCCGCTTTGCTTGTGAAGTGGTTTTATGAAAACAAAATAAATGCTACAGTTGCCCTTTGAGGCCTTCGTAAATTCGACTTAAGTATTTACGTAAAGGACCAGCAGGTACCAAGCCATGCTCGAAAACTGTGCTGTACCCCAAATGCAACTAGGCCAATGTCTTAATTCAGTTATTTTTCTGCAAGATGAAAAACCTCCACATATTGGACTCTATGTACAGCAGTTTCTTCGGCAACTTTTTGCTAGTGATAGATTGAATAGTCATCCGTTCCCGGCAACCTATATATCTCGCTCACATATGAATCTCTGGAATTTTTGGCTTTGGGGATACTGAAAGAATCTTGTTAATCGAGGACGTCTAGTAACTTTGACAGATTTGATAGAGAGTATCACTCTACATGTGAGAAACATCTCAATCTAACAATTACGATCCGCACTAGAACAAGGTGCCTCCAGAATGCAGATTTTACATTTTGAAGAAGGGTACTACATTGAGCAGTTTCCCTTGCATTGATAAGGTCATTGAATGTTTGATGCATTCGAATAAAACGTGCCACAAATTTGCATTTTTTGTCTTTTCAGCTTATTTTTTGATGAACGGCGGCATCTATCGGTGTTCCTAGGGCTAATTTTTTTCGCATAATCCATCCTCCGATGTCTTGAATAATATGTTCACCAATTTTGGAGCCTTTACATTGAGTAGTTCACTATATAGAGAGCTCAGAGTAAGGGTGTTTTAATTTTGATCACCTTGGATTACTTTACCCTATCATCTTACAATTAGAAATAAATTAATTTACATATCTAATGCATTAAATATTTGAAAGTATATAATTAAAGAGATATCCGTTATGTAGAAATGTCGATAACTAAATGATATTTTAATTATTTATAATTAAATTATATTAACATATTAAATTTATTTTTAGATAAGATGTTTCGATCAAGTTAACAAGGTATATAACAATCATATAATAAACACATATACTGAAATAGCATTTGTTTGGAATTAAATTATAGAAATTGAATTTTTCATTTTTTGTTTATAGTAAATTGATTTATAACTAAATCTATGTTTAATTTTTGTAAAATATCATTTTCAATGAAACAATGGAAATATTTGTGAATCTCTCTTGAACCATTATAAATTTCAGGCAATTTTTAAATATTTTCAGTTTTGAAATTGATCTGTTTGCTGTACCTACTGAGACTGGGATTGTTAATAAAATGTATGAAACAACCCAAATGTTAAGAAAAGAATGAGTTAAACCACGATGTTGTTTAGAGTTTTAATCAATAATGCGACATTCTCTCCACAATTTTGGCAAAAATTGTAATTAATGCTTTAATTCCTATTATTAATATAGCTTTCATTCTTTTCATTTGAGGCTTCTTCCAGTTTTTGATATAAATTTAACTGTTCTTGTTCAGAGTATTTATTTACATCGGAAAGATTCTACTAAAATTTGAAATTACTTACCAGTAAACTGAAAAGGTCAAAGGATATTATCGAATTTGAACATTTAATTTATCAAAAATCACATAATAACAACTTTTGAAGACTAAAAAAATATATTTGCTATATAACTCTAAACTTTCTTTCAGTGAACTCATAGTCAGCATTGAATGATAGTGATGTCAGTCACTTAAAGTTATTTAAAAGCAACGAACATACAAAAAGGTTTTGATAAAAACTAATGCAAAATAAAAATAGTGTCTATATTTAAGCGTAAATCCATCTTTAGACGTTAAAATGTATGCAATCTATCATTTATTGCAGACTTTTTCAGAAAACTTTCAATTACTCAAAACTTACACCACTTTTATTCTAATCAACTCATATGATATATATTACTTTTCACGAATCAAAGTTGGTTGTTGATAATAGTTAATTTTTTGACAAATATGCGTACTTTGATAGAATAAGTTGAATGTTCCAGAATGAATACTCTTTATTCGTACTTTTACGTGATTGATGGTGTTGGTGGTGGTCAACTTGATGTGCCAGGTTTGAAAAGTAACAGTTTGGTTAGCTAACAATTTATTTTGGAAGTTAACAATAGTTCACAATTTCTGATAGTCAGATAAGACTCTTCTACAAAATCTTATTGTCTAAGCATATTTTTTCAGGCAGTTTAAATGTCAAAGAAAAATTAGGTGAATATAAACGTTTTACTTGAAGTGAGAGCTCTAGTTAAAAAAAAGCACCCTAAATTAGACTTATTTTAAAATTTATTTCTACATTAGTTATGTTATTACATTATCCGCTGATGGATAAAAAATTGTTCGAAATTCAAAGAATTGGTACATATAACAGCTATATGCAATATTATATGAGGGGAAAAATACATGTATCCATCTGAAAAACAGTAAAACAAGTAAACAATAACAACCCTCCGCCTGTACTTTAGGTAGTTAGAAATTAGAAGTAAATTAAATTGTGTGGAAATATGCAGAAATTTCTCATAACTTCAAATATTTTCTTTTTAATCCTTCTCTAACACAATGAAAAGTCAAAACATGTTTTCCCAATCGCCCCATAATTTGTGGCGTTGTTAGCTACACATTTACGTAATTTTTAAAGTTCCTGTAATGGAGATGGTAAATTAATGAATTTTGGTAAAAAAGGCGTGTTCAGTTGAACTTTGCACAATATGATCATGCTCTTATAAAAGTTTTTGTCATGTTTTCCATCTTATATAATTACTTTAAGTTAAAAAAATGACAGTATAATTGGAAAAGAATTTTGCAGACTCTAACTAATCATAATTTTTTGCCTAGTATATTGATGGCCTCTTAAAGGTGCTATATTTGCAATGAGAACGAATTGTAAGAAGTCTGGTGAAGGAGCTTTTGACCATTGTGGAAATGAAATAATATGTGCATATTGTAAATAAATATAATCCACATGATTCCTTATTCATAAGGCCACTACTAGGGATTTGATGTACTGGGCGGTCCAAAAGTTAGGACGGACTTTAAAAATGAATAATTCGAAAACGAATAATGTTTGTACCACGTGACAATTCCTGATTCAATGTATAGTGTCGCTCCCTACATCCTGTTTGAAAATAGATCACTTTACCAGCCCTACTCATACGGAGTAGAGGTTCTTTTAAGTTCCTAGTAATTGTTGATACTTTGAGTATTAATAGTAATAAATTTATTTTTATAATTAATGTGATTAAGTCCATTATTCTCCAATAGTTCACTGTCGACGAATTTCTTTCTTTCTGGCATACCACCATAACATAAAAATTGGTCCATTCACGTGCCAGAGAGATAGAGTTATAAAATGCCACTCACGACTTTAAATCGCCAATGAGGCGCATTTAAAACTAAAATCAACAAGCCTTCATTAAGGAATGTGAGCCTTCTGGTGACTCTAAAAAGGATAATATACAACTTAGCACTAAGCTAACATCAGTCAACGATATTCTGCGAGGACTCGATCAAATAAATTGTGAATTATGTGCTCTACCTGATGATGTGGATTTAAAAGATGCTTTAGAGCTTACTATTGAATTGGAAGAAGTTGCTCAAGAAATGAAGGTAAGCCTTCTTATATTTCTTTCCAAATATGAAAACGAAAGCGAAATTGTTTGTACTATTCCGCAACCAAATATTAAAATACCTGACTTACCTTTGCCTACATTTAGTGGAAAATTTCAAGAATTTGAGCTCTTCAGATCTTAATTTATGAATATTATTGGAAATTACCCATCATTGGATGAGACTCAAAAACTCATATATCTGAAAAGTTCTTTAATACACGAAGCAGCGTTAATTCAAAGTGATCAAGATACTTTTGATTCTCTATTGAATGCCTTAGAAAATAGATATCAGAATAAACGAGCTTTAGTTGATATACTCATATCCGAAATACTTTCTATTGATAAATTACATAATGAAAATCCAACTCAAATTAAATCATTAATTGATACTATGGGAAATCATATGTGATCTTTAAAAAATCTAAAATTTGATTCTAACCCTTTATCTGATGCTATAATATTGCATGTGTTAAATAATATAATTGATAAGAAATCTCAAAGATTATTGCAATTAAGTCCGACAACGACTAAAGTTCCTAGTTTAGAAAAACTCCTTCATTTTTGGAATTAAGATGCATTCAGCTAGAATCTATCATTAAACCAGATTTCTCGGCAAAAGAACGACCCAACAAAAAGTAAATTAACTTCCGGTTTCGGTGGAAATAATAATCCGCAAAGAGTTAAATCTTTTTTTATCCAAAAGCAAGCAAAATAAAAAATGCATAATGAATTAATGTAATTTTAATCATTCTTTGTATAAATGTGATCAATTAAAAAAACTTTCAATTCCTGAAAGGAAGAAAATTGTTAAATTAAACTATGTATGTAATCACTGTCTGTCAACGAATTATTTTAATTGTCCGACCTCTTTTTTCTGTATAAACTGCAAAAACAAAAATATTAACACAATGCATAATATATTATTATGTGAAGACAAATTTATCACGAATCAGAAAATAAATTGTTCTGCAGCGAGCGAAGCATCTGAGTCATCAGTGACGTTGGCTTCCAAAAGCTATACCATTAGAAAAGGATTGTTCAATACGGCTATGATTTTTATTCATGGTCCAAAGGGGAAAATAAACCTTAGCTGCGTTTTTGATTCAGCTTCAGAAAGTAATTATTAAGCGTTGAAGACAGCAGATAAGTTAGGGCTAAATAAAATAAAAACCAACTACCACAGTACAGGGTCTAAATAACTCTCTATCAAGAATTAATCATTTTGCAAAGGCAGCTGTTTCGAACTTTGTTGATACATTTCACTTGAATGATGTTGACTTTTTTCTCACTCCAGAGATAATAAATTTACATCCTTCAAAAAATAAATATTTCGGCCGTTACAATTCCAGCAGGCTGTATTCTAGCCGATAAAGATTTCAATCAACCTTCAGAGATTTCTTGCTTGTTAGGAAGTGAACTCTTTTTTGATATTTTTGGTCCAAACCAAATAAAATTGCCTAACTCTAATTTCAGATTAGTAGAATTTGAATTTGTATTCATTGTAGCAGGATCTGATAATGATGAATCTTGCTATCCAAATCATTGTTTCCTGTCAAAGGGTTTAAGTAACTTAGATGACACCTTACTCTCTTTTTGAGAAACAGAAAATATTTCTAAAGTGCAAACTAAATTTAACAATGAACTTTCAGATTGTGAAGATCCCTTTGAAAGAACGCACATTAAGAAACTGTTATTACAAAACAGCAGCTGAGGCCAAATATAAATAATTGGTTTATTGATAGAAAATCAAGTTAGGAAAAACACGCACATGGCAGTACGCAACACAGACAACTACTGAATGCTCAGCATTAGTGTTGCCACCAGCTAAAGAGAAATCACATACAGTTATGGTTATGAAGAATACAATTTATAGAGAGAGTGTGATTATACTCTACAGAAACCTTGTGGTAGATAATATGTTTCGCTACCATTCAAACAGAAATTTGAAGAAAATGTAAATTTAGGGGATTCTAGAACTATTGCATCTAAACGCATTGATCAACTCTGGAGACGTCTAAATAGTGTTAACAAATTAAAAATTCTTTACACTAAATTTATTGAAGAATATATTGTTTTAGATCATATGGAAGAAGTTTTGGAATTAGATAAAATAAAATTTGATAATGGATTCTTTTTTACACACCAATGGCGGACTTAGATCTGGCAATCGCGATCGTTCCTCAAGAGTAGTTTTCCATGGCTCACAAAAAACTGATCTAAATATATCTTCATGATGTTCTGTGTAAAGGAGGAACAATTCAAGAAGACATTTTCTATAATGTTTCGTGCGCGTAAATATAGTTATTTATTTAGCTGTGATATATGCCACATGTTTAGGCAAATTGAAATAAATCCCCAACAGAGACATTTTCAGAAAATCCTTTGGAAAAAGGGTCCAAATGAACCAGTTCAAATTTATAGGTTGAAAACAGTCACTTATGGAACAACACCCGAATGTTAAGTGTCTATGCGAGTTCTAAAGCAACTTGCAATGGTTGAAAAAGATAATTTTCCCGTTGCAGCTAATGTTGTTCTGCAAGATGTTTACTTGGATGATATCTTACCTGGAGTCTCCATGAGCTTGAACTGTTAAAAACTGAACTTATTTTTCTCTTTAAAAGTGCAGGAATGAGCTTGCACAAATGGTCTTTCTCACATGCAGTGAGTTTCCTGACTTAAATTTTGATCAGTTAACTGAAGAAACTGTAAAAACTTTGGGTGTTATGTGGAATAGTTCTTCAGACACCTTTTGTTTCAAAGTTTCTTTTAATACAAATTCGATCTTCATGAAGAGAGATGTTCTTTCTCAGATCGCATGCCTATTTGACCCTCTTGACCTTTTAGGATCTGTAATAAGTAAAGCCAAATTCTTCTTGTAAAAATTATGGCTACTTAAATTAGATTGGTATGAGAAACTACTTGTAGCAGTTTTCAATGTATGGATTTCATTTATCCAATCCTTACCGGATTTAGAAAACTCAGGATCCCAAGATTTTACCTATTAGAGAATCCTGAAAGAATCGTACTTCTTGGATTCGCTGATGCCTTGGAAAAGGGATTTGCAGTTGTTACATATGTTTCTGTTAAAACCAAGAATGGTAACAAAAACTGTCACCTTTTTTGTAGTAAATCAAGAGTAGCACCGATCAAGACTCTATCCATTCTCCGGTTGGAGCTCTCTGCCTGCCCCCTGCTGTCAAAACTAGTTAACAAAGTTGTGGCTGCTCTTAAGATTAATATTCAAGAAATAACTTTGTATTCTGATTCTACAATTTCCTTAAGTTGGATTAGGACTTCACCTCACCTTCTCAGGACATTTGTCTCTAATAGAGTGGCAAAAATACAAGAATTAACTAAAAACTTTTCATGGCAACATATATCGTCTGAAAATAATCCAGCTGACCTCTTTTCCAGAGGCTTGAATGCCCCAGACTTGGTCAAGAGTGAACTGTGGTGGAAGGATCCTGATATTTCAAATCTTGTACATCCTGAACATTCCCCAAACTGTACTGATGATATTCAGAAGGAATTTAAAACATCTGTAAATAAAAAAATTTACTGCTCTCAGCTGAAACTGATTTATTTCATAAGATTGTTTCAGCAACTCATAACTTTTGTAAACTAATTCGTATTATTAGTTATATTTTCAAATTCATCAAAAATACCAAGTCACCAAGTAACAAACGCATCACTGTACCTTTAATTCACTAGGAACTTACTGGAGCAGTGATATGGTTATTAAACACAGTTCAAAAAATAAATTTTCCTATTGGATTTAAAAATTTATTAAAAATTGAATCTGTACCTTGTAATAGCAAACTTGCTTCTTTAAATTGTTTTATTGATGAAAATAATGTTATTTGTGTTGGAGGTAGATTCCAAAATTCATCTTTATCATTCAATGAAAAATGTCCTATAGAGTTACCGAGTAAAAATGTTATAACTTTAATGATTATAAGGTATTAACATAATAGATACTTTCATATTGGTTCTAATAATTTGCTGTATCATGTTCGTAAATATTGGCCACTTAATGATTGATGCCAAATTGTTCATAATTGTATAATTTGTTTTAAAAATAAATCTGTGACGTCAAATCAATTGATGGGTAATTTGCCAAAGAAAGAGTAACTCCCACTTTTCCTTTGAACAACTGTGGAGTAGATTTCTGTGGTACATTTTTTATAAAATACAAAAACCAGCGAAAAGGTATACTGAATAAAATTTATGCCTGCATATTTGTATGTATGATTACGAAAGCGATCCATTTGGAATTTGTGTCTGATCTTACTTCCCAAGTATTCATTGCCTGTTTAAAAAACGTTCTTCGGTAGAAGGGGTAAGAGTTCTAAAATCTCGGATAACGGTAAAACATTTGTTGGTGCAAGTGTGGAATTAAAATAATTATGCTAGTTGGTTAAATCGCCTGATGAAGCACTAAATAGTTATTTTAATGATGAAAATATTAATTGGCATTTCATTCCTCCTAGATCTCCTAATTTTAGTGGATTGCGGAGTGAAATAATTTAAATTTCATTTAAAGCGCATAGCGGGAAATTCAAATTTAACCCTTGAAGAATTCATCACTTTACTGGCTGAAGTAGAAGCTGTGTTAAATTCACGCCCTTTAACCCCACTTTCTTCTGAATTTGACAATTTTGAGACTCTTTTTCCAGGCGATTTTCTAATTTGAAGACCAATTACCCTTACAGTTGAACCCCAATTACTTATTAATGAGAATATACTTCTTCTTCTTGCATACAGCCGACCACCCCGCCACCACTGAATGTAGCAGTATCGACAGGATTTGTTGTGGTCGATTGCTAAGGAGAATATACTATCAAAATGGCAAAGTGTTACTCGATTATCTCAACAGATTTAGAAAATTTGGACGAGAGATTACCTAAATAATTTGCAACAAAGGAGCAAATAGAAATTTAATAAAAATAGCGTGAAAAAAGGAATTTTTGTTTTAAAAATGAATCTCTTCCAGGTACCAAATGGATCATAGGTAGAATTGTAAATGTTTTCCCTGGGAAAGATTATAAAATTAGTGTTTTTAATATTGAACTTCTTGATAAAAAATAATTAAAAGAAATATCAGAGATGTTTGTATTTTAGCTACTGTATAAATAATGTGCTAATTATTAATTATCATTCTTGTATTATTTCTATATAAGTGTATTTGCATTTATTGTTATTTTTACTTATATTTTATTTGATTTAACATGTTTTATTGTATTTTTGTTCTCGAATTTGTATTAATTTATTTGTTGAAATTAGTATTTCAACGGGGGCCGGGATGTTTGTACCACGGCACACTTCCTGATTCAATGTATAGTGTCGCCCCTTACATCCTGTTTGAAAATAGATTACCAATCCTACTCATACGTAGACGTTTTTTTACGTTCCTTGTAATTCTTGATACTTTAAGTGTTAATAGTTATAAATTTATTTTTATGATTATTGTGGATTAAGTCCATTATTCTCGAATAGTTCACTATCGACGAATTTATTTCTTCCTGGCATACCGCCATAACGGATGGAAAAGAAGCCGGGTTTTGTGTGGTAACGAAACAAAAATAGTTCTGTTAACAGATGGCGTTATAGTTTTTTATTTCATAAAAAGGTGATTTACAAATGAAAAAACTGTTGAAAACTTTCAGCTTAATTACAGTTAATTACTTAAATATTCAATGTGCTTTCCATCATTTAGTATAGCTGTGAGACGATTCACCACACCGTTCACAACATTTAGTAGCATTTCTTGCATTATAGCAGACACATTTTGGCGGATGGCATCTTTTAGTGCTGCTAGTGATGCCGATTGGTCGTGGTACACTTTCGATTTCAAAAATCCCCATAACCAAAAGTCACAGGGTGTCAGATCGGAAGATTTTGGAACCCATGCATGATTAAAGTATCGACTGATAATTTTATCCTTCCCAAATGTTGAGCGTAGCAGGCTTTGCACAAGCAGAACAATATGAGGTAGTGCCCTTCTTACATAAAGGTGACTGACTGTTTGGAGTGCTTGTCGCACTTACAGTTCAGAAATAAGGTTTTTATGTAACAGTGCTGCATATAGCTGACCAGTGACAGAAATTGTTTTGAAATCCGTCTGTGGGACTTCCTCGAAAAAAAAAATGGATAAAATATGAAACTAGCAGTGAAACCATACCATATTGTCACTTCAGGCCGTCGCGAGGATTCCTCAACAAATGCATGTGGATTTTTTGTGATCCACAGTCGGCAATTGTGGATATTAACATGGCTAAAAAGTGTGAAATACGCTTCATCTGTCCAAAGCACAGTGTGAAGCCAATAGTACTGCTCTTCCATCTTATTGAATATCAAATTCGCAAAATTTTGAAGTGAGTCGGAGGCTTAAGTTCTGGGTTATGTTGCCACTTGTAGGGTACCGTTTCAGAGTAATTCGCAGTTCTACTCCAGACCATTCCGTACGACACTCTTGTCTGCCCCGACATTTCTCGAGAACTGCACTCTCCATGTGCAGAAACCGGCGACTTGGATTACACCGTCTGCTCCCCTGTCGTGGCAATGGCAGTGGCTACTAAGGGGCGTCCACTTTTTGGACGTGACGCCAGAGAACTTGTAGCTT
The DNA here is from genome assembly GCA_026543055.1 of Argiope trifasciata. NCBI lineage: Eukaryota > Metazoa > Arthropoda > Arachnida > Araneae > Araneidae > Argiope > Argiope trifasciata. Next base: position 4,960,986 of record JAPMOQ010000852.1, on the reverse strand, counting down.
TAAATTTTTTCATCATTTTTTTTTTCAAAGCAGAAGACATTATTGGTCCTTTGCTATATCGCATACCCTTCATGTAGCGATATGCTCGCAATGCCGTAGTGGCACTTTCTGAATTCTTATAATACAGTTTAACTAAGAGGGCTTGCTTAATTATGGACAACATTTCGATGCATATGCTTCGACTACCATTACCTGCTGCAGTTGCTCCTTTCTATATCGTTTGTTGCTTTGTATAATCCTACATCAGAAATCCGACATCGCTATTTGTTGGTCGCCAACAGACCTATTTTTGTTTCTTTGCCACACAAAATCCGGCTTTTGTTTCCATTCGTTTAATGGGAACCGCATCTTTTTATCTTTATTTGCTTGCGAATTATTCATTTTTGAAGATCGTCCTGGCTTTTGGATCACCCGATATATAATATAAGCAACAGGTAAAGGACCAATACATGTCTCGAATTTTAAATTCTATGTTTTCGATACACAATGTCTAAAAAAGAAATTAAAATAAAACGAATTCTGGTAAAGAATTAATTGTTAAAATAATATCTCTTAAACGTTTTTGCATATTAAATCCCTTTTTGGTCCAAAGGATTTTCAGGACCGAATATTTAGTCAAAAATGTTTTTCGTGATCTAATCATATATTTAAAAAAGAAATTAAAGTATTAAAATTGATATTTTAAATCATAAACTGCATTGTTTACGTTCTAAAAGTATTGCATGAATCTACGAAGTAAGCTTAATAAGATGAAAAATAATTACAATCTGAACAAAAATATTTAATTAAAATTATTTAATTCTCTAATGAGTGTTTTTACTTTTTCTCTTCAAATCAAAATTTATTAACTAAGCAATTTATCAATCAGTTTTTTTCTAAATCATAATTACCTGAAATTAATGGGAACAGTCTCCCCAAAACTTTCGAGAATACTCTCCAGTAAAGATTTTATACCCCTACTTCCGCAAAAAATTTATCTTGGATAAGGCCATCTTGTATGGCATTGGTGAAAGATAGTCACGAAATGTAGATCTATGGAAAATATTTTACACACCATTTTGCAAGTCTATTGACGCCAAAATTTGAAGCAAAACTACACTTGTTGTCATAAAATAATATACCGAATTACATCGATTTAAGTAATTGCTTTCGCATGCTTGCGAAAATACAGACGGTTAACTGTTTAACGGATTTGGTTCAAAATTTGATATTATATATATATATATATATAATGCCAAAATATGTGTATTAAATATTATCTACTAGACATTTGACTCTTGTACAGCCAGACAAATAAATTTTCTCTGAATAGATCTCATTCAAGATTTGATAGAAACATAGAAATTTGGTCTTACTTTTATGTACCAAATTTCAGCCGTCCAGCTTGAAGCATTTTTTTGAGTAATCGTATATGCACAAACAGATAGACAGATGGTCATACATAATGCCAAAAATGTGTTTTGTGGACCCCGAGAGGTCTAAGACGTGGAAATTCGTCAAAATCTCGAGTACGACTTTTTTGACGTTTACAATATTTCCTCTGTGTTGAGTATAAGAGAAAGTAAACAGAAAATTGGTAGTGAAACAAATTTGAATTATTTCATAATTTAGGAGTTAATTGATAACAAATGATAACCTGTCGAGAAGAGGTTTCTCCAGAACATTTTCATATACTCTCCAATAAATTTTTTATTCCCCCTCTCTCGCTTAAAATAGTGGACAAAAGGTATGGTGTCTTATACTTCACATAACATTGATAAACGATAGTTATGAAATGTTTTTTGGCGAAAATCTAGTATTTTTATTGAATATATGAAAAGTAATTTGGATGCTTTTTTGCCCGCCAATCGGCACCAAGTATTTTTTTTACAAAAACTATCGTAGTAGTTAATAGATAATATACCGAATTTCATTGATTTAAGTCATTTCATTTATGAGTTATAATTTTTGCATGCATGAGGAAGTACATACTGAAAGACGGTCAACTGTTTGGTAGATTCGGTTCAAAATCTGATAAATATTTATATTTCAGGTGATAAACTTATGTACCAAATTTTATCAGCCTAGCTCTTTGCGTTTTGTAGTAATCGATTTCATATGTTCTCGAATAGCTAAACAGGCAAATTTCCTGATAATAGATTTCATTCAAAATTTGAAAAACATAGAGTTTGGTAAAAATAATTTGGAGTAAAGTCTAGATACCAAATTTCATCCATTTTGCTCGAAGCACTTTTGAGCTGTCTTGTTCACAGACATACATTAAGCCCAAACTGTTTCTGACTTAAGAGGGTCTGAAACGTGGGGATTCGCTAGAACCTTGAGTTCGAATTTTTTTGATGATTGCAATACTTCCTTTCTACTTCGTGTACGCGGAAGTAAAAAGTAATTTAGCATAGTTGTTCAAAAAATCCCAATGAAAGTGTGTTGTTGCGTTTAAATGGCAGTTTCCAAGATTATTTTCGGTTCTAATGAAGATGCTGACAAAGACAAATTTTACCAATGTTTTTATGATTTGAAAATCCTAATATAAATCCTATTTGGGATTTCCTTCATATTTTAAAAGACTTGTATTAGAAATGGGAAATAAATTTTGTTTCGAACTGTTATGGATCAAACTTCACCTATGTAGGTCAAAGTATTTTTTGACTCCGTCCATAAAATTGCCTTCAACAATATTTGCTATATATTCTCAATTCCACTCATATTATCTGATTTCTCTGTGCACATTCCTCTTCTTCCTGATTTTCACGTCCTTTTTTTCTTCTTCTTTAATTACTTCTCTGTAATATATAAACACCCACAGCAATTTAGCAACTTCAGAGTCTCCGGAAATTACGATCCCTCGAAAAGATGCGGCACTTTCATTTGAAAGCCGTGAAATTTTAATACCATCCAACAAGGCCCACCGCAAGAAGTTAATCAAAGCTCACAAAAAGTAAACCAATTTGTTTCCGCGCGGGAAACAAACTCGAGCTGTAGGGTGGGTGTAACATGTGCATAATAGAGGCCGACAAACACGAGGTTTAAATAGCCTATAATTATAACAATCTCCCCATTTCGCTGAAGAAGTGACCCCTCGCAAGCCCTCTAATCATCAACCTGCAAGTGAGTAAGCCAATACTGTGACCGTCGACAGTCTTTCTCCACCTGTTGGATGATGCGGGCCACGCTAAAACAACGAGATAAATTACCGACCGAGGCCCATCACATCCTGATCGGGGTTTTCAAAATGGTAGGGGTTATCTAGGGTCAAGCTCTGGGCGGCAGGTAACGCACAAGTTTCGAGAAGCAGGTGGACTTGCTCCTTACTGAAAGGGAACAACTATTTACTGCGTATCGTCTTTATAGTGTGCAAATCCTACCTTGGGATGTGCGCGGACCAGTTCGAAAGAGTTTTGATTTTTAAGAATTTAGAGTTAATTAAAAATCAGCTAAAGCATTCTTTTAATTTAACGTAAACATATGAAATGAAGCAATTTTTATGCTTCACGGTATAAGTGGAGAAAGCACGCATTTGTAATCTCTTTTTAATCGATTGGATTGAAAGATGCATACAAATCTATACTAATTTCGGAGGTAATACTACATAACAAATTTCCTTCATCTAAATGTTTGTGTATTGTGTTTACTTTTAACTATTTTTGAGATGCAGTATTCACATATCTACGAATAGATAGACTAACCTGCAGTTAATTCTCCAATCGATCGAGTTCAAAATTTGATATTAATCTACAATTCTGATGCCAAAACCCTGCACCGATTCATCCATCTAGCAAGTTACGGATTTTGAGTTATTGAGTTGCCATGTCGACGGCAGAGAGACAAATAGACTTTTGCAAATTTCGTCCTGAATTAATCGAAATCTAAAATTTTCCTGTTATAACCTGATGTCTATTTTCTTCTATGTCTTTATGAGAGATTGCTTTCATAAATTGGCAGACATAATTTTAATATTCTTTTTTAGGACTTGGATAAGTCTGAAAAACAGTGATTTATCAAAATACTAATGATGGATTAATCCTTTATTTTTTAAATTTTAATTTTGGTTCCTCTTGGAATGACACGCAGGACATGTGACAGGGGTGTTTTTACTGCTTATCAGAGTTAAATAACTGGATTGCAAGTAGATATGGCGAGGAGTTTCTTAGATGCAGGGCTCAATTTAACCGGTCCAATAACCGGTGTTTAATAGTTTGTATTTAGTCAGTTAATAGTTGGCAGTCGACCCCGATAGTTTGAATTTAACAATAAGATTAATTTAAAAAAATTGTAAAATCCGTTTTTGAAGATTGCTCAAAAGTAAGGAAGTGACCAATTTCTTGAAGTTTTCTATATTTGGATTAATAATTATAAAACTAAGAGTTTTAATCATGGAAATTTCGGAAACTTGAAGGAATTCAAAAGAGAGGACCACCATTGAATAATTTCTTTTTGATCATCTTCTGAATTCAGAATGAATTCAAAATACTCTTAAGACATTTTGTAAATTATATTCTTTTAAGATTAGAATGAATCAGAGTGTTAAATTTGTTAAAACATCAGATATTTATTACATATCGTATTAGAACAGACCTGCAAAATTAAACGAAATATTTTGTGATTGTGTACCTGATTTCAAAACCCTTGTGCACGTGACTTTTTAGTCTTTAAACTAATTTTATGATGTGTTTAAATCGATTGAATATTGAAACAATATGAATTACGACATTTGAAACAATTTATAGATTATTTGTAGTTTATATAAAGCAAACCACTTTCGAGAAGAAACTTCGGAAACTTTCATAAAATTATTTTCTTCCGAAATTTCTAAGCCCCCCTGGTCTTTCAAATAATTTCGAATTACATGGAATGAACTCTCATCGCAAAATAGTTTCAATATTTTAAATTTTAAATGTATTTTAAAGTTTGTTAATTTATAAATTATTTTAAATTGACATGGATAAAAACAGGAAAAACTTAGATTTCAATGCATCATTAACCTATAAATTCAATTTATTAATTAGAGAAAATCGAAGTTATTTATGAAAAATCGAGATACCATTTAAAGTTTTACTTAATAGTTTTTTTAAAAATAATTTTTAGACAGTTTGGAGGAGGGAAAATGTATTATATTATAAATATATATACTATTTCATGTATATTATTTGCACACAATTAGAAAATGAATGGTTAGTCAAAAAATTTGCAAGGTACTTTACAGCTTTCAGCTCATGAATTGCTCAATAATAGTTATTTGGGAGAGTTCTGATTTTGGAAATAAATATGAAACATTCTTTGGAATGAATATTTCCCCGATACAGATAAGGCTGCATACTCATAAATTGCTCTGCATTACCTATTTGGAATATTTCTGATTTTAAAAATAAATATGAATATTCTGTGGCAAAATGATGAATGAATATTTGACCAATTTAGATGTAGCTTTCTTTTGCCGTAATCTTTTGTAATCAAAAGAAGTTTGATTAATATAGAAACCAAACACTTTATTTTCTTATCGAAAACGTTTTTCCGTGTGATTTTAATTTAATTTTATAGAGAAGTAATAAGGAAGATTTAATCAAAATGAAAAATGCATATTGCACCACCATGTCAATAAATATGCTCATTATACAGATATTTTGTTTTAGTTGGATAACTCAGCAGTTGTGTGTTGACTTTCTCATACGTATCTACGATATTTCGAAGTTCCGTATTTAACTGTGTCGTATAATGAAGAGAGAGACAAGTATGCATTTTGTAAGAGTGCATTTCCCTGTTGATTAATTTGGTCTAAAATATAACTAAAAAATCTGTAATGTTTGTATAAATTCCTTTTTCTAACTTATTACATTATTCAAATGCTATATTGAAATACATATGAATATAAAAGCAGGCAATCAAACGTTTGTCCTAATTATTTTTAAAAAATGTATAATCTTTATGATAAAATCAAATGCCATATTTAATATATCTCACTGTACTTTCGAATATATCGTGTTCATGCGCCCCGGTGGACAAGCAGACTTCTTGTTGACGGATTTCATTTTAAATTTGATATAAGAATAGAAATTTGACAACGACTACACACAAAATTTTATTTGTGTAGCCGGTTTCATAATTTCCAAGCATAATTCCGCACATGCGTGTTGAACTAAAATTCGGAGATTCATCAAAAACACAGGTTTCAATTTTAGTTTTCCATCGCGTGTTTTCGATGAATCTCTACGTTCGGGAGGAATCATAGTATTTCCCCGCTGTCGCTTCATCGGGGGGGGGGGGGGGACTTTTTTTGAGAGTATAATGCTAAACTTTTTTATTCTCCTCAAACGAGAAAGTAAAAGAGTTGTAAAGACACTTTCCGTTCTCATTTTGCAGATAATAAGCAAAAGAATATGATGATACCCTAAAGGATGGTAATTAGGGTGAATTAAGAGTGAATTCAAATATGACGCAGTATCAAACGTAATGTTTTATCTTTATGGTGTCTTTTAAAACTGATATTCGGACTATGTATATATCCTTGCTTCCCAATGGCTATGCTCTGGTATAGATAGTATGATTTTTCAGTAATTAAATTTAATTAGATTAACGCTCCGCTTTGATGTTATATGAGAGTTTTTAATAAAATACGTGATAATAGTCTTTCCAAAGCTTTCTCGCACATTCATTAATAAGGACTTTATTCCCCTTTCCCACGCATAAAAATTTTGGACCGTAAGCAAGACCATGAATAACATGAGTGTTCAAATTTTTATTTTCAGTGTCCCACATATGAGCATTTTCTGATTCGCAGTATAATAAAGAAAACTGAATATGCATTTTGAATGCATTTTTTTTAATCGACTGAAACCAAAATTTAACTTAGAACTACATATTTTGTAACAATACCACTTATCAAATTCCATTTATCTAAGTTGCTGCGTTTATGGGCATGCGAAAGTATGAAATGATAAACGATCACACCATCGACAGATTTGTTTCAAAATTTGATATATATCTACATTTTACGTACTAATAAAGTATGGCAAATTTAATATAAATAGCTTTTTACGTTTTATAATTATAACGTCTATTTGCTGTCAGATAATTATATAAATAAGCTTCCTGTAGATAGATTTCCTTAAAAATATGACAGAAATCTATAAATTTGATATTAAGACCATATAGCAAATATTTGTATTGTGTAGAATGTTTTTGAGATAGTATTACTCAAATAGACATAGTTCCAAAAATGTGTTTTTTTGGACTCGGAGGTCTCAGACTTGGAGATTCATGAAAATCTCGATATCGAGTTTTTTATGATTATAATTCTCCTTTTTACGACATTAATGCTTCTAAAAACTGAAAAGGAAAAAAAAAAAAAAAGTAAATGAGAGGAAATGATGTTTTCTGTCTGTCTTACGCATTCGTAATTAAATAACACCAGATTCAGTTTGAGGAAGACCCCCCCCCCCCGAATCTGTATCGCCCCCCATGTTTTATTTTTCATGTAGGGATGATCTTACGTGGGTCGACACGCTTCGAGCGCATGCCGGCATGGTCCTCTGGCCATTTTTTGTTAGTCACGGCCATTCAAGACGAGTGTCATTAGCGGTACGTCGTCGTTTAAGATCTTTATCATCGTCAAACAAATGGAAAAGGTTTCAACAACTTTGCAATAAAAATGAGCTAAATTGGAAAAGCAGAAGGGGTGAAGGGTGTTCGAAGAAAATTTTACTCTGGATCGGAATTATGCAACAGTGAATTATCTTTTTGATAGTTGATGATAGAAGCTAGCCCAAAGAAGAACTTGTACATCTTTTTGCATTCGTAAATTTCTCTCGGCTACCATATTTTCTTATGTATCTATTTTGATGCAAAAAATACTTTTTGTCACTTTATGTAATGGAAAAAACAAAAGCAAATTCAATTAAGAAATGATTGAAAATGAAGTATTAAACAAGAATGACAAAAAAAAAAAAAAAAAAAAGAGGAAAAAGAAAAAATTAGTTTCATTTAGTTATTTATTTGCAAGTGTAAAATAATTTAATTTTTTTTTCGTCGTATTTGCTCAGCGTACTACCATCGCTTGATGAACATAATTTTTGCAAGTTCAAAATTATTCTGGGTGACCCCACATAGGGCTACTCAGGATTTAAGTTAATTTGTTTAAGAATACAATATAACCTTCTCACAGATTTTCTATTCAGTAGTTTGTGACTAAGTAAAGTTTTAAAGCCTTTTTTATACTGGAAAGCAAAATAAGCAACAAACGATAAGTTAAAAATAAATGAAAAGCAATATATTTGGAAAGTAAAAGTTTTCACTTTGAGTCAAACTGTAAGTGAAATTTGAATAATATAAATATTTTGGCTGTACAGATTGTTTGTACTAAATAGCTAGCCTAAATACTGAAATAACTGTCCCTCTATCGGGGTATCTGTAACCTGAGCGTGGAATGAAATCAGATTTCAAATTCATACGGGGGAAAAACACGAGAAGATAAATTAATCAGAAGAAAAAAAAAATAGTAATAAAAGCCGCTGACAGAAGAGATTTTTTGCTGTCAGATATACAAAGGGTCAATAATCACAAAGAACCCACGGAAAAAGGATTACACAAAATTCTATTTAAATTCGAGTGATAAAAGAAGGCATATATAACGAAAATGAAAGAAATTAATGGAAATTAGAGATCTCTGGTCTTTATGCAATAGTTTCAGTGTGTAGACTTTTCAAATGTAAAAAAATATGGTAGCTGCGATTTTTTGGTACTATTTATTTTCTTTTGTTTGTGTTTGTGGAATCCATCTCTCTATGCCATCAACAACCTTTATACGAAATTTGGTTTCATTCCGTTTATTAGTTTTATTGCAGGTGTCTTCAAGATGAGAAAGTTATTTCTTTGCCATCTTGTATTTTACAATAGTTGCTTAATGCGGTCAGACTGTTCTCTGGCAATATTGGTTATATTTGCTTTTAGATGAATAGTTTAGATATAACTTTCTGTCCATGATTTCGCCAATTTGTCAGCCATTAACACCGTCTTATTTGAATTTTCTTACTTAAGCTCTATTTATTGTATACACTAACCTTCCTAAATGAGACAAGTCCCACCGCATAATGGGCTATTAAAAATGAAATGTACAATACGGTTCATTTGTCTTAAAAAATTTCACGGTATTGTAACCACTTTTTTTTATTCTTCTCGTAAACTACAAAGATATTAAACAAAAATTTATTCTTTACGGTTTTATCAATAGAAGAAAATCCCACTAACAGATAATTGATGAAAAAAAAGAAACAGTTTGAAATTCAGGGCAATAGTATTATACATTACTGGAAATCAAGCAAAAAGAAACAAATTTGAACTGTCAAAATTCAGCCAAAAGCAATCAAACTAATTTCCTTGAAAAGACAATTTTTAGAATTTCGAAATGGTGTGAAATTTATTTATGTGCAACAATATTTTGGGAAGATATAACGGAAAAGCACCAAAATTCAGCTTCATTTATTTAATGAAAATTTTAAAAAATCTCTTCGAGGCTCCCGTTCTCCAAGGTATATATGTGTCAAATTTAGTAGCTCTTTATTATTATTTTAGATAAATAATTAGCTAATAAAAATTTAACTTAAAATCAATATGATTTTCTAAGTTGTTTTAATAGTTTTATAATAAACATAAATTATTTTATGAATAACCAAAATTAATTTTATGAACTATTTTCAATTAGTGGGGTTGTAGAACATAACTATAAAATTTATTATCAATAATTCTACTTCTCAATTTGGAACTGTGGTAATTTTTACCTTTTCTTATTTAAAGTATTCTAATTGCTAAAAAAATTTGACTTCGAATCGCCACGTTTCAGTTGAAAAAATAGTTTTTGCACCATATCTTTATATTTTGCCTGTGAAATTTTAACTTAAAGACACGACCAGCTTGGAAAATGAAATCTGATATACGAGATTTCCATAAAAACTAGATATTTCCATCATATTTTGAATGAATTTCCCCACATGAGGTGCAATCGGTCTGCCCATCTATGGGTATAGAAAAGTGAAAAGAGTATGAAACCTGAAGAAGTAGATAAATGATTGTCAAAAAATTAAATCTCGGGATTATTTTGGATTTCCATGATTAAGACCTTTGAGAGAGAGAGAGATAGAAAAAACAACAATAATTTTATTTCACTTGTTTGGTATTTGTGATTAATTGTTTACCCACTTCCTTACATGCTAGGGTTTCGAAATTTTGTTCTCCTGTGTGTTGAGAATATTTGACTGTTTTAATATTTCTGAAGCCTATTTATCTGTTAATGGTAGTTAAAGTTTGATTCCGTACTAGTGATGCCAATTGGTAATGTTAGAGAAACATTAGATTTCAAGGGAAAAACAAATAGAAAATAATTAACATTAAAAAATATCTACTGTTTAATACACTCATAAAAGTGTCTTTAAAAAACTAATAGTGTTAATTTTTTTGGAATTAAGTCTATGTGTGAACATGATAATTCAAAAATGGAGAGAGCTAGAGGATGGAATTTGGCCTCTATGAAGTTTTGGACGAAATGTTTGCATGGGTAAGTAATTTTTGGGGTATGTGAACAAGATAGTTTTAAAACGACCCTAGTTAGATACATGATACTTATTATTATCAGAACTATAGATCGAAATTAAATTTTAGGTCAAATCCATCAAAGAGGCGACAATTTGTCTATACCTATATTTAAATAATGTTTGCTTGATATTTCAAAAATTCTACAAATTTTTTGAATAAATGCTATAAAAATCTTGTCACAAAAATTGTGCATCTAGGAACCCAACTGATCGAAAGGATGGTGTCCAATATACATAGTTGGCTTTGTTCATTATACTATAAATCACAAAATGCGCCATATTGTGATATGGGCAGAATATTCCCATTTTTATAAGAAGGCAGGAACTAAATTTATTCTTTTATTTTTAAAAGGAAATAGTAGATACCTTTGCTTATTTTTTTCTATATTTTCCTGATACGAATATCAATGGTTAAAGATTTAAAAAATTGATGTAAATTTTTTTTTGATTCTCTACAATGAATTTAAGAAAAGATCAGTCGCGAAATCACAAAAAGGTTACTTTTTAGTTATCTTTTGCAACAAAAGTTCATGTAACAGTTTCTAATCACAAATACAGTGGTTTCAGTGAAACACTTAGAAACATTCAAAAGGATACAATATTTAAAGACGAGTGGGAATAAATTAGCCAAGAGTTCGAAACGTCATTGTTTTGCAATTGATGGTGTTAATAAAAAGGCAGTGATACAAGCAAATGATTCATCAACAAGTATTGCAAATCACTACTATGCTACAAGTGTTTTGTCTAGCTTATTAGAGCATATTTTAAAAGCACACATTTTATGCATGTTCGTCTGAATGGACGAACATTTAGATAGAATAGAAAAGGTCAACTGTCCTAGTACCGTTAAGTGTTATTCTTATGGTAGATATGTCTTAAGGGATACTGTCATAAAGAAAACGGTAGAGGATTTTGAAAACATAAGGATTTTGTGTGTAGTTCATCACAGTTTTCTATTAGTTTTTCTGATGTCATTTGAAAGTTTTGGCCAAATAATTTTTCTTTAATTTTTTTAAGTTGTAATTACTTGTAAACTGTTTCATTTTATTATCATTTCTTATATGTTTGTAAATTTTGTACATAGTTATTATTATTTTTTTACAGTAAACATTTTAATATTTAATGAAATTCCCATAATATGCCGATCAAATCGTTCAATGACCAGAATGGTTACGAATATGGGGGTATGAGGTATGAGACGGCGTTCTGTTCTGTGTAATATGCTTTGGTTCTTGTCACACGAATCTTGGTATCTGTTCTTAGCCAAATCTATTTTTTTTATTAGATTTGTGATTTAAAACTTCAACGATGTCTAGTATGAATATGTGTTCAAATTGAAATATCTCATATGACTTCTATGCGGGTAAATGAAGAGCATCCCCTCCCCTTCATTTATGTATTGCTGCTTCATTTCTCATGTTCTCTGCATACTCTACTCTTTAATAATAGTGTTTCCCATATTATGACGATATACGATTCTGATTCGTCGTTATTCACCCTACCTCTCTCAAAAGTTTTCAAATTCTGCATTGATACACATTGACTTGTATAGATAGATCTCTGACGCTGGTTGCTTACTTTTCTGTTTTAATAATAACAGTGAACAGAGAGATGTGTGAACATAGTGTCATCTTACAAGCACTAATCATAAGTTTCAAACATATTTAACATGTATAAACACAATCGAATTTTAGGAATTTTGTTTTGTCTTATTATAGGGTACAAATTAAAAATGGCTACTACTTCATTCATATGTTTTAGAATATGATTTCAAATTTACATTCAAATGATTGATAAATGGTGTTCTGATGAATTAGGATTGACAATATATATATTTTATAAAATTCTGATAGCATCTCTCCTCTTCCATCATGCTTCTACTTACACTAAATTGTGATGAAATCAATGCCTTAAACCGCTTAGATAAGTAAATGTGGAAGAGAGAAAAATTTCTCTTGCAAAACAAAAAATACTGTCAATCAAATAATAATACATTCTGTCACTAATGATTGCCTAAAAAAATGGAAACTGGTCAATAAGAATTATAATATGAGTATTTAGGTAAATCAACAATTACCTTAACCTTTGAAGGGCACCAATATTGAAAGCCAATATAATATATTACCTGGCGATCGCCTTTTGGATCCTTTGTGTCCAATGGAAGGTGAAAGTTTTAAAGATCCATATTATTGATACTACAGAATTAAGAAGAGAATTTATTACGTATTTCATGTATTTAGCAGTTTTCATGAGGCAACAGAAATATCTTGAATACAAAAATAATTAAGTATGTACATGAATAAATTTTTTTTAAATGCAGTTTCTACTTTAATTATTGTTCCACTTTCTGAGGCATATACTTCAGAATGGAAAGAAATGCTTTAAATGACCTAAAGAATTATGTTTTCTTGTTTAGCAAATGGAAAGCTGAAATAATTAAAAATTTAAATTTTATTTCAATGCAATTATTATTATTTTTAGATAGAAAGTTTTTCATTTATCATATCTCAACCCGAAGGGTATTAAATTTCCTATTTTTATTCATTGCCTCTTTTCTTGTAAAAATGAAGATGAATTAAAAGTATATGTTATATCCTTTGAACATAGATTTAAATCCATAAATTTGCTCAAAGTATTTTGCTAATAATGGTACCTTTTAAATCAAATTATAACAAAATGATATTAAAAATGTAACGCGGAATCAATATCGAAGGATGTTAACAAAGAAATAAATGCAACGTAATATTCTGTAGTTTTCTTATTTGTATCTGTAGAAACTAAATTATTAATTACATGCACTGAAAATCTATGCATTTGTTTTTATATTCTGTTAATCCCTTTTCATGATCATAAATAATTAATAATTTTCAAACTTTTGAACTAAAATTCTACCATTTATATAAATTGTATTTCCCTACAAAATTATTTCAAATTTACAAGCATCTCAAGAGTGCTCTGGATTCTTAATTGAACCAAAATGAGGGAATTGTTTCAAAGCAAATATTTCATATAATTAGATACTAAATAAAACAAAGTATCTAAGTGGGCAAATCAGAAAAATTTTCCAGAAATTGTTAAAAATGTTTCTTACGCTTATTTTGGATGATCTAAGTAATTCTTTTCAATAAAGAACGTTTTCATTTACTCAGTCATTTTCTTTCCTTTTTTCCTTTCTTTTTTAGATAATTAATTTTGCAAAAAATTCTATAAAGAAATTAAAACATTCTTGATATTTCTTTTATATGAACAAAATTAAATTATTGTTTTAAGCTATTATGTCTTTTAATACTCAGAAAACTTTGAAGGACTTGCAAATTTGAAAATCTTTTTTTTCTTCAAAAGAGAGAATTTATTTTCTGTTGCATGTTGCTAAATGTTTATTTATGCATTCAAACTGATCCTAAAAACAGTGTCTTTCACGAAGCTTCTAGAATTAAGCAATAAACCATGTTTACTTTTATCGAAACCAATATGTCTTTTATGATTTGGTTAAAGCATATTTTAGCTGATTCTTCTTAATACTTTTGATTTAAAACAAGCATTCTCTTTTCCATAGTTACAATAATTTAGCTTTAAACTTTATATATTCCGATAAAAAAACAAATTGGCTTTAGGATTTTGCTATAAAGCGTTTCTAGCCATTGAACTTAGTCGTAATTCAAAAACTTTAAATTATCTTATCTCTTTTGTAGTGCTGAGTGTCCAATCATTGTGCATTTTTCGAGACAAAAACAAAATCATAATTTGATGCGTACGCGGAAGAATCGTCAGCGTGCCTCCCTCACTTTCAAGCATCCTGAATACACATCACGTTCTTCTAATAATCCTCGCAGTGTAAACTGTAGTAAATCACCAGGTTGCACTGCTGTCAGCTAAAGGGGGTACATCCTGTGGAAGGGGGAGGGGATAATGCTAAAATAATAGATGATGCTACGCCGGAAGGGAGTTAGGTTCCATCTTAACATTTTTCACGAGTTGCCAACTCTTTCTTAACTTTAGGTATCATTAATAATGAAGATGCGCGAGTTGTTTTCATCTTCAGGTTTTCATTTATCTTTAAAACTAACTTTGCATTTCTGACTGCTCTTTATTTGAAATTCAGGCGGGTTTATTCAGTCGGTAGGCTTTACATGGATGCTTGTTTATGTTACTGGTTAAAGTATTAAAAAATGCATTGTTGAATTGCAAGTTTCTGTTTATAAGGAATAACTGTTTGGCAAAATATTGTTCTACAATGTTTATTGGCATTTGAGAAATTTATTTAAGCATTCTTTATTAATTTATAGTTAGAACTTTTTAAAAGAAGTTCAGATAAAATCAGTTCTTTTTGATGTTTTGGCAGTTATGGAATTTCTGAAATATAACTATGTTAAAAATATCGAATTTTGTTTTAATTATTTTCACCATACTTTTAGATTTTTTATTTTGATTTGATTAACGTCTTGTTTAACTGATCTTTTGAAGTCACGTGAAGCTTGTTTTGAACTGCTTTCATTTTTTGAGTCGATATTACATGGCGAAGTTGATACTTGTTTCGGTAATCAACTTACTGAAAATTCAAGTTACTTCAAAGTAATGTTCCTTATAGCCATGTTGGTCTTTGGTAGAATAATTATGAAATCCAAAATATGATTCTTTACTGCCAATCCAACAACACCAAATGCCTTCACAAATTTAACTTTGTTGTATACTTGATACAACATTGATAGAATATTCCTCATTCACCAAGCTTAGAAACACTTCTAAAATTCATACGTAATGACAAAGGATTAACCAAAAGGCTTAGAAGAGTACTTGTCTAATTTTTACTCTTCGTTGTCTTTCAATCAACTTACACTTAAATTAATGAACTTAGATCTATACATTTTGTAAGCTTATTTATTTCCAATAAAAGATATTGGGTTGTTCGGAAAGTCATTTCGTATTTTTTTGTCAAAATGAAAAGAAATTTTCGTTTAATGAATAAATTATTTATTAAATTATAAAATTGCCATTCTGGTCTTATACCTTTTGCCATATTTTTGGTAGTAACATGATTACACGCTCATAAAAGTTTTGGTCTTTGCTGTAAAAAAAAACTGATCGAGGTGGTTTTTGGCCTCCTCATTTGAAGGAAAAATTTTGCAAATCAGTTCTGGTGCTGATGTACTGTTAACAAATCTTCTCCCCACATATTGGCTAATTTATTTCTGGCTTGAACAACATTTTTACCTTTTATAGCAAAAAAGAAAAAAATGACGAAAATGCTGTTTATTGCTCTCCATATTTAAAAGGGCACCATCCAAAAACTACTGCGAAGAATCAGCTGCACTTTTTCACACTCAAGCCTTGCTATATCAGCTCTTAAAACATAAAATGATTTTGCGGTTTAAGTATGAAATTGGGTGCGAAAAATGCAATTAAATCCTTTGTCAGGAAAAAACGAAATTACTTTCCGAACAACCTAATATTTGCATAATTTATCTGTATCCGTTAACAAGATAATCCGTGCACGACAGCTACTGATTATCACCAGCCATGGAATAATACGCTCACGACGTTGTTCACTTATCGTCAAAATAGATTGTTGAAAATGGTGATAATTTGAAATGATCGAAAGCAGACTTAGGAATGCAAATAAACTAATATCCCATAGCAATAATTTCAGAAGAAATATAAGTATTCTAGTTATTATTTATTATAAAATTTTAGCCGACATAGGAATTTGTGAACATTAAAGTAGTTTAAGAGATATAGATTATACAAATAAATTCATAATAAATATTTCCTTGTTTGCGATTTTTTAAAAAAATACTATGTTTTTTTTTCCCTTTGATTCTTGAATAATTTTGTGCCATTTACTGTGGTCTTTCCGCAATTATGAGCATTTGAGTATGTCACACAGAAAAGTTTACCTGTACTTAGCGTATATAACAAATGTCTAAATCGAGAAATGTGACAAATAAATTATATTGTAGAGACATTTTATTTATGGACAGCTGAGATTACAGGTATATTAATTATTTTTGGAAATGGAAAGTTACTTTAGGGTTGAGATTAACTTGAAATAAATGGCCATTGTATACTTTTTTAGTGGGCTGTTATGTTACTGTAGTTTATAAATTAAATTTGAATTGAAATTTTCAAGGTCGAGTTGGTTCCACGCTGCTGGATGTAAACAGATACACATTTCGTGTTATCGGGTAAATTTTTTTCCAAGAACTTTGAATACTTGTGTGAGATTGTTTAACTTGTGGTTTATGGTTCAACTGAGGTCACTGAAACGATACAGCCTTAAATTACGCCTTTCAGAAAATGCAAGGAAAAGATATGAAATGAACTAACGTAATAGAAGTTCTTATATATTGCTGTGATCGTGGTTTAATATATTATATATATATATATATATATATATATATATATATA
>JAPMOQ010000852.1:4911255-4943904 GCA_026543055.1 Argiope trifasciata | reverse complement strand
ATTAAATAGATAGAGTGGATTATTAGATAAGAGAATGAAATTAGGATGGACTAAATTGATAAAAGGAAATTAGTTTGGATTTAAATTTGTTTAATATATTATATATATATATATATATATATATATATATATATATATATATATATATATATATATATATATATATATATGTAAAGTAATCTCTGACTTAATGTTTCATGTGTTCATATTGAATTTTAGATAGACTATAGTCTTTTTATCACAATAATTTAAATTATCATGATATGCTTGCAATTAAAATAATTCTTCATCAAACTTATAAACTTTAAGCTTTGTTCCCTCTCAAAATTGATTTGTTAAGGTTGTAACCCGTCCTGAAGCTATACAGGAAGCTAAGAGTAGTTTCAATTTTAATCGATCAGAAAAATGGTATAGTAGCTGGATATTCCTTCTCCAAACTTCAATATCCATTGCAATAGCTAACTTTAACTTCCAATTTCAGATTTAACAGATATTAAACATAAATAAATGGCGAATCTTTGGTGAAATTGGGACTTCAGCACAGGAGCCTTAGATGTCGGAGTCTAGGTTTTACATTTATGCTATTCGGGCCATAAAATAACCTAAGAAATCCGACTGGAAGAAATAATTCCTCTACACATGTAAGAGAAATTAAATTAGGCTCATTAGCAGAGCATTTTGGATAAAATGTACTGTATATATGTCCTCATAAAAGAATTTATGATTAACTTATGGAACAAAATACTAGAAAGTCAAAAGAGCGGGACACCAAAAAATAGACAAGAATCGATGCTGAAAATTTAAGCATATTATACCATATACCTATAACAACCCTTATAACAACTTTCAGAATTCAGAAGCAAATTTGAAATAAACTTTAAAATATATTATTTCTTTATCAGTAATTTTACATATTACATACTTTGTTTAATTACATAAATATCTATGTAATTTTAATTCTTATCTGTTAATTTAATCACAAGATTTTTAAAAAAATTTAAGTTTAGTTTTTTAATTAATCAACATTTTTCATTTGTTTCCAACTTCATTCGTTCTTTTATTTAATTTGTTACTCCCAAGATGACGCTATAATAGTGATTATATTTAAAATTTTAAATCTTGATTTTGATACGTTTGAATGATTTAAAGAAGCAATAGCGTAGTGATAGTAGAGCACATGGATTTGAATTTCCTTGGCACTAATATTGGACGAGAGGGAAGATGTCGCTAAAAAACAAAATATTAATTAATTTCGCTTTTTAAACTAAGTATAATTAGAAAAGAAAGAACAATCATATTATAGCAGGTCCCTACTACCTTTTTATGCCACTATTAAAGAAGAAGTAAATATGTAAACAAGATCAATTTGGAAACACTTTTTAAAAAATTCAGTTTTATGATTTAATTTTAAATAAGGAATTCTATTCCTAATTTAAATGCCTTTATTATTGGTGTATTCGAGTAAGAATGAAAAAAGTTAACGAACAGATCATTATGTATTTAGAATAAAACTGAATAATTAATGTATTTTTACGAAATGAATTAAAATTGACTTTTTAAAAATATTTGAATTCTGACTAATAACTAAAGAATCAACATTTTGTTTGAAACATGTACAAAAAAATATTTTGAATTAAATATGGTAATATTTCCATACAGTAATAATTTTATCGAATTCCCAAAGCATTTTGTGGGATTAAAAAACAATTATTTAAAAAGTAAATTTCAATTCTGATTGATATTATTGCTTTTATTTTAAGTTTCAGAAATGCCCGCTAGATGGCAGTGCAAGCGTGGCAAACTTGGATGAGAGAGTGATGAAGTTCCTCTGTTCCTTTTCTATAATCAAGGTTGTTTTTTTATTAAACATTTTTTAAATTGAAACATAACACAATGGACCTAGAATCAGAACCAAATCAAAATTTTACCGAACTCTGAATTTTAGGTTCTAACTGAAGAGTACTAATCAATTTGAATACTGAAAACAGAATCTTGTTTAGAACTGCCAATTCAAAGGCACAGCTATATTGTAATATGCACATATTTTTAAGCGAAATAACAGAAAATACACCTGAAGTTTCCACATATGTTAAACGAATGTACAGAAAATAATTTTTCTGAAAATTCTAATTGTAGTTCTATTCTTTCCTTTTTGAACATTAACTACTTGCTTAGAAAAGTTTTAAAAAATTCACTTAAAAAGGTCGGTAACCATAAATTTTAAAATTTTCTTTTTTTATGATCTATTTCATCACTCAGAAGTACTATATTTTGAAGTTGAATTTTTGAGCTTTATTCAATTATTAAAAGTTTAAATCATTTCTTAAATGTAATTTGAGTTAATCACTAAAAAAGAAGCTTAAGGGGAGAAAAAAAAAAAAAAGCGTATTGGGTATTTTTTCTGGATGTAAAATATTTGAAATAGTCATTTTCATGATCTTGAGTTGATACAGAAATTAAAAAAAAAAAGCATTACAGTTGGCAAAAATAAATCATCGCTTCATTCTTATACTTTGAGGCTGTAGCTACTTGAAAAATGTACTTTGAGAACAGCGAAACATATTTATTAATTTTACAATAAAAGTATCTAAGAGCAGTAACTAAAGTAAATAAGTATCTAAGAGAGCACAATCTTGTGAATGACGAACTCAGTAAATATAATAATATTTTTTTCTGTCACATTAAGTTTTCATTGAGGTTAATTTATTTTTTAATATTCTATTTACACAAATTAATTCATTTGTACACAAGATTAAACACAAATATTCTTTCTTCAGAGCTTTTAAAAAAATTCTCAATGAGGAATAAACTTGTTTAACATCAGAAAATAACGAGCCTTTTGCCTAAATTTAAATGAAAATTAATTAACTATAAAGGCAATGAAGAAGGATTTGCTGTTTAAACGTTAAGGCTTTGTATAGAAATAATGAAAAAAAATTTACGACCGAAGGATAACTCTTATGTTTGCAGTTTTTAAATGAAATGTTTCCTTTACACGCAAGTTAAAATGTAATGGAAATATGGTAGTTACATTAAAATTTTAACTTTCAGGAAATTGCAGTTTCCTTATGTGTACACTTTGAATCACAAAAGAACCACAAAACATGGATAGCTTGTTAAAGGCTAGAAATTCGTTCTGAGCAGCTAGAAGAGTTGACAATCATTTTTAAAGGTATTTTTGATTTAATTAATGTCTTTTGGTTTAATTTTGATAATTAGCTGCTTATCTAAATGCCCTTGTGATTTGTTTTTCTATGAGATGCTTGAGGTGTGGGACTACGGAGTTGTTTTCAACCGAATTATTATAATTTTTCCAACCAAGTGTTTTTTTTTTTTAAGTATAATGAAGTTACAAGATCCATATGTTATGAGAGAACGCAAGAAAATGAAGAATATAGGATAATAAGATCACTAACAAATACAATAAAAGAGAATTAAAATACCCTTTTCGTTTTTGCTTTATAAAATATCAAAACTTAGCATTTCATAAAAGCCTTTATAATCAGCGAGCCGTGTAGATTTAAAATACTAGATCAAAGTATTATTTATCAAAGTTAAGATGTTATTCTTGAATATTTTTTATTAATTTGAAAACTTTTTCTTCCTGCAACATTAGACTCATATTATTGTTGTAATGAATTTAAGAACATAATATAGAGGCAACTTTGAAATATATTTTAAACCAAAGACACTAACTACATTTATGTCATATGCAAGGCTGAAAAAAAAACATTTATCAAGCTTTATTAGCTTTAGGAATACTTAGACAAATACATTTATTTATTTTTCTTTAGTGTAAGGTTTTGAATGATTACGCTTTGACATTATCCTCACATTTTATAATTCAAATCTCTATAAATAGTTTACCTCGCGAATGATAAAATCATGATTTTATAAGCAGCAATCAGCATATATTCTCATCATTCAATATTACAGCATCCGAATATTTCCAGTGCCACTAAATGAAGTGATCAGAAATTAATGAGAAAATTTTAAAATTATAATTATCTTTTAAAATTTCACTGAATTTTAGTAATGATTAAGAATGGTTGTCATTTTTGTCTTTTGATAATTTTTGAATTGTATGCTGTGAAAAATTCTGATAGGGGATTTTTAAGAGTTTAACTGTTTGATAACCTATGCTAGAAAAAGTCGTTACATTAATGACATATGAAAGACGATTAGGTATTTTATACTAAGTCAAAAAGCAGATTTTTAAATAGTGTTTGATAAATTTTCCTTTTTCTTAGTACAATTTTTAAGTATAAATATTTAATATTTTTGTAAAATCTATTATTCTGCTCTTTTTATTAGTAAAATTCTGTTCTTTTCATTTACATATGTTATAATGCCAAAGTAAGTTTTCTATAAACGATATGAAACTCGTGTTATTGCCTCTTCACTTTTTTTTTTCAAAGCCCACAATTTTTTTTTCAAGATTAAAACTATTACTCATTATTATTACTCAGAAGGTTTTCTTTTCATATGTTAAATGAAATTAATCACAGAAAACAGCACCACATAGTTTAAATTTCCTGCTACTTTATTACAAATTTTGAAAACTGAGAGATTTACTTGAATTCTGAATAGGTTTCTATTATGAGAACATTGTGATTTCATTTAAATTCTACCTTGCATACGATTTCAAATTCGTCATTTCAAAACTATTCATATAACGAAAAATGCTGTTAAAAAAGAAAGTAGTTGATATTATAAGTTTAGTGAAAAGTAAAACTAGAGAAAAATAGTGAGATAATGAAAAGAAAAGGGCATTTTTTGAAAATCAATGATGGTGTAGGCAAATGAATCTTGTAAATATAAACTCCTATGAGGCGGAATTCTCCATAGTATTAAATTAATATCTGTCTTTTTCAGATGAATATCAATTTAAATATTACAAATTTGATAAGAAATGGGCATAAAAACCACTTAAGAAAATAATTTTTTACTGAAACAAAGCATACCATAGACTCCCCTCCACAACCCACTGAAATATTTCAGGGAGATAAGGGCAAGTTGACTACTTTTAATGAAACTTTTTTAGATAGATTGTTTTCCTTTTCCTAAATTACTAGTGCGGCCTTTCATTGTATTTTACCAAATGGGTTAAATTTTTATTCCCATGTAATCTATATTATTTTCTAATTTTGAAGATGATACAAAAGTATAATCTTGGCTTGGTAATTGGGTAAATGATAGATTATCTTGATAAAAATTTCCTATATTTTTATTCTTAGACAGCAAAGTATCAGAATTGTTACAAAAACAGTATCAAACATTGGTATGCATTTTTTACTTTCTTGTATATCAAATATAGAGGAATTATTGCCAGAAAAATTCGAATTCCAGATTTTGACGAATCTCAAAGCTTGAGATCTCCTTGAGTCCGAAAAGCATATTTTTGGTATTATGCCTGTATGTCTGTCTGAAAATATGATAGCTAAAATACGCTTCGAGTTATACAGAAGAAATCTGGCTTATGAACTTCTGATTTATTCTGTCTAATTTTGAACGAAATCCTTTCCCAGGAAGTATGCTCGTCTGTTTACTCGAGTATAAGGGATCTTGATAACTATAAAACGCAAATAGCCAGGAAGATTTTATTTAATTTAGCATCTAAACGCGTTTAACAAATTTTAAGTCAAATCTGTCAAACGGTTGACCATCTGTCGCTCTATTCTTTTGCACTCCTGCGAGGGAAATAATTCATAAATTTATTGATTTTAAGTCAATAAAATTCGGTATGTTATCATGTGACTACAATTGTAATTTGAGTCAAATTTTGGTATCAGTCTGTCGGAAAAAAGATGTCCAAAATATATTTTTTCATGGAACATTCAATAAAAATACTAGATTCATGCTTAAGATCTATATTTCATAACTATTGTTTATCAATACCATGCAAAGTATTACTCATTTCTCATGGTTTTATGAAGGATGGGATAACAATTTAATGCAGAGTATCAGAGAATGTTTCGGGGAGACCACTTCCGTTGGTTTTGAATAGAATGAAATGAAGGAATTATTTTATATATAACTGTTGTTCATAGTAAGATAATATATCCTCAAAATAACATTTTATTTATTATAAAAAATTAAACTCAACATTTCCACATAATTTCCCCTGAGTATTTCTTATGCCGTCATTAATCCTGCTATCTTAAATTTCTGATCCTATATTAAACAACAGCCATGAACTGCATTGCATCTTCTTCAGTAGTTTCAAATTAATGCTATGACTGGTAGAATTCAGAGTTTCTCTGCAGAAATTAAACTCCAATTTCTTAGTAAAAATTCCCTTTTGTATCATGTGTCTCTTTACTTTGTTGTTTTAATTTTTTTTCTTGTGACATTTATGTTTCCTTTAGAACTGACATATCTTCTAAAAATGAAATTGTTAAAACATTATCTGTAGCTCTACGCTCCTTTCAGTATGGTTTGGTACAATTTGTTAATCAAGTAGATAAAAAAATACAAGTAGATTATGTAGATTGAAAATAAGTAAGAAATATACCTATAAAGGCCAAATAGAACACAATGAAAGTACTGAGGGCAAGTGGACCAGGTCTTCAACTTACTTCGGTCAGAATGCTTTGATAGGAAACATTAATTTTATTGATTGTGCAAAGATGAACAAGAATAAGTTATTAATTAACAAAGATTATGAAAACTGTTTATCGAATGTAGTCATCTAAAGCAAAGTATAACCACATATTTTCCTTGCTAGCCAAAGTGAATTCACGTTAATAATCTCGGCGATTGCAAAATGTTAGACTAAATATACGATTATCATCTAATTAATGACGATAATGGCTGTATTGTCTGAACTTTTAGTGTCTTGCAATATGGGAAGCTAGAAGTATCAATAATGTGGTGAAATCTGAATAACCTAAACATAAAATAAGACTTTTCTTCCACCGCTCATCAACTTGTCTAGTCTCCTCTAAGTTCACTTTTTATTAAAGGAAGCAAGGAAAATGTTCTTTTTTCCTTTTTTCCCCTTTTCTTTCTTTCTTTTTTTTTCTCGAAAACATAGTTTCTTACAAATTTGTGCTCTAGGAATGACTTAATCATGAGTTTAATTAGAACTATTTTATGTTTTTCGGTTTATGAATAGTTCTTAATTTTGTAACAACCATTATTTTATGCTCTCAGTTATTCCTGACAAGTAAATTTACTCATCAGTTATCATAATTTACACGAATTACACATACATTTAATCATGAGCGGAATGCATCAAGCTCGAAACTCTGGAAAAATAATTTATAAACACAATGCAGTAAAGGCAGAAAAAATATATACAAACTTGCCCAATAGCCCAATTTCGAGGTTTTTTCAATGGCATAAAATAACAAAATTGCTGATAAATACCACTGAAAATATATTTCCTAAAATTATAATTTTTCAGTTTCCCAGTGATTTGAATATCTTTATTTAATCTAACCATTTACTAAAAGCCGTTTTTAAATATTCTGCCTACTCATCCACTGATTGTACTTGTAAAATGTCATCAAAAGGCTCGTCTTACTTTTTTGGACAAAAGGTGTCGATGTTTTTAGCAATATATATACACTGAAGTGACAAAAGTCATGGGATAGCAATATGCAAATATACAGATGGCAGTAGTATCGCAGCGAAAAAGTATAAATGCACAGTTCATTTTCCAGAGCTTTCATTTGTGTTCAAGTTATTCATGTGAACAGGTTTTTCGTGATTTATGGCGGCAGGACGAGAATTAACAGACTTTGAACGTGGAATGTTAGTTGGAGCTAGACGCATGGGGTCATTCCTTTGCGGATATCGTTAGTGAATTCAACATTCCGAGATCCACAGTATCAAGAGTGTGCCGAGAGTATGAAATTTCAGGCATCACATCCCATCATGGACAGCGCAGTGGGCGACCACCTGCACTTAACGACCGAGACCGCCGACGTCTGTGTAGAATGGCCAATGTTAATAGACACGCAACACTTCGTCAAATAACTGCAGGAATCAATGAGGGATGTACGAGGGACGTGTCCGATAGGACTATGCGGCGAAATTAGTCTTCCTTGGGCTGAACCGATCATTGACTGGAAATGGTTATGTTCAGCTGCTTGCAGATCACTTGCAGCCATTCATGGACTTCACGTACCCACACAACGATGGGATTTTTATGGATGGCAATGCGCCATGTCACCGGGCCAGAACTGTTCGCGATTGGTTTGAAGAACATTCCGGACAATTCCAGCGCATGATCTGGTCACCTAGATCGCCCGATATGAATCCCATCGAGCATTTATGGGACATCATCGAAAGGTCCGTTCGTGCCCAAAGTCCTGCACCATCCACACTTTCACAATTATGGACGTCTATACAGACAGCATAGCTCAATATTCCTGCAGAGGACTTCCAACGACTTGTGGACTCCATGACACGTCGAGTTGTTGCACTTCGCCGGGCAAAAGGAGGACCGACACGATATTAACAGTCATCCCATGACTTTTGTCACTTCAGGGTATATATATATAACCATAAAATTATTTAAAAAATTAAAACCCATTTCCTGGTCAACAAAAATTAAGACGAAACCAACTAGGTCGAAATCGAAATTAAAACTCAATTCGGAATTAAACGTGAAAAGTTCACAAAATGAAAGGCAAATGAAATAAAACCAATCAATGAAACAAATCCAAATTAATATAATTAATAAAATTATGTAATTATGTAAACGAAACAAAAACGACTCTAATTACGGAAACGAAACCTAAACTTGGAAGCGAAACTAAAAATTATTTCGGATTCAAACAAGTTTAAGAATTAAATTTTTTTAGTTTTTAAAAATCAATCATTGTATTTGGTGAGCGCAAATTCAGCTACAACTAAAATACAAATGAATCGAAATTAATTAACGAAATAAGCCAAGCAAAAGGGAACACAACCGAATCAGAACAATAACCAATAGAAAAAGAATCCGGCCTGAAAACTTCTTCAAGGGTCACTTCCAGGCAAGGATTCAAATTAAGGGATTTTTTTTTCTGTGAGGCATCGGTGGACAATGGTCCAAAGTATTGACATCTCGTGACCCGAAAATTAAGGCAAAAAGACATACCAATTTAAACAGCAAAAAACACAAAAACAAAGCAAAACATTAGAAAACATCACCAAGTGAAACAAAAATATATAAAAAATAAAACTACATAAGAATATTCAACCCAAATTAAAACGTACAACCCGATTAATTAATTAAGAAAACAAAAAGAGAAAGGACTTACCAGTTGCAGGAAAATCTCACTGAACTGCCTTTCTAATTATAATACAGTGTAAATAAAGATAAATGTAGTTTATGAGCGCCATCTATTTTGCTAATATTTCATCATTTCTTTTTTATTAAAATATTGATATTGCAGAAGTTTTTGGGAAAATCATTATTGTTTAAATTTTTAATAAAACTATTTGATGCTTTTATAAATGTAATTTTGTTATTACAAATAGTTTTAATTTTATTAAATTGTGAGAAAATTAATTTTTTTTGAAAATTTCTGAGTTAAGATTAGAGTGATAATTTCAGAGTTTAATTATATTAAATCTGAATTCGTCTCTTTTATCATAAATACCAACTATTGTTTTATCATTAGCAATTTCGATAAGTAGCTTCAAGATGATTTTTATTTGTTTCTGTTAAAATTAATTCTTTAGAATAGCAGTTAATAACAATATTGGTATTATCTAAGTTAATCAAAATTAAATCATCAATAAATCTCCATCCGTTTATTAATTATTTTTTTCTCTTAATAATGTAGGAAAATGTTGGCTAAAGCACTTGAGAAAGCTGTACCCATTGGAATACTCTTAACTTGTTTGTAAAAATTAATACCATTGAAAAAATTTTTGGTAGTATTAAAATTGCATAAAACCAACCAGTTATGTTTATTAATTATATCTTCATTTAAATATTCGTCATATATAAGAGTACAGACATTAATTTTTCATGGGAAAGGCTGATATATAAATTTTCAAAGTCAAAAGTATTAATTTTATAAAATTTATTATCTTTTAAAAAATCCAAAACCTTTTTGTTATTATTAATAACAAAATAATAATCTTCTTCAATTTTACTAAGGATAATTTTTAGGTATTCGAAAAATTGTTTCCTCGTGTAGTAATTATAACTGCCTGAACTACAGGTAACGAATCTAAATTTGATTGGTTTTTTATGAAATTTAACAAATGAAAACAAATAGGGATACTTTCAAGAACATGTTTTAATTTTAGTGTTTTTAGCGAAAGCTAACATCCTTTGGTCAAGTTCCTTTTTACTAGTACTAACCAAATCATAAGTCAAATTGGAATTGTATTATTTGAACCCTTGCCTGGGAATGACCCTTGAATATATATATAAAGATCAGAACGAAATCTTTGTAGCTATCCACTTTGACGTCCAGCTGATTCTTGGTGATTGATGGTTGCTAAAATTTTTAATCAAGAATTTTCTCAACAAAATATTCTTAAGGTTTATGTTTTGACAAATATGCAGCCAGTACATTTTTTAAGAAACTACACTTTTTTCATGCATCTTTAAATTTTAAATCACCTTACTTAAAATTTGTACATTAATTTAGAAGGGTGTGATTAAACTTCAACTAATACAAAAAGTTTCTTGCTAAATCTATTTAAAATTGACGAATTAAAAAAAAAATTATGACAGCTTACTTGTGAAATTAAACCTTAGTTGTAAGTGTAACAAAATTTTATTAAATGTTTACTTTAAAAACAAGAATATATTCTCCAAAGAAAAATAAGTCGTACCTTCATATTTTCATCAGAAGCAATGTAAGAGTAATCGAGTATGAAATATCTCTAACCACCATGAAAAAGATGTTTTACAGCAATCAAATAAACTACTGTGAAATAAGATTAAAAATTCTTTAAAAAATAATTAAAAATAAGAAAAAGAAAAGAAAAAGTCTGCAGTAATTGAATCGATATAATTGAAAAGATATTTTTTTAAATTGACACATAATTTATTTTTGTGCTTAAATATTTTCAGAATTTCAGAATTTATCTTAATTTTTAATTAAAATTAAAAAAATACCTTCTGGAATGCACATTGCAACATTCTAACGTGCATCTGTTCTAAATTTCATAGTTGTAAGCCTAAGGGTCAATCTTCAGGAGTGCCAGTACATGTACGTATTATGCTTTGTTATTAATAAAGATTTAAAATATTTAAGTTACAACTTTTGTTCAAAGCGCAATGAATCGTTACTATTGTTCCACGATTAGTTATCGGAATTTGGAATTTGAGTACTTACGAAAAAGTTATAAAATTAAATACTTATAATTATTTAAAATATGTTTCCCATAGTTATTATCTTTTAGGTAGAGAAAAAGTTAAAGGGTAATGAAACTGTTTTCTGAAACCAATCCAAATTGTTTTCGAATTTGGGAAATAGAAAAAAAAAAGGAAAACTCGAAAAAATGAGTTTTTATTCTGGAAGCTATCTCTGCTTGCTTAAAAATTCTGAAAAGTTCAATAATTTCAGTTAAAAGGCAAAGGCCATCTTAATATTGCAATCAGATGATGAAGATTAATTATAAATACAGTATTTCAAAAACTCTTCAATAAAATGTCTTAAAAAATTAATGTTATTTCTGTAAACGTTTCAAATCAAATTATTTATATTCGATTTATGCAATTCGTTGTTGAACATTTAACCCAAATCACGAACGAACTATCTTATATAAAATTTCCGTTAAAACTGAATGCAAAATCTAACTATAACCATTAAAGACTCATTCAAACCCAAAACATATAATAACTTCAATGAAAATTATTTTTACTGACCTAAAAAATGTGGTTTATAATAATGATTTTACTGTTTCGTCAGTTAACCTTATTATACAGGATACCTTATCAGAAAAGGTAATTACTTCTTATCTCTTACTGCTATTTCAAATTTTTATTGTGTGCAAGTCAAGGTAAGTAGCTGATCAAGGAAGGTAATTGCTTCCAACCCCCTATAACCCTCGAAACATTCTTTTCTTGATCTAAATTATTCTATTTTTTGGTCCTGACCCGGTAATTAACACATCGAGCACAGGCTTCAAATGGGAAGGCATTCTTCCCTAAAAGCGCGGTTTGTAATGACGATTTTACTGTTTTTTCTCAACCTTCCATCAAGCGGCACATTTAGTGTGTGCGTGATCTGGTTGCAGATCAGGCCAACCTAATCAGAAATCGTAAATAACTTCTGGGGAACGGGGGTGTGCTAGACTTTGCTACTTATCCACTCATAATGGATCTTCCGAAGAAGCGATATCATAATGGTAACCTTTCCAACTCTTCTTCCTTCCTCCCCCCACATCTGATTTCTCGAGGGGAAATCTGTAATAAAAAATGCCCCTTAAGATTAACCGATTCCTAAGATTAATGTTCCAAGCGGTAGTGCAACGGTTCTTTGCTGCAGATCTCTGTTGATAGGATCCCGAGAGCTCCGCATATCATTAAGTTTGTGTTCAGGAATTGCTATAAACAATAGGGAATTATTTTCAATCTGTTTGTTGGTGTATACACGCCGCACCTTGCCTACTTGGTTACGATCCGCCCCGAACTGGTTCCTACAGCCAATAGGGCTCTGCAATTGCGAACTACAATGGGAGCTTAATTATCAGCGGGGTTCTGCGGTCTCACTCTATCTCGTCTGCTGAGAATTGATTTCGTTCGCCACACCTACTTTTGTCCTTTTATTTCTCTCGGGGAATTTATTATTGTTCTTTTTATTAATTGAAATTACTTTCTCTACCCATTATGTAATTAAGGTCGGAAGATCAGTATGCGCGGGTAAGTGTTGATGAGTGATCATTAATGACTCTGTGTTGCTATTCTGGCTTTGAAGTAAACAAATGTGCTCTGTGAATTCGAGTCACTCACAAAGTGTTGTAGTTGAATTTTGCCACAGAATCTAGAGTGCATTACTAAGTTATCACTTTCAGAAATGTATATCAAGAACCTCAAAGTAATTGTTCTAGTTTTTGTCTTGCCAATTCTGTATACAATGTCTCCAAGAAGAGGTTGCGATAGATGCACTAAAATCTGATTTTGGCCGGTACGTTACAATAGGGCTTGATAAAACAGTACATTCTAGCGTAGTGGGAAAAAAGGTGTTTTTTAAAATTTTAAATAAAATGATAATAAATTTTGCAACAGAGGTCAAGTATGCATCAAAAAATGTGTAAGAGCTTGGATACAATTACAGAAGCTTTTGTATTGCATATTCCGCCGCAATATCACCAAGAGGAGGCAACAGCAGGCATATGTAAATCTGATGACAGCATGGCATTTAATGAGTCGCCAACAACAAATCCTGTCGATACTGCTACATTCAGTGGTGGAGGGGTGGTCGGCTGTATGCAAGAAGAAGAAGCATGGCATTTGATTTGTATTAGATTAACACCCTATTTAGATTAGCACCCCATTTCAAAGTCTCATAAAACCATTGGGGAAGGTTATCATATTTGTGAGCTCTGATCAGATTCTATCATGGACGATCCTTGGACAAGTTCACCTATTTAGAAAGAGCTACATAATCCCTTATTTACTTATGACTGTTAATTAAAACTGAATTAATCATATAATTCAGAGCTCTATGCTGACTTAAATAGTTTTTACCAAAATTCTTTAGAATAACGCAGAGTTCAACTTAAAATATCGGCAAAAATTATTAAAAAAATAAATATATCTCACACTTTAAGTTGTAATGGCATGATAGGAAGATAATATTTGACCTACCGAGAGAAATTTCAGACTACGTTTATATATGCAACAGATTTTTTGATGAAATCTGGTTTCGAATTCGCAGTCATCATGGCCCGATGCTAAAAACTTAACCACTAGGCCACTATGGCTCATTGATCATTTGGGAAAAAGAAAAAAATATTTCAACTCAAGAACCAATTCTTTATGTCAACATCTTTGAAAAATTCGTGCTGTTCGTTTATCAGTGTTGAATTGCATTGATAATTAAATACGTATTTTTTGTTTAACAATAAAGATGGAAGAAATTAGATGAAAGAAAATGTGCACTTAACAATTATTGAAACTTGTAGGAATGTTCCTTCTTCGACTTTCTTATATACTTACCAATATGATGAATTTAGTGTTGAGATATAATGAAGAAAATAGATTTGCATTTTAGATTTCTTTTTGAATAAAGTAAAAAGCGAATCTACGCCTTTGATTTCAATCCGATACCGAGATTCATTTAGGTAAGTTGCTCAGTTTTTGAGGCGAATATTTCTATAATAAAAACCATTTTCCAATTTTCATCTATTTATTTCATAGTTCTTTCGATTTATTGTATTCATGTGGTTGGATTTAGATGGTTGGTCAAACAAAGTGTCTTTCCGTTGGTGGATATCATCGAAATTTTAAGGGACGGAGAAACAAATTGTAAATCTAAAAAGGATATCGTCCAAAATTTTAATGATTGGACAAACAAATTGTCGTTCCAAGACGGATATTATCCAAAATTTTAATGAATGGACAAACTGTCTTTTCGCAGACAGATATAATTCAAAATTTGATACAACTTTATAGATTAAGGGAAAAGAATGTATATAGAATTTCATTCGCCTATCTACTTATGCTTTTTTATGCAATAATATTCAGGGAAAGAGAGAAAG
Organism: Argiope trifasciata; assembly: GCA_026543055.1. NCBI lineage: Eukaryota > Metazoa > Arthropoda > Arachnida > Araneae > Araneidae > Argiope > Argiope trifasciata. Next base: position 4,929,240 of record JAPMOQ010000852.1, on the reverse strand, counting down.
ATATAATTCCAAAAAGGATTTTTTCCGAGTTCAGAGAAAAATGATTCATTGAAATCTCGAGAATGAATTTTTCGATGATATTAGTATTTTCACTTTGAATAGTTAGTATAACAGCCAATAGAAAGGGTTTCTGAGATGGAGTTGCTGGAAGAACGTAAGTGATTTTAGAATAATTTTAAGTCTACATCTAAGCACTTTGTTAGAAAAAAAAGTTGCTTTATAATATTTTAATGTATCTTCTTTAATTTCCTGTAAGTGCTGAAATAGGATATCAAAAAAAAGAAAAAAAAAAAAAGAATGGGTTACGACTGAGTGCTCGTGCTCGACGCTAGTTGTTAGGTGAATTTGTTAATCTGAATTAGTCCATAAGTATGACTCTTCAATCATAAAACGAAAGATAAACGTATTTCATATAGTTAACTAACAGTATTTTGGTGTTAAAACGCGCTTACATAAGACTTTGGTTTATTTTATGAGAGAGGGTTTTTTTTTCGGGGGGGGGGATGGTTGTTTTCATGTTGGCTGAGTGATGTTATACATAAATAAATAATTATATTGAGTAACGATATGCAGTGTACTTCAGATGAAGACTAATGAGCTTTTCTTGTTCGTCGAAAAAGGCTTTTCGAGTGACTGCTTAAGAACTTAGATATTTTTAAATAAATTTCAGATCTATGTAAATTCTAAACATTGTAAAGGAAGAAATAAAAGCCACTCTTTAATTTTTTATGTAAGTCCGCTCTAATCTCATTTCAATGCCGGAATAGGGATATCCGAGAGAGAGTGGGCTGCATTCTGAGTGTCCCGTGACTGGCGCCACGCGAGCCTTCCCCAGCAGGGGATGCTCACACCATCCGCAAACAGAGGAGAGGTCTCCTCCCGCCTCTAATTGGTGTGGGTGGATAAATAGTGAGCTTCTGGGGGACATGCGTCGGGGTTGTACAACACCACTTGCCAGCCACTCGCCAGAACAATTGAATCGGGACAATGCGGAAAGTGGGCATAGGAATCTCAATTGGATAAATGCGGCTTTTCATTGGCGAGTCCAAAAGAGCTCTTTGCTCAAGGTTGAAGAGGATATCTACAACAAAGGGTTGTGAAATGCCAGAAACATTTAGACATTGGCTTGATTTAAGCTATTCAGAACCGAAGGCATTTTTTTCGTTTTGTTAATTGTAAGAAAAAAAAAATAATTTCATTTTTATCTAAAATGCAACGAGTTCAATACATCACAAAGTATCAAGTATTTAAGAGATTTTTTTTTCCTTTAAATTTAAAATGTGCGTACACTTTAGTTTAAAGAAGATGAAATTAAAATAGGATTGTGAAAGCGAAACAAGAATTCATTAAAACCGTTTCATATTTAAAGGATAAATTGATATACTGGATAATTTTACTTAGCATACGAACATGAATTATGTTTTTCTTTTCGATATTTTGAACTATCTTTGTTTTCTCGTACAAAAAACACGAAAAATTAAAATATGGTAACCATCAGAAAATTTGATAAGATTTTGTTGAATTTTTTTGTTGCAGGTATCACTCAACCAAAAGAATGCCGGTCTGTCCGAACTCTATAATTAAAATATCAGTGAGTTTATTTATAAAATTTCAAATGCCATGTGAAACCATAGTTATATATCTGAATCAAATTTCGAACAAAATCTGTTTATAGGGAAATTTCCTGTCCATGTATCTGTGAACAAGAGAATTCGAAAATTAAAATAGCTTGGAAATTAATGTAAGATTTCTATACAAAAATGCATATTAATTTTGGACTAAATTTTAAAATTGTAGATTTGACTGCATATCATTTAGTGTATGTGTATGTGAACACGACATGAGAGAAGGAATGAATGAAGTTAGAAGAATGAAATAAAGTTATGAGTTAAAAGGAAGAAATTCGGAACGTGGTTTTTACCAGTTCATGGTCCACCAGCAAATTTTGAAAAATACATTATCCTTTGAGATTGTTTGTCTATGTGTACATAAGAATAATTATTTAAAAAAATCCTAGCTAGAGTGGTCTCCTCGACGCTTTCTCGCATACTCTCTAATAAAGATATTATTTCAGAGAAGATCTTGCATGGCATTGGCATACAATAATTACGAAATACTAATCTTGGTCTTCAATTTAGCATTTTTACTGAACTTCTACTAAATTGAATAATTCTTGGCGAATTTTTTGAGGATTGTTTACTAGCATGTGGTTAACAGCATCCGCAAATTGAACTTGGTTTTAAACACGTTTTTTGAAACCGATTGATACAAAAATTTCACACGTAACTACACTTGTAGCAACCAAATCTCGTACCAAATTTGAAATGTTTAAATCATTGTGTTTTTGAGTAATCTGGGTTTGTATGTTTCTGAAAGTAGAGATCAACCCCTTGTTGGATTTGGCACAGATTTACTAGTTTCTACACTATAATTAGTATACCAAATTATATGCATATAACGTTTTTGGTTTTGTAATTATTGTGTTAACTAATATTCAAACAACCAGACTACAGACTTCTTATAAATGGATTTTTCATAAAATTTGATAAGAAATCTAAAACATTAATGTAAAGATTGCATGCTAAATTGCATCCTTCTCGCTCTAAATGGTTTTGAGTTATCTTTGTCACTGACAGACAGACAAATTATTAAAAAATGTGTTTTCGTACTAAGGTTAGTCTAAAACAGAGATTTATCAACATTTCGTGTTCCGAATTTTCTGACATTTACAACATTTTTCTCTGTGCGATGTATACGAAAATGTAAAAATGCAGCGAGATAGATGAATGAATTTCAATAAATTGTCTTTATATAAAAGTTATCTGTATCAAATTTTCGAGCTAAATCTCTCAATGAAAAGGAGTATTTTTCCAAAACAAATGCTCGATTTCCTGAAATATACTTGTATACCGCCAATCATTCCGGCACCACTGAACGTAGTAGTATCGACAGGATTTCTTGTGGTCATTTCTTATATATACTATGGGAGTAAACAAAACATGCTTTAGAATAAGTCTTCAGTCAGTCGTCATGATAAGCATACTAGAAACTCTAATCAAGTACAATCCCAATTTTTTAGAAATTTTATATGCAAAATCAGTAAGCCAAATACCAGAAAACAATATTACTTTTTCACACCTTATCATCGTCAGTAGTTCGGTAAATATAAATAGTGATAGGGGATGATATTTTCTTTAGTTCTCTCAAGTTATTTCACTTTGAAAACTGACATAAAGGTACTTATATTTTCCCTATGATATTTTCTAAGAACAGAGATAAACTATTAAAAAGGCAAAGTTGGCAACTGACAAGGCCCCCCACAACATTAGGGAGTTCCAAAATTTCGATACATTTTTTGTGATACTTTCGGGATATATCAGTTTTAGGCTTTTATTTGTTATGAAGGGCTGTATACTCGAATAGATTCTAATTAAAATCAAGCATCGTTTAAAAGTCAAAACATTATTCTAATACTCCTAATTAATTATCTTTTACAAGCTTTATATTATGCTGTTTAAAAACTCTAAAAGATGTGTTGCTTCATAATTTAAAAATGTCCGATTCTATGATTAAGCAATATTTAGATTATGTACACAACTTTTTCTACTGTTTCTTTTAATATTCCTTTTAAATTTGAATTTTTTTATATGATAAATATTTAATCACATGCGGTGGAAAGACGCATCAAAGAATTGCCACTGATTTATTACAGACGGGAGCAGGCAAATGGCACGGAAGTAAAAATAATATTCTGGATCCTTCGACTGAGATTGCCTGAATTCAGAATACAGATCGAAAATTAATTTATTTTGGAAGATATAAGTCTTTTCCCAATTTCTATAATATATCGGATAGTTTATGTGACCACACTGAGAGTTACAATGGATTGCTTTGGCGAGCGTAGACACAGCAAGTGGTTAAACCAGCTGCCACAGAAGGGACCCATAATTATATATTTTGTCAATTTATTAGAATTTGTTAACTACAACTGCTTGTATAAAAAGTTTGGTGTAGGAAATTAGAGAGGGGATTCCAGGGACATGCATCTCCTGAAATCTCCAGAAAGATCAATGCAGCTGCCTATGACTGGTCCTTATAGTATCTATAAACTCCTTTTACCTCCTAGTCCTTTGGCCCCTATTCCATCACTCTAAGCTAAAAGCACTAAAAAAAACTTTCATCCTTCTAAAAACAAAATACATTGTTGGCATTAATTTATTTCAATCATACTTTTTTGGTAGAATTAGTGGAATTAAAGGAAAATGTAAGTAAAATGCCTATTTTTTGTAACTAAATTGTGCAGAACAAAGCAACTTGTCTAGACAGAAATAAACAATCTTTTTCAATATTTCAATTAATTTTTTTAACATTTTGTCGCATTAAGAATATATTACGAAATTCAAAAATATTATTGATAATGATTTGGAATTTACCTTAAAAAGGCTTGAAATGTTGCAACTTTTTGCTGTTGTAAGGAACATAATTATTCTACTTGTCTTAAAAGAGAAATGCAGAAAGTTCTTTTTGTGATAAATTTCATATACAAATTATTGAAGTTCTGTCTCATTGAAAGGGAGTTATCTTGATTTTAAAATGAATTAGTGAAAAATATTATTGTATGAGGCCATGAAAGACAATAAAATATATACAATAATTTGTTACAATTCCTACAGATATGCCTATTTACTTTTTAACACATTAGTAAGAGTCTATCGCTTAGTTTAGATTAGTTTAATTATATTAACGTCCCGTTTAAAGCAACACGAGGGCTATTTTGGGACGGACCTCGTAATTTTGAACCACGGTCAGATGACGAGGACGACACCTGAACTTGCACCCCCTCTCCACACCACGCCACACCAATGGGAGGACATTTGGCCTGACAGATTTAACGTGCAACAGACCCCCTTACATGGTGGTTCTTCGGTGGAATCGAGTCTCGAACCTGAAACCCTCCGGTTCCGAAGCCGAGACTTTACCACCGGGCCACCGCGGCCCTTAAGAGTCTATCGCACTTTTTAAGCTGGCATGTCGCTTTACATAACAAATATGATACTTTCTAGATTCAATGATTTTTCAATGCCTCAAGGAATTTGCTCGAATAAACTATGTGAAAAAAGGAATAGTATTTCCTTTCATAAATGGTTTAATAATTCGATTTATCTGATTGTATTGTTATTTCAAGAATGTAAAAAATCTACAATTTCAGATATTTTATTAGTATACATTCTCCAAAAAAAGATGAAGAAAAGGCTATCGAATTTTGTTTTAAAATATAACAAAAAGAAAGAGAGAAAATAAATGCTTGAAATTGGTTAAAAAGCAATGAGTGAATTATTTAATACTAAAAAAAAGATAATTAAAAAGAACATGAAAACGAGAGACTAAATAATTTCGATTTAAATTAGGAGTTAGTTGATAGCACGTTAAGAATAATAAGATTGTGTAAATTGCATCAAATATGTTATAATGCTCTCCGTTGAATATAATTAAAAGATATTTTAGGTGTTAAATAAAGAATTATTTTGTACATATAAATTTAATCTTGATGCTTATGAAAAAATTCTTGTCCGTAAGCCAGTGTATTGATAAGCGAAACTTCCTGGGTTCAGAGATTAAAGGTCAATTCCGCCATTTTGTCCTCTAGTTCCATAAAAGTTGTAGCTATGGAAATTGAATAGGGCCGGATGCAATGATTAGACCTTTTCAATATGGAATTACAAGCTAAAGTTAAAAAGCTGTCGAAGTCAGAGGTTAATATTCAATTTCAGCCCCAAGCAATTTTAGCTACTGTCGTTTCGTTACGGTGAGACAAAAATTGTCTGGTTTGAATTATTTTTCTGTTTTTAAAGGGAAGTGGGCTAAGTGGAAATTTTGATTCTACCCAGGAAAAAACATCTCAACTCCCTACAAGCAACAAGATTGTTCTTCAACAATTTCGACTTAGATCGTCCCTCTTTCTCTAACATATCATTCCCAGCCAAAATTTATCGAAGTTGCTATAGTTATCGTGTTTATAAGATAATATGAGCTAAATGTCATATAAACCTTTTAAAGAGAGGTTTTTGAGTTTTAGGCGCCATGAATGGAATAATCGCCGAAGCATTTCGGAGTTTTATCATGAAAATCATTGCAATAAGTAGTATTCTTGTAAGGTATTTACCTAATTTGAACTTCTTTTACTGTACTATCTTAAAAATCCTGTACATAATTACTAGCGATTTTTCTGCAAGCAAAATAAATAGTTGAAGCAACTTATTTGCAAATATTAATGCCAATAGAAATTATGAGCAAATAATAGAACTTGAGAAATACTCTTACTAATGTGTTAAATGTGAGTTGATTTTAATACAGAACTTAAAAAAATTATATTTAATAATATCAAGGAGGATTTTTTACATGAAGAATCGTAAATAAAAAGTAACGAATGCCATTTGAAATGAAATGAATGCAATGAAAGGAATATTTGTTATTTAGGATTAATTCAACCAAAAAAAATGAGAAGTATTTAAAAATACTACAACAAGTTACTTAGTTTAATTAACTTACAGATAGTAGGGAACCTGTTTGAAATTGAAGAGAAATAATTCAAATTATTTTAGAATCTCACTATTCAGTGACACAGAGAACTGAAAGAGGAAAACATTAAGAATTTAAGTAATAATTGCATCTGAAAAATCAATGCTCTCCAAAAAAATTTCTCGAATTTCAAAACCGATGTTTTATTATTTAAAAATAAATAAATAAATAAATCTTCTCAAAATCTTAATTATAATTCACTGCTTATTTTCCAACTGGGATAGAGTTCGCGATGCCATTATTTTCAAATATGTTCACCAAGATATGTCAAGATCAAAATGTTATGATAAGTTAATCCTTTTAATAAAAGATTGAAAAAAAAAAGAAAGATAACAATTTTATTATTCTCATAAAGACTGTTTTGAAATGCTCATAACATTCCATAAACTTTCATTTTTTAAATTTTTTACTCATTTTATGTTCACATTTCTCTATAAGATAATGTAAAAAGAGTGAGTTTTTTTTTTAAAATTATATCAATCTGAAAAAAAATCTTTCAACAGGGAATTAAAACTATTAATTACTGTAACAGATATAGTTAGACATTCTAGTTGGTTTATTTGCCCAAATGAATTATTTAGTTAAAATTTCAGACATATTTCCCTTAATTTTTTTTTGTATTTTTCTCCCCCAATATTTTTTTTTATTAGAATCACTTTTTCAGCAACGGTATTTTAATTTAAAAACATGAAAATACATCATGCTCTATCTTGGTCATTAAGTGCATTACATTTAAAATAATACTAAGGTTAGTTTCCTCAACTGATTGATAACACATAGTTCCTTCTGAAATGGGGGGAAAATAATATATTTCACAAAACAAGAATCTTTGAAGTGGAAAGCGTTTTAAAATTTACGAAAAAATTCAGTCTTTGTATTTATCAAATTTAAGATCTACTACTGCTTTTGATTAAAATACTTTCATGGCAATTGATTTTTGATGTGAACCTTCTTTACGTAAGCTGCAACTGATTTTTCAAATCCATCATCCTATCCATTCAAACATGTGACAAAGTGATTAGGCACAGATGAAGAAAAAAGAAGTATCGAGAAACACTTCAAAAGAAGGAGCTTAACCGGTGAACAAGTTACGATTGAATATTCCAATTTCCACCAACACGTGCGAATCATCTCTAAACTGTCAGGAGCTTGTCACTGCAACGATTAGAACGAAATGATTTCTGGCGGTATAGTTTTTTAAAGTATCCCCCCCCCCCCACATTTCATTCATTAATAACTTTTCATCTGAAAATAAGGATTCCTACTGCGTGCTCAGAGATCTGCTTAAACTGTCTCGTACAGACTGCAAGACTGATTGTGCCACGCGTCAAAAGCAAGAAAAGGTGTGCCACTTCGTGAACTCTTCAACCAGGTAATCCTTGAGAGGGGCTTGAATAATAAAAACAGAGCGTGTTCAAGTTGTTGCACCCGTCATCCAGCGTCACACTTTCAAGAGTTGTTCCGAGTTAACCGGGCTTTCGGTTTTTCTAGATTATTTTTTATTTTCTTTCCAATGTTTTATTTCCTCCTTCGGCAAAGATCTGTCATTTGGTTCCGTTGCGTTCTTTTCATTCATTCCACTTGAGGTTTTGTCTCCACCACTTCTATTAGAGCAGGATAATTGTTGTTGTGAACGAGTGCGATTTCTCCTTCTTCTTTTACATGAATCTCATGTGGGAGAACAAGTGTTCTTTCTGCTTTTTGAAAAAGTGGCACCGCATCAGAACCACTCCAGAAAAATAGAATGCAAACATTGAATACTGTAGATAGAAATTCGTAATTATAAAAGTATTTAAATTTGAATTGCAAATTTAAGATTCAAGTTTTGATGAGAGTTGTTCATAAAGAATGGCATTATCATCAAGTTTTTTTAAAGATATATATTATAATTATTTATTACTGCATTTATTTATACCCGTGATAAACAGTTTTTCTGAATGAAAAAAAAAAGACTTCATATTGTCTTTCATATAGTGTATTGTTTTCCCTTTTTTTCTCAATAAACACTTCTTTTACAATTTTTTCGTAATAATAGTGCATTATTACGAAACAATTCTATCAACACGTGCGAATTATATTGCAATTACATTTTCTTTCGATGTGTTAAGTCTAGAAATATAGATATTAAAGAAAATTTGGGATTTAGCAATCATAATTATCTCATAATTTCAAATAGAGTTACATAAAAAAAGTTTTGTCTTCATGAAAATGATTAAAGACTGAAAATAAGTGTTACCAGGAAAACATATGGATGAAATCTGTGCTTGTATGTTATTATAAAAATTAGTCAGATTTGGGTTTTGCCACACTTTTTAAACGCTTTTATTTAACATGTCTTATTTTCTGTGGAAATGAAATATTGAAATTGCATTTTTACTCACTTTATGTTGTGATAGAGAGGAAAATCTGAACACTTGTATATTTTTGAGGAAGATATCTTTTATTTATATGTTCAAGATATAAAAATAATTAATCATTAATTAAATTTCGATTGCTTACCTGTGGTGCCCCAGGTAGTGAGTTTGAGAAACAATGCATTTTCAACTTGAAAAGTTGGAAATAATTAAAATGAATGCTTTCTTCAGTTAATTTGATTAAAAATGTGTGTGTGTGTGTTTAAAATTGTTGATTATATTTATGAAATTTTTTGTCTCAATTTCAGTTTGTTTGAACTTAATCCATTTTCTAAAAATATTAGGCATTAAATAAAAAGATATATCTTCTTAATTTTAAATCTACTATGGAAAATATGATAACTTTGAACTGCCCAATATCTTCTAATCTACTCATTTATGCCTATTTTATATCAATAAAATCAGAATTCATTAAGCAGACAAAAAAAAAAAAAACTGAAGTAATTATTGTGGACAAAATTATTCAAGCAACTTTTGAGCTAGTAAATACAACTTGTCGTTGAAAAACAGTTGCTTTCTATCTCACTTATATTATAACAGTCGACCTCAAAAACGGTTTCCTTGGAGCAAATTTTAATCTTTTAATTTATTTTCTTTATATCTTTAGTTACATCAAAAATATTTTGGAATAAAATACAGAATAAGCATTCAATAAATGCAACTGTATAATTCATGAGTTTGCAGATTTTGTTTGGAGTGAACATTGACAAATGCTAAAATTAAAACGATATAAAACTATTATGCGAAACTAAATTTACATACTTTACCATTAAATAGCAAATATTTGCTTATTTTATCCTTTTAAATGTGTAAATATACTGCGACCAAATAAAAAAAAGAATAAAAAATCTAATCTAAATTAAAAACGGCTCCGTGAAAGCTTTCATGGTTAAAAAGATGAAAGAAGTTAAAAAAAAATTCGAAATAAGTTTAAATAGTTCTAATATAAATGATATCTAATATATCATTTAATAGATTAAATACAGGGTTTCTACAAGGTATGCAGCGTCTAATATTTACAAACTCGGATAGAAGATGTCAGGATGAGTATTTTGATGTATAACATGTGGAGTCCCCGAATGTTGCGTCATATCTTAATCACGCGATGAACGTTAATTACGAATCCGAGAGTTTGTATTGCAAATTATTCTGCTTAAGACGATTGCACAATATAGAAGCTTCACTATACAAATTTGTGTCAACCAATGAGAAGAAAAGCACGTCTGCAAGTGAATATGCGAATAATCACAGTTTGATGTTCATTATTTATCGAATACATCATTGGATCATTTTTTAAAATCAAATATCACCGATAGAGCTTAATTTGATTTGTGTTATCCCATTTTTACTTGGCGTAGACAAGATAAGTGATTATTGGTTTATACAAGATGGTGCTGGACCTCACAGCATTCGATGAAACTCCGAACTCCCAGCGGAACTTATTCAAGATAGACTGATCCTGTTGGATTCCATAACAAAAACAGATGATGGTAAAAACTGGCCACCTTACTTCCCGTATTTTAACTTGAGCCATTTTCTGTTCTGAAAGACAAAGAGCAACTTACACATCCCTCAACATTGAGGGACTTGAAAAAGCATCAATCGAAACCGAGGTCAAAGAAATTGGAATAAATGTTTTGCAGAAAACAATTGTAAATTTCGATTCCAGACATTACCCTGTCATTTGTTCGTTTGTCATCTGTTTGCCATGTCTATTGTATTAAAAATTCTCAGTAAGCATTGATTTTCACTTGGGTTTTTCTCATTCCTTGAAGTTTTCAAAACATGAGCCACACACCTTAATTAGACTATGACGCTATATTCGGGGACCTCTCACGCTATACATTAAAATAGTCATCTTGACGTGTTCTAATCGAATCAATAAATATTAGACTCTGCATTCCTTGTGGACACCTTGTATAATTTGCTCTATAATGGTGACAGAAAGGCAGATGTTCATTTTTTGTCAAGCTATATATAGAAACATCACACATTTCGGAATTAAAACAAAATGGTCCATTAAAAAAGAAAAGTGGAAATTCGGAAAAAAATAATCAAAAGAAAAAACCCCACCTAGCAATGAAATCTAGAAAAGTGTTCTTTTTACTCACTGCGTATTAACCTTCTGTGGCGTAAAGTAGTCCGAAAGTGTTAGGCTCGGGATTCTGAAATAACAGTATTAACGAGCTGTGATATATTAAGAATGCATACTTTATTAAGCCTTTTAAATGCAAGTACACTCAGATAATCACCAAGATCCATTGGAGCATTTTACTTTTACGTAATCTTAAAAACTGCAGTAGACTTTATCATTATTAAACACTTTAAATTGCATTGTTTTAAGTTCGCAATCATGGAATTTGGAATTGATTTTCCATTAACCTACTGACGTGCTAGAGTTTTGAAAATTTGTACTCAAGTATTATTTCTCTCTGTACACAGTAATATTCTCAAGGAATGCATAATTACAATATTTTCAGATTTTAATTATTACTAAATCAATTAATTGACTACAATTCAATTCTCAATTAATTACATTGGTGCTATCTGGTAGTGAGCTTGAAAAAAGTTCATTTCAGGATTCCAAAACATGCAAGAAACAATTTATAAATTAAGAACTAAAAATTATAAAATAATTAAATACAAATTTTTCTTAACTATAAGTTAACAAAAGTGTGTTTTAAAAAGTTTTTACTATACAAATTTATGATATAAATACAAATACATTTCAATACTTCTGAATTATCGTTACTGCAATCTTAGAAGCAAAATAGTCAGAAACGAGCACAGATCGAACAGAAATCAAATCATTCGACTTTAAGAGAATTACGTCTTCAAAATATTTGACATTTAAAATGAATATTATAGTTAATTAGCTTTTTTAAAAATTGCGAGGCTTATTTACTGATAATTTTGTACATGTACCCTTCTTATAACCTCATTTATGTTATTTTTTACATTATTTTTTTAAAAATAAAATAAATAAAACTGTAATTCTTTCTTGTTTTTTTTTCACTTTTCTTTAGATATTACATCGTTGTTCAATTTTTTTTTTGTTAAATATTATTTTTTAATATTTTTATTTAATTCCATTTGTTTCCATGTCTGAAAACGGATTTTTCCCCTCCCAATTGATTTTTCCTTTGCTTTTTAATGTACTGGAGAATTGGAGGGCTTTGCACTCGTATATTCTTGAAGGCATTACACTATTTTAAATCTTCAAATTTAAGTTAAGCAATTAATCTAACTAAATTTTGATTCGATGTTAATGGCTGCACCTAGTAGTGAGCTCTAAAAATAATAACTTCAAGTTTAAATATGAAAAATAATTAAAATAAAAAAATTGTTGCTTAATAGACAAAGGTGAGTTTTTAAAAATAATGTTTAATTACATTTATTTTATTAGTATTTATTATTCTGCCAAACTTAATTCCATTATATCGAAAACATTTTTATAAAAGCAAATCTGCCTCTAATCTTAGCATATTTAAACAATTTACTTCAGCTGCTCTTCATTTTGGAAACTCTGCTGCAGAAGATTCGAAACATTTTAATTCTATATAAAACTGAATTCAGATAGCTGTTATCTCAGAAGCGTGTATTTACGTATTAACTACTTTCAGCAGCTATAAATTACTAGTAAATCATAGCTTTACCTTAATTATGCATACACTAAGCGTACATTACTCGAAGCCTTTATCTGACCTTTAAATTTGGAGTAATTACCATTCGAAAGAGAAACCCTCTGTGGCCGTCAATTTTAAGTCAAACACCTTGCTGAAAGGAGCACTGGACCTCACCCTGCAACCTCACCTTGTTTAGCTTGAGAATGAGGCTCAAATTATTTGACTTGCTCAACAGTTTCGCACAATCCTAGTTAAGTGCCATCCAACAAAGGCCCACATGCCTCCCATTGAGAATTTACGGCTTGTTACACGAGCATCAAAAAGGATTCAGGGAGTCCAAGCGTTCTTTTCTTGGGAGTGTTTAAAGCAAAGACTAAAAATAATAATAAATAAATAAGTAAATAGAACTTCGAAGGTGTCGTTTGAGGATGGAACGGATGCAATTTTTAAAGGAAGGCATACACACTTTGGAGCACTTGCACGTGGCGTTGACTTATGTGATGCGTTTATTAATGTCTCAATGGGATTAGGAGAGAGAAAAAGGAAGCTGTTATTTAAAAATACAGTTTACCCACAATTGGTAATTAGTTCATATTTTCTCTAGTCAAATGTAATCTCTTCAGATAGCTTTTCATTAAAGAGGAATGCTTCGTAGGAAAGATTGTAGAAGTTCGTGAGGAAGGATTGTGAGTGGTAACTACTTTCTTATTCAGAGCGGGGGCCCCTAACTTTTCCCTTAGATATGGGCCAGATGTCATTTAAGCAGTACTTTTACTTACTACTTTAAGTACTTCCTTCTTACACAAAACATATAAAGAGAAAATACTGTAAATGTCAATAGCAAGATTTTGATAAATATTCATGCTTTAGACTACCCTGAGTCCGAGAAAACTTTTTCAAACTATATGTTTAATGCAGATATGGAATTTTAAAAATATTTTTCTCTTAACTTCTTGATGTGCTCAAGTTTTGGAGATTTCGTACACTCGAATGTGCTTTGTCGATGATAATTTACAGTTTTAATACTTTCAAAACTTAATTATCAACTGGTCATTAATTAAATTTAATTTTGGTGCTTAACTAATGGCTCCATTTGGTAGCGTGTTAGAAACACAGTATATATAAAGTTTAAAAAACTAAAAAAAAGATTAAAATTTTAAAAAAACTTCTGTTTACACACTATTAAAAATGTGTGTTTCAAACAAAATTTCATTAAATATGTTAGAAATGTGTCTATCTATAAACTCGTTAAAGCAAAAACGGAGAGGGAAAAAAATAATAAATAAAATTTGGTATGCGTTTTTCACACAAAATTGTAGATTTTAATGAAATTTTGCGCGAAATCTGTCCATCTATCGTCGTTTCTGTATTTGAAAACCTTAATGACCCTAAAAAAGACGACGCAAGTGAAATAGATGATGTGTGACGTATGATTTTATAATCAAAGTTGTAAAAAAAGGAATAAAAGAGTCATAATCCTCCATGGATATTTGAAGAAAAGTGTGATTAAATAAGAATTCAAGAACGGCATGCTATACAGTATATGAAGAATACTCATTCTTTGAATATTACTTGTGTTTAGCTTGTAAGAAAGAAAATGCTTTCACAAAATCGTTAAATTTTATATATTTTTTAATGATAGAATTATCAATATTTTTTGTATCAAAACATTGTCATCTTTATTATAATATTATTCCTTTTTTAGCAGTAAGTTTCCTTTTGGGAAATATTAAAATGTTTGTAAATTTATTTTTCAAGTATTTTTTAAATTTTTACACCTCACAGGTAGACATTGTTTTCTGAACTAATTCTTAAAATATATTTCTAATAGTATCATATTAATAGTTGCAAGATTACAAGGGTTATTTTGAAGATTAGGAGCACTAAAACGATCGGCATTTTTATTCTGAAGTCGATGCCACCAGGCCAAATTTGAATCTAACGATTAACGCTCAAATTTGTCAATAAATTTCATTGCTGAAGTGCCAGATATTATAACACCAACTCATGATATTTCCGAAATACCATTTCTATATAAATTTTACTTTTGAACACAGAAGAGTTTCTCCACGGACCAATGCCCTTTTGGATTAACTGACTCCAAGTATGAAATGACAACTAACAAAATAACCACAGTTTCTTGATATCATTCACTTATGGTAGATTGATGCTAAATGAATGAACAGAAGTATATGCGTACCATTGCAAACGTCAGGCTCATAGCATGTACTTGATTACTACGGCATGCGTTTTCACGATCTTTTATTAAAATTTTCAAAAATAAAGATTTTTAGATTGTAGATGTTTAAAGTCTCAGGTTTCTTACATTTGCTTTAAGCAGTGTAATCAAAAGGGAAGTTCCTCAGTATCAAAATTTAAAAATTTGTTGATTAAGTTAAGAGCTGGAGAGCTATTAATTTAAAGCCCGATTTTCACTTAACGCGCACGTAGGTTTGGCGCGCGTTATATCCGACATCGTGGGCCAAACGTCTTTCCGTTATTGTAGTATGGAAGTTTGGAGAGAGGTTTCAACTCAAGTGCTATCTTTGTCTTTTGATCATTGTTCAAATTTAGGAAGTCCATCCCCAAATACTCTCTGTGCTTTCTTCAAAACTGGATTTTAATATAATTAAATGAATACTAAATTATTATTTTATTGCTGTTTTGGCAGATCTTTTTACTCTTCCAGTAGATTACTTTTATTACTCTTCAAAACGAAGTTTTTTTCCTTCAAATAATCCATGCATAATGTTTTTAAAGATTTTAAGTACCAATTTTTTTTTTTTTTTTTTGTCATCATAAACCAGTAGATGTCCGCACATTGTAATGAAATAAATAATGTGAAAAAGATAAAACACGATTAAAATATAAAAAAAACATTATAAAGGACATAAAACATTGTAGCATAATGATGCTTTTGCCTTGTCGCGTCCTTCTTATCTTCTCGTGGATTGATTGTATCAGGTGTTGTGTTGTGTAAGGAATGATTTTTATATCATGTAAGTTTACAGAAAGAACATTTGCTTCTCCGTTTGTCAGTCTGTATTGCAGAAACTGTTTACATTACTAATATATATATTTTCCCGTTAAGAATTTTACCTCAATTAGTTTTCATGCATTTTGTCAGTCTAAGCGTATTGTCATGTTAAAATGCTTATTTCTGTTAAATAAAATTTACTAAATTTTCAACAATCTTTGTATAAAATTAACAACAGCAAAGCAAACTTCTTAAACAAGGGACAGTGAATCCACATCTTTAAAAAGAAAATAAATGGAAATGACTTTGAGATTTGATTTTTTAAATAATATGCATAATATATTCCTTCAGTTTTAAAAATAATTAAACATCAGTTTTTTTTTAATTTCATACATTCGTTGCCCCTCTTCAGTAGAGAAAAAAATCCTGAACAGATTTTCATTCGAATAAATTAGTCACTGCTGCCCAAAGCTAGAAATTGAATTTGAACACGAAACTGTAATAAATGACAGTAAGAATTCAATTGTTCTGCAAATTAATTATACTGCAAATTCTAATAAAATGCTTTAATTTCTTAAAAACACAATTCAGAACAGGAGATCTTTTCAAAATTATTCTGTTTTTTTCTGGTAAATATTCATATGCTCTTAATGTCTGTACACATTAGTATATTTATTTCGCTTAAAAATTCGGGTATAAAGAATAGGCTTTAAACTTCTAATGATTCACCTGATTTGGATTGAACATTCTGGCTACATTTACCGCTAGATATATGCAAAAATAAAATACTATAAATTACTTTTTAAAATAATAATGTACAGAAATGAGGGACAGAAACCCCAGTGAAAGAATTATTTCATGTGCGTTGGCAGTATTTCTTTGAGAAAACGAGTATGTAATAATATGCAGATAGTCTTTTATTTATGGTGACTAGTTTAAGTAATATTACGTTATCCGTCATTAAGTGGTTAAATCAAGATGAATAACTTTGAAACATTTGAAATTAGGTATTAGGGAAATTTTCGCGACTCCTATACTTATCCGAGAAATCCAATGGAGACTTTCAACCCATGGAAAATGAAACCATGCATTTACATTCTAAATTGTAAACGAAGACTATCTTGGAATATGCCACTCTCCCCCCCCCCCCCCTAAAGTTTTAAAATCGATTCATTTTTCATCAAAGATCAGTAGTAATTTGCGCATACCGATAAAAGTTGCAGTATAAAAAACCTATTAACTACAGAGTGGCCCACATCGAGGTTTTCGGTAGTCTTTGTAGAAACATAATAAAAGTAAAGTACGGAGCCTGATAAGGGAAAAGAAGGGTGAATCCGCCTCTTTCCATCAACGTCTGCGGATCGAGAACTGTAGGAAGAAAAGAAAAAGTTAAATTATATAGAAATGATCTTGTTGCGCAGGTGCGTCCTGATTACTGAAACAACCCAAAGGTCATCGAGGGCTAAATAATTCCTAGGCCCGATTGGGAGTAAGTGGCAGGCTTTTTAGTAACTTAAAATCGATGGATGAGATTTTTAGGGTTTACTCTGGAAGGTTTCCTTCACCATCTCTAGATAAGAATATGCGTGCAAAGGTATAGTCTTAAATAATCATAACTTTGTAATGAGCAGAACTATAGAGTTTCATATAATTGCTACTTTGAAATGAGGAGAACTATATAGTTTTAAGTACTGTTACTTTTGCAATGAAAATATCTGTATAGTTTCAGATATTGTAAATTTGGAATGAAAAGACGTATACAGTTTTAGGTCAGGCTACTTTGTAATGAAATGAGCTGCATAGTTTCAGATATTGAAACTTTGGAATTAGAATACGTGCAAAGTTTTAGATATTATTACTTTGTAATGAGAAGAACTGTAAGTTTTAGGCAGTTATTTTGTAATGAAAATAACTGCATAGTTTTAGATAACTGCAACTTTGCCAGGAGAAGAGCTATACCGTTTTTGATTTTGTACTTTATAATGAGAATTTGCTACTGTTACTTTGTTATGAGAAAAACTGTGCAGTTTCAAATAATTGCAACCTTGGAATGTGAAGAACTATACAGGCTAAGATAATAATTTTTGTAATAAGAAAAGCTATATAGTTTCAATATTTATTATTTTATAATGAGAGGTTTAGTTTGGTTTGGATTTATAAATGAGAAGAACTATATTTTAGACAATTTTAATTATAAAATGAGGTAACAAAGATGGGATTTTATTGGTATTTTCATTTAATATCGTTTGGCTTCAATTTAATGTAGCACGCAGTTTTTTCTATTTAAAACTATTTCGTACAGCTGTTAAGTACTGTAATAAAGAAAAGTTGATCTAGAAATTAAACTGAAAAAAAGTTGATCTAGATATGAAACTGAAAAAAAGTTGAT
>JAPMOQ010000852.1:4886062-4911245 GCA_026543055.1 Argiope trifasciata | reverse complement strand
AAACTGAAAAAAAGTTGATCTAGATATGAAACTGAAAAAAAGTTGATTAAGATATAAAACTGAAAGCAATTATCCTTCATTACTAATTTATGTGCTCAATAAAAAAGCAAACTTTCGAAGATTTTATTTCGCTCTTTTACAATGTAAAAATTATCGCAGAAGTTTAGTTTAGTTTAGTTATATTAACTTCCCGTTTAAAAGCAACAAGAGGGCTATTTTGGGACGGACCTCGTAGTTTTGAACCACGATCAGACGACGAGGACGACACCTGAACTGGCACCCCCCTCTCCACACCACGCCACACCAGCGGGAGGACATTTGGCCTTACAAATTTAACGTGCAAGAGACCCCCCTCACACGACGGTTCTTCGGTGGAATCGAGTCTCGAACCTGAAACCCTCCGGTTCCGAAGCCGAGACCTTACCACCAAGCCACCGTGGCCCAATCATTGCAGAGGATTCAATTCTCTAACGCTTTGTTAGATAGTGCTATTATTAGGCAAGTCATAATTTTTATATGGATATAAAAATATAGCCAAAACTTATTTTATCTATACACGAAAATATCAAGAAGGTAAGCTTATGCTGGAAAATAATGTTTGCGTGCATTTAACTTTTTGTGTATTCTAAGCATTTTTCTATGTTATTCTAAGTATTTCTGAGTATGCTAAATAATTACGGTTTAGCGGAATTTTTAAAAAATATATAAAATAGATTTAAGGACAGAAATATCTTCGGTTTAAATAAATTAATTGAATAATGCTAAAATTTTGCTTTATGTAGAATTTGCACTAAGTTTAAACATTTTGGCAACTTTTTAGGTTATTCTAGGTGAATGGAATCATCCTGTATAAAGAAATAATTAATTCTGCTGACTGTGAAAATATTTGTGTTCCTCAATTGGGCAATGAATGATACATAAGAGAAACATTTGGAACAATTTTAAACTGAATTTTACAGTTTTTACTTTTAATTTAATTTAGAAACTGAGCAGACAAATATAATGACAATAACAACAACAACAAAAAAAAAACTTGCGGATACAAGCAAATCTGGCGAATTATACTTCTAAAATTGAAGATTTCTCAAAGATTAAAAAAAAATGTAGCTGTGTTCAAAAATAAATGATAAAGTTTGACCTTTACTAAAACAAAATGGAAATGTGTCATGACATTTCCACCTTTATAAATAAATATTTCGATTTAATGTTTGAGTGTTACTACTGTTACCAAAATAGGAGGGAAAACCAGTTGTATTCATTGTAAAATTACTAATTCCAATTCAGCTGTTTTCATATTATATACTACTTCATAACATTTATTTCCCATAAGCTAATCAGCTAATAGCCTTAAATCATTTGTTCGAAGATGTTAGTGATATCCAATTGTAGATTTTATTTTCACCTAACCAGTATAATACAAATTATCCTAAGAACCTAATTCTCTAATGCTCTTACAAATGGGGGTATTATTATGCAAAATAGATCCTATAATATTTCATTTAAAATTTGCTTCACAAATATAAATTGCAATATTCATTACCTGTAAGTTTGCGGTTACAGAGGGCAATCTCGATAAAAAGTGATATGGCATTTTTGACCTTTGTTCGAGTAATGCCTCCCTTGATATTTTGTATTCTGCTTCAGCCTAACTGAATATTCATCTTGATGTTATTGAAAAAACGGTGTCATTAGTTTACACTTCGAAACACATGCCATTTAACTTCCAAATATTTGTTTCTTGGGTTTCGATATCTTTCTTTCTCATAGAAAGCGCATTAAATATTCCGTATTGCAAACATCACCAACACAAAAATTTATTTAAACTATTAGATGCATTTACGTGGTAATAACTGATAGAATGCATCTGCCCTGTAGAATTTCTATGTCTTAAGAAGCAAAATTATTGTTGATAATTTTAAGGAAAGTTGTTAATGAATGGGGAGTAACATGCGAGAAAATGCCGTTTAAACTTTAATTTCTATTTCAAGTAAGGAAATAAATGCTGGCTATATCCATTTGTTTACTCTATTCTAAAATACACAATCATTGCCAAAATTATTTGTCCAATAACAACTATTAAAAACAACTTGAGCATTTCTGACAAGCATTTTATATAAAAACGTTTTCATAATCTATATGTGTAGTAATAAATTAATAATAATAAGAATCACTAAAAATAGCAGAGCGAGAAGAAAAAAGTAGAAAAAAAAAGAGAAAATAGAAAATGTTGAACAAAATGATTATTATACAGGAGATAGCTTAAAGTTTTGTTTTTCGACGCGTTTATTATCCTACGTAATTTCCCAACATCCATTCGATAATCCATTTCGCATGGATTTTGGATGAAGCATGATCACTGCTATCAATATTTTGTTTGATAATTACATGCAAGTTCCACACATGGCTGCTTAAATATTCGGAAACTACTTTGTGTCTTCATGTCATTGGGCTATGTTTCAATGTCGTTTTGAGAAATAGTGAATGATCTAAAGGTATGCGTAAAAAATGCTCTACAGAGCACTAAGTAAGTGGGTACAACTGGTATGTATTTTTGTATGAGAAAGAATTGTCACACTGTGAAATCATAACGAAGGCAACAAAAACAGAAGGGTTCTATTGCATTATGATCTGTTCTTACCATTGTTCACTAAAAAACTAATATCGCCATTTATAATCAATATAAATGTTTTGAATTTATCTTGGCATTCGTATGTTAGAAAAGCACTCCTATAATTATGTGTTAAAAGCTAACTCCATATTAATCATCAAGTTGTTTTGGTAACAGTAATCGTATTTCATTTTTGTGCTGAGTTTTGAAACTTCTTTATAGTTGCTTATTTTCATTTTAAGTTTATATATATATATTTTATAATATTTTTTTTATATTTATATATATAATTTAATAATTGAAAAATAGTATTAATTCATAATAATTCCATTGATTTGCTCATTTTAACAATAACCAAAACCAATAAATCTTCCGTAATGATATTTCAAAAATTTTTGATAAAAAACAATTTTAATGACGATAAAGATAACTTGTAATCGGATAATTTTCTAATGTGATATAATAAAAAATATATTATGTAAATATAATTAAATATCTATGCATCTTTAAAGCGAAATTCCGTTAGTGTTTTTGTTTAGATTTGAATCTACTGTTTTCAGAGGTGATGTAGTGAAATAAATTCTATTACGCATATATGTGCATTAAAAACTTCACTTTTGATTCCCAAATTTTATTATTTCTTTTGGTACTCGTGATCAGTTTATATACCAATAAAATGTCCCTAATTTTCCAACAATCCGAAATTGGACAGCTGCATTTTTCCACGCGGATTCGCATTAGACAGAGCAGTCACAACCCAAACCGAAATGCAACAAAGCTATCCACACAAAATCCCCTCTCCCCACTTCTTCTGGAGAGTCTTATAATCAGGGTTCTTTCCTTTGTACATCTATCACATCTTGTCTACTCAGCGCGAGTTATGCATTTGAAGAAATCCTCTGTTTCATTAATGTCTTTCCCTGACAGGCGCCTACGACTTTTCATCCATATAGATTATCCGCAGTGATAAAAGTTGTTACTCTTCTTTCTCATTTTTACGGCTGGAAAAAATAAAAGAATAAAAAAGCCTCCACTGCAGAAGATTGGGAAGAAAAAATAATAATGAAGAAAAAGGAAGAAGTAAAACAGAGGTATATCCTCAGCGGGCGTCAAGTCAAAATTCAATCAAGTAATCCTGTTGTGATACCGGTGGACAAGCTATCGAGTCTGTCTGAGGGGTTTAGGTGGATACTTTGGAGGATTATTGAAGAAGTTAATGACATAACGATAAATCACATTGTACTTGGACAACACCTTAAATGGGAGACGGTAGTCGGAGCTTTCAATACGTGATTAAATTTACACTACCACATATTTTCGCTTTGAATTGAATGTAAATTGCGTTAGTCCCCAATTATTTTTTTCTACCTGTTTTCAAGTAAAACTTTTTACTAGATATATCAGCATGTTTACGTTATTAGATAGATAAGATGTTTCTAAACTTAGAAAACTTTGCAAAAAAATTATGTGAATGAAAGACACTTTAAATATTTTCATCCGACTTTGACATCTTTCAAAAAACGTAATTGCCTCTCAAATTTTATCTATTCTGCTGAGCAGATCAGTAAATTTATAATATGTAACACTAGTAAGCTATGGTTAAGGGAAATGTAATTCCACACAATGATTATTCTGCTTTCACTTAGGTTAAATTGATTCATTCTAATTTTGTTTACCGTATGTAAGTAAAAAATAAAATTATTGCACTCAATTTAAATCGTTTCCTTTTTTATTTTTGCGAGTCTTGTATAAAAAATATAGCATTACCAGCTGTGTATCTTTAACTGAGTATTCTTAACTGAATTAACTGTTTTTAAAATAGGATAGTAACCAAATGGTGATAATTATCAATATTATTCTTGCTGGAGATTGTTGTTAAAAGAGAAAATTTTCTTTAGTAGGATTCCTTTTGTTCAAATAAATTGACAATAACTAACAGAGATCAAAATTCAGAATGAGTCTGTCATTGGTTATCTTCAAATGGGTTCTGAGGTTTAAATCATATAGACTGAAATCCTGCAAACCCGGTGTGTAATCCATACCCTGATGATCCTTGGGTAGTTTAATTAAGGTAGGCTGACTTCAAAATTTTTCTTTAAGAAAGTGCTAACCTGAGCAGTTAGTCGAGGTCTAACTCAATCTTCTATTAAAGAAGCTGTTCCGGGTGCATAACTTCATCCGAAACATCAAAGATGGCAAAACATTCGTTCACTATCTTAAATACTAATTTGAATTACAGTATTCCTTACAACAATGTATTCAAACTTCCTCTAATGTAAACAACAGTCCATACAGTAATTGTGCAAACAGATTCATATGACTTCTTAAAAATTTCTTAAGATTGGCAAACTCTAATTCAGAGCAACACCTGCCAGTGATATCTGATGCTAACATAAGAATGTAGTTACTAATATTTCCTGCCTCATTCATTAATTTCCAGTCAGAACAATCTGAAAAATTGTAACATATTTTTCTATTCCATTTGAAAAACAGATAACCAAGTTCAGACCATTGTGTGCTGAGTTGATCATGCAATTATTTATAAAGCAAAATATTAAAAGATCGCATATTAAAGAATCCAAAAGAAAGAGCCATTTTTTTTTATCCTTTTCTTAAATATGATTATATAAATAAATAATCACAATACTGGCATTTTAGCTGGTAAGAAAATTGAATATCAGTAACAATTTGCAGTGGTTTTCAATTTAATGGTATTACATTCTTAACTTTTTGAAGTAAAAAAATTGAATTCACTATACTATTAAGAAATATTTTTAAATATTTATCCCCTCTTCTCTCCAAATGGATTTTCTGGAAGAATCCGATATTGTTTTTCAACAAGACGCAGCAATATTTTGTACGCTTAGCTCAACGAAAATTCTGGTTTCACCAGAATACTATTCAGTGTTATAAATTATCCTGTAGGTAAAAATGAAGAATAGTGTGCCCCTTGCTGCGTCAAAGATGCCAAGTCGCCAACAAAGATGACGGACAAAATAAACAGACACTTCTGTGAAACAGTCATGGATACCACTTTATACATTAAAATTATGATCTTAACTTATAAATCTTAGAATTTTGATTTTAATTTGAGATTTATTTAATCTGCAACAGAGATTTTTTATTTATTTTTTTTTAACTTTTGGTATCACTATCGCTGTTTATCTTAACAATTTTGTAGAAGTTTTTCAAACCGGCTGCGCCGATCTGCTGTGTAAAGAACAAAATTTAGAGCACTCGATGCCTGTCGGCATCTGAAGAAGGCAACGGGCAGAATTTTTTAACTTAAAAAAGACATCCCACGGCTTCGCCACCGACGGGAGCGGGAATTTTGTAGCTTCGCTAGCACATTGAACATAAGGACTGTGTGGATATCAGGAACAGTACATACAAACAAATATCCTTTCCTAACTTCATAAACTCTTTATATATATATATATATATATATCACTCACCCTTCATCCATTCTTCAGATTCAAAATACATTTACTGGACATCCATTCTTGTACAATTGCCTACATAACAAATTATTAATGGAGCGAACGTTACAGCAGTAAAAGAATTACGAGAACATCGAGGAATTTCATTGCAGTCTTTTAATGTGAGAACGCAGATGATTTCGTAAATTATGGTTTCAGGCGATTTTTCAAAGCGCATACAAACAATTGAAAATAAA
Source organism: Argiope trifasciata (assembly GCA_026543055.1). Taxonomy (NCBI): domain Eukaryota; kingdom Metazoa; phylum Arthropoda; class Arachnida; order Araneae; family Araneidae; genus Argiope; species Argiope trifasciata. The sequence goes on along the minus strand of JAPMOQ010000852.1, from coordinate 4,904,961 downwards.
TATTGCCTATTCGTATTCACATTTAAAAAATATAATTGTATTTATAATTAATTATAAAAAAACTTTCAATTATAATAAAGAACAAAATTAAAATCCTTAATCTTCCTTAATTGCTTCAACATAATTTAACATTTCATAAAATTGTTGTAGTTCATGTACAACTCAACTATTGTAAAAAGTAGTAAACAAAACAGAATTAGGATTGCTAGAAGAACGTTCCGTTGGGTAACAATATTGGCGAGAAACTCGGGGGGGGGGCACACTGTGCTTCACTTCACCCTATCCTGTATATTAAAGTCATATCTTAATAATAGTGTGAGCACTTCACCCTATCCTGTATATTAAAGTCATATCTTAATAATAGTGTGAGCTCATTGAAAGTATATGAAAATGGAAGCTAATATCTTTGTTTAAACAGCTGTCGGCAAATACAGTATAAAGTGTCTGTTGAATTGATTTAAAGCTTAGTAATTTAATAAGAAAGTTTGGAATTTGAAGTGCATCTATAGAACACATGTGGGTAAACAATTATAATACTGCTTATTTTGAGATTTTATTGAATTAAATGAAATTTCAATTGATATTTATATTTATAATAGTTCTCATTTTAAAATATTTTTTATATTATTTTAACATTTTAAGGTGATATAATGCATGATTTGATTACATATGATTTGGGACATATTTCTTTTTTGGTGACATATTTTCTCGAAATATTACATACCACCGAATCATATTAAAACAGTATAATTTTTATTTTATATTTCATAAATTTTCAGACATATTATTATATGCTTTTAATTCAATTCATTGGTACGAAAGTGACATGTTGCTTACGTTTAAGTCAATAAATTACTAAAAATTATTTACGTGCAGAAATTGGCAATGAGTCTTGTTTTATGATGTTCAAATTTCTTCTCAAATTATTTAAAACAATGAGAAACTGAAGTTCATTGAAGTTGAAGTTCTTTGCTAACAACTGTATACTTTATATACGTATATATAGGTATAGATGTCAAACATTTCATAACTTTCAAAGCAATTAAAATCAGAAGTCATTTCCCGACAAAACAAACCTGACAGTCAATGAGGGTTTCGGTTTTATCTCATAATATTTTATTTTTCTGGAGGCGATCACTTTCCAAAAACGCCGTTTTGAATGACATGTCTGATCGATCATTTGTTGTTATTTTTCATTAAGCAACCAAATGCCACTCTGTTATTACTTAGCCAGCTATTGCCCTTTGCTCAATCAGTTGGCACGTGTTAAAGATGCTTTCCCAAAACCACTTATAAACTCGATTGATTCGGAATAAACGCTATTTGTAAAAAAGGAAAAATGACTGAAAGGAAGAAAAATGCTAGGTTCATGGTGTGGGTTCGTCGTTTCGGTAATTCATAACTTTGTTCATCAAGGGGGTTATTAACATTTCATAATCTATCAGTTCCCAGTTTAATCGCAGCTCTAGGGTGACGCGTATGCTTCAAATTCTCTGCAGTAGGAAAGAAGTACTGCGTCGTCAAATTATGCCCAATTATGAGATCTTCGAAGATTTTCTTTTTACGATTGATTAGAGGGAAGAAAGGATCAAATAAAGTAATGAATAAAAAAAGAAAGAGATAAAGATTCTCTAGAACTGAGCAAAGAAACGTTTTTGGCCAATTATTGAGTTTTTAACTTTGCGGTTTCTTGGCAATTGTCGATTTCGGCTGCAGATGATCATTAATGCTGTTCTGGACTCATATAAATCTAAAACGGGGTTGATTACTAAGTGCCAAATGAAGAGTTGTCTATTTTATTCCAATTTAAAAGAATATTTCAGTGGTTTTCTTTTTATCCAGATATTCCAGAGCAGCATACATTACTTTTCAATCGTTTTTGAAATAAATATGAGCATTTTCTAATTCTTGAAGACTTTAGACTGTAATCCTAATTGAACCTACAGATGATTTTGTGGCAACAAATATTTTTCCCTCATGGTTAATTTTTAAAAAAAATAGCAAAGCAATATTCTTTTCACACAGGGATTCCAGATAATAGCATATAAATTTCTTTTATATTGCTTTTGATATAATTACTAGACCCCTATAATTTTTCATACTTTAAAGAAATGTCCTTTTAGTTTAGTTTAGTTAAGTTATATTAACATCCTGTTTTAAAGCGACATTAAGGCTATTTTAGGACGGCCCTCATAATTTTGAACCGCGGTAGGAGATGCACAGTAACGTCCCAGTTTAAATCAACAAGACAATAAATTCAAACTAGGATGTAACTTTCTATTTTTATCCATAATCAAAAGAAAAGGTTGATACCCAGACTAAACTTTAGTGTGAGAACTCTTGTTGTGAGAATGTTTGATCCAGGTTAGAAAATTTAATACACATAAGTGACCAACAGATTAATTGAGTCTCAAAGCCGTGACACATATTTGAATAATCTTATTCAAATCCAGAAGAAAACAAATTATTTAAGCTTCTTTTTTAATACGCTACAGATGCAAATACTGGAAAAAACATTACTTTGTAGAAATTTGGTTTTTTAAATTTAATTAGAAATTCATGACTCTTGCAGGTATTTTTTTCATTTGTATTCAAGTATAAATTGATGCTATGACATAATTATTCTTCTAGATTTGAATTCGAAGCAATTGCTACTGACGAATCAACTTTGGAACAGAAATTTAGGCTTCAAATTGAGAAGTTAAAAATATTTTTCTCCATTTATTTGTATCTAATATGCATGAAAGTAATTTATGTTAATTATTGAAAGTAATTTAGGATTAAATTCTTTTTGTCAGTTCGAGTTAAAAGTTTCGTGTTTATTTCCAATCGATTTTTTTTTCAGGGATATTAACTTTGTGTGAGTCATCGCTTCCTTCTGCAAAAATATGCAGATATATCAATTCGAAAAATTTAAAATTCTAAAAAGTTCTATTAATGAATTTAGAATTATTTTAAAAGAGCATTCATTGAAAAATATAGGAGGACATCACAATTATCATACGGTACACGTTAGAATGTATATGCATGTATCAATTATAGAGGACAGAAGTTAAATATGAAATGAGAGATGATTATGTCATCCATCACTTAAAGATAAATAAATTGGAAACTGTCTTTAAACAAGATTGTTAGGAGATAAAGAGTACGTTTTTTCCCTAATGTCAAGGCTTAGGAAATGAACTAATGTCGTGTTCGCATGGACTCTGCAAACTTTCCCTGTAATGACCAAGAATATAGATAAATAAGAAGAGTAAAGGTTACTGTCATTATTACTAATAGATAAGTCAAAATCATGACTGTCATTGAACAAGATTCTTGAGAGATAAGAAGGAGGTATTTAAAATTCCATGGCTTAGCATGATTAACTTATGAAGAGTTCACATACATTCTGTAAATATTCTATAGCCTATTACCATCAAGCATACAGTGAATGAGGTTTGCACAATGTATCAATTTTCGATAAGTTTTTGCTTTGTTCGAAAAACTTTTACGCTTTTTGTAAAAGCATTGAAAGTAAATGCCCCGTAATTGTTTACTGATAATTCATATAATCTTCAATCAGAAATGCATTCTTTTCTTTCTTATTATTATTTAATGCTCTTAAATATGAGATTTGGGTTTTCGGATCAAGTACATTCGATTAACCGACTTTTATTATTCAATATACTTAAAGATGATTAAATTATAATTTTTTTCTTTAGCAGAAGATAAATATAAAAATATAAATGTAAGGCGAGATATTATCTGGATATTAAGCACAGTAAAGTTCTTATAGATCATACTAAAAGCTTATGTAATTTTTGGTTTATAATTCTAACTAAAGTATATATTGAAAAGTAGCTTGATTCTTCATTTTTTATATCAACTGCTGTCTTGTCCTCCAAATTGACTTTTAGTAATTTATTATTTCCTGACAAACTGTCCACTTTTGATCTATAATAATATGCAATACCATTGATTCAGCTGCTACTAATTTATTGATCCCAAATAAATCCAATTTTACCGAAGGCAACAACTCAACAAAACAGCATTTAATTTGCCGCAGAATTCAAACGAATATATCCTTCCTTATTAGAATAGAATATTTAAAGAGAATTCAACACCTCCTCTTCAAAACTATCTGAGACCTCTTCACAATCACTGGTTTTAGTTTATCACAGATCCCCATCGCACATAAGCTCGTGTTGTCGTCCCTCCTAAACTTAATTATACCAGTTCGCGTTTCTTTTTGATGAGAAGCCATGCTCGCATACAGATCGGTTAATGCTTTTTTTCTGGTGAATTTTACCCGATGTGGTCATCATAACAGCTTCTTTTGCTGCGATAATGATAACTGGGCCGGCTGGATTGCAACAGCTCGTTCAGCATCATCATTATTATAATTACAATGCAAACGCCTTGCTATTGACACAGGTGTACAATAACTCTTTGCAGAAATCTACGTATTGGTAAGTGGTTGTAACTTTTGAACCACCCTCCTATCTGCTTCGGCATGGTTTGGGATGTTGCCTGGGGGATAGAAAGTTTGGTAATGCTTCAAACTAGGCTAATTTGGAATGGAGTGTGAGTTAAATTAGGTGCACTCTTGTTTTATTTTATTGTATTTATTATTATTATTTATTTGACCATATTGCTTTTTGTACAAACTGATTATTTGAGCTTTTTTCCGGGGGAGTTGTGGAAGAGGGCAGTTTTATGAGTAATTGGTTTTTAGGATCTGCATTTTCTTTTTAATGAGGGAACAAATTATACCGGTTTAAAGTATCATTTATGATATCAGTTTTAAGTAAGATAGCGGCTGTTTCAGTTGAATGTTTCAGATGAATTATAAGATGTGTTGATGTTATGAATACATAGTTACTAAATTATGTTACATTGTTATAAATACATTATTATAAAAAACCCAAATTAAAAAGGGAATACTTTTCAGCAAAAAGAAGAAAAAATCCATTATAATCAGCAAATTATAAGCCTGCAAAATTATAGATGCGTATTTATGCAAATTCGTAGTTTTTGGAGTAAAATGATTAGAACGCGGAGGACTGAAATTCAGATGTTAGTTGTACTCTTAGAGAAAACTAAATGCGATATTTTGTTAAATATTTTTAAATGTTAGCTTCTTTTTCAAATGAAAAGCGTTGAAATTTTTTTATAGTGCTGACTTACATTACTCATGGAAAGAAATAGTACCAGAATCTCATAATAAGATACTTCAAATGCACAAAAATGCTACAGAGGTATAAAACTTTCATTATAAAGAAAAAAATGATTGAAGGCATTAAATTCTACTGAGCGATTTCTTGAAAAAAATTCTTTAATTGTTCATGGCTGATATTGAAGATATATATAATTAAATATACAAAGTTTTGATTTGATCTCTGTTATTTTGGGACAGTTATGCAAAATATATACTTTTCACTTCTTTGTAGATTTCTCACATCGGTGAAAAATATACAATAATCCATTATCATTCCATGAGAAGTAAATGTTACTATTTGATCGAAATAACTGAATGTACACTCTAGAATCTTATTAAGTTTTTTAAACTAGGTTTTTTCATCAAATTGACTAAAACTAAATTGCAACCTCACGAGCATCTTTTTAATCCCTTGATAGCTAAGTTTTCTTTACAATCTAATTAGACAATATTTTGCTATTAGCAATTCTATTAGAGAAACAGAAAGATCAGAAATGTGGAAATTAATCAAAACGTGTAATTCGAAATTTTTTAACAATTACAATGCTTTTTATTTGTATATTTCATATATGTAAAATTACAAAAGACCTTTTTACAAGCCTTTATGAACTACCAGAGAATCACTATACAGTTTACTGCTTTCATCACGTTATTAAGTAATTTTCATCTGACATTTCAACATAAAAAAATGTGATTAGATTTTTTTTGGCACTGATATTACTTACTATTTTTAGTCATTAATTATACCAAGAAAAGACATTAAAAATTTCTTCAATGGTAAATACAAGAGAATCATGATTTATCTTATTTTTAGGTTAGTTTTAAAGTTAGCAATAATTCACATTAGTAAACTTAAATATATATTTAATAAAGAATTTTAGTATCATTGAACAATAGAATGTAACAGGAGGCACGCGGAGCGTACATCCATAAAGTAGAATTTTTAGATTTAAATATATCGCTGTTTCAGTTTTCCAAGTGAATAAAAAATATTTTTAATTTCTAAAGAGCTTGAGGCCAACTACTAGAAAATAAATTTATCTTACAAGAGTTACTAAGAAATTTGGCTTATGTGTTACGCTTTTTAAAGATGCGTTATGCCTTTTTTTTTAAATAGAAATTTAACAAAATTTTGATTAATCCTTAAAGTTTAACCTCATGCTAAATTTCTGCATAATGTAATAATGTCCTGATATTAATATGCAGTATTTTTAAAGGATTATTTTATAGAATTCACTTCTGTTTTAATTAGGAAGTTTTTAATTAATTAATTAATATCCAACTCTTTCTTTTATTTATTTTTACTCTTCTATTTAAATTGAGCAAATGTCCCCCCTTTTATTAATTAAATTGTACTTATACCCAACATAAATTATTTTATGCTACCTTCCTCCTTTGTTTTTTTCTTTCTCTCTCCTAATAACAATTACTAAAAAAAATCATTTCTCTCTGCACTACATTATTATGTTAAACTATATTATTATATCGATTTTCTAGGGAATGGAGATAACAGGCTGACCTCCCAAGCTCTCATTCCAAATACTAATATTTGCTTGTCAATTGATTAATATTATTAATTTAAAAAAAAATTAAGTTTGGTTTTGAAATTAATTAGTAAATATTAATTTTATTGATTATTTGTAATAACTATACAATTAAACTAATAATTATACAAAATTATAATTTTTAATTGGTTTTCGTGACTGAAATTTCTCTTATTTAAGTTTCATGATTTCAGAACGTTTATTAAAATGTATCTCCCACGGGAAAATTTAATTTTTTGCAAATTATTCCATGTGAAAAACTAGAATTAAGAAATCTCATTTAGAAAATATGCCAACGCATGACCCAGATTTTTTTATTGCACTGTTATTGCAAATATAATTTTACTGACTGTAATTAGCGTAGTTTTTACTCCTCAGGGGCTCACCTTTTTTAAGAGTGAGTACGGGTGTCCCAATCCCGAAGTACCCAGGGTTCTTTACTCCCTTTATGTTTACTCTTCTCTACGCCTTCTACTTTATGCTTGATCCTTTCATCCCTCGAGGGTAGGCGAGGGAGCTCTCCATGAGAAGTTGTCGCCGCTCTTTTTGCTTCCTGCTTCTCATGGACAGCAAATACCCCCACGTGTTTGCTGTGCGTGGCGACCCATCAGACGGGTGGTGCACTGTAGTCCCCGGTGTATCAATCGGCTGGTATCCCAACCATTTGGCTGGTCTGCTCAAGGGGATTAAGCGAAGGGGTCACTTTCTGGGGCATTGTGTTAAGAGTGGTAGACGTTCTTGGAAGTGTCTCTTAGCGTATAAATTCTGGCTAGCATCAGAGTAAGTGCTGAGGCTGGAGGCAACCACAGCCGGTGGCTGCCTTCCCTTGTTGGGCTCCATGGTGGGTGGTGCCATCAGGGCTCGAATTTGTTTGTCCTTTTTGCACGGGTTTTTCTAATACTTTGCCACGTTTACCTATAACAGAAGATACCCGATTTTTAATCTTGCATACACAAAAGACCTTCCATAAAGTATCACCTTTTCTCATTCATAGAGTAATTTCTTCATTTATTGGTGATGTTAAAACTATTAAAAAGCTTCCATCTGGAGATCTTCTAATTGAAACCTAAAAAAAAAAAAAAAAAAAAAAACTGAGATTGCTGCTATGCAAAAATTAACAAAACTTGGAGATAAGAGGTAATTCCTCACAGGACACTGAATTTTTCTAGAGGGGTAAGCTCTGATTTAGACTTTTTTGATTGTTCAGAGACTGAAATCGTTGAGGAATTGCTTTCTCAAAAAGTATGTGCAGCGCATCGTATAAAAATTAAACGTAACGATACATTGATTCCTACTAAACATATCATTCTGACCTTCAGTAGCCCTGAACTTCCAAAATTTATACGGGCTGGCTACATACAATCAAAAGCTAAACCTTATGTACTGAATCCTCTGCGTTGCTTTAAGTATCAGAGATTCAGACATTCACTGGGAACTTGTCGTGGCAGTCTTCGATGTGCTAAATGTTTAGCTAATGATTATGAAATTTCAGCTTGTAGCTCACAGACTTTGAAGTGTTTAAACTGTTCTGGATCCCACCCTGCTTATTCTCGTGACTGTCCTAAATGAAAGATGGAGAAAGAAATCCAAACCCTGAAGGTTAAAAAAATATTTCATATGTAGAAGCAAGAAAGTTTGTTTTAGACAGGAACCCAAACCTGGCATTTCCTATAGTGATGCCATGAAATCAATATTGAAATGTACTGGATTCCAGACAGACGTTATCAGTATGATTGCCTGTTCTTGTAAATATTCGGCTCAGGAATCAGTTAAGAGCAATAATACCCAAAAAACTGAAACAAATCGAAATAAAGCTTCTTTGACAAAAAAATTCTCCACCTACCTCTCAATCTAAATATTCTGAATTTTCTTTAGCTCGATTAACTAAGAAGAAACGCAAGACAGCAAAATCTCCAAGTGCTCTAACATCTGACACTGAGGTACCGCCAAAACCTCCAGACTCTTATAATATCCTAATTACTTCAGATTCTATTTTACAGGATCGGATTCATTTGAAACCGTTACTTATAAGAAAAAATATAAAAAAGATCTCAAACAAAATCCTGAAAACATTTCGAATTCTAAATTCTGGAAGACTTCACCTTGAAAAGTCTCTCAATCTATGCCAGTCTCTAATTTTAGCTCTTTGCAGACAGTTAATACTAAGCCAAATGATAAAATGGATGAAACCAACTTTGAGCTTGAATCCATGATCATAAGTAAATCCAATCAAAACACTGACAGCGAAATAGAATCAGACAATGTAATAGAGTACAACCCTCATGAAACAATTGATGAAACTCCTCCTGCTCCAGAACCTTCTACCATAGTTGATAAAACTGCTTTTAAACAAAGTCTCCAAAATTGTCTTGTTCAACGGGCTGATCTTAAGAATTTTTATGATGAACCTGTAAGTAATAAGTTCATGGCAAATACTTGAAAAAACATCGAATCAAAAGATTACAATGATTTTTCACTTTTTTCTGTTAATTTATGTACTTGTTTTAATATTATGCGAGATGAATTTTCACTTTTTAAATTTCATTGATATTTTAATCTTTTAATAATTTTCTTTCTGGCGATGTGGTTTGCATTTTTAAAAAGGCGCTGATACTATCCATTACTTGATGCTTTTCATTTTGTAAGAAGAGCCCACAATTTTAAACTTGAATGATTGAATCGAACATGACATATTTTTAATACCAATTGTTTGGCGCAGTATAGCCATATTTGGCTCTTGTGCCATAAAACCCCAAAATGCCATACCAGCGTAGTTTTGAAATTTTTACATAGTCAATGAATTAACATTAATAATTATTCGTTTTATAAATCCAAATCAATATAGAACAATAAAAACTGAAAGCGCAACTTGGAAGTTCGAATAAAAATCACCTTTAGGGTAACCGAGACTAAAACGAGGGAAATAAAAAGAGATTATTAGAAAACTTGACTTTTGTTTCCAGTTAAAATGTATCTAAATTTTTTTAATATAATTTTAAACAGTACCTTTTTTGATAGAAAAGTAATTACTACTTAAATATTAAATTAATGTGTAAGACAGTGATTTAATAATACAATCACTTAAGTCAGTGGCTTTGATATGTAATTGCTGAAAATTATTGATTTTGAAATATATTCACTAAGTTAGGGATTTCGAAACTTATAATAACATTATGTAGTGTTATGAAATAAACTATTGCATATTTCATCTCCAATCTCCTTTAAAAAGTTACGAATTAGAATATTCATTAGAAATTACTGTATCCTAATCAGTGTCATCTACTAGTCTCGTATTTCTTGCTATATTACAGTTTTCCTGTGTTTCTAATGTTTTTTCATTTGTGAACTGCTCACTTTCATTCTATATTTGCAGGCTGAAAAATTGCATATCACGTACAACATATGCCGTTCCCATCAAGTATATCAAAACGAATGCTAGAAACTCGTATATAATTAACCTCTTAACATCCGAGGTAACATCTGACATATAGAAAGTTAAGCCTTGGAACACCTTTTTTTTATTTTGGGTGCATTTATTTAATCAGTTGTATATACATTGAAACACATTAAGGTCTTAAAGATAATTTTTCCACTCGAATAAATTCAAAGCAAAGCAAAAAAAAAAAAAAAAAAACACCCATAAAATCCATTTTAAGATTATATTATGCCATTGATTCATGAGACACAAATTTTATAAAATATGAAATTTCTATGAATTCAAAAAATTTTTGTTTATTCGTTTATAAAGGTTCGAAATTCAATTACAAAAAATAAATAGCTTGCCTAATAATTTATCATGTTCGGTACCAAAAAGATTTAAGAAAAATACTCTTATTACATTTCTTTTTAAAAATTTACAATTTTTTCCTTCTAAAAACGTAAATAAAAAAAAGTGTAAACTCTCTTTGAATTTTGGCTTTTTATTAATCAGTTTGACTTTTAATTAATTTTTTCATTCTTTTAAGATTATTCAAAAAATGTCAGTATGAATTCATAATACAGGACTCATCGTATTAATACAATGGTCGAACATTTGTATTATGTTTATGAGTGAACATCTACATTTTTAAATCCAGCATTTTGCTATTTTTAACGTGATCTCACCTACATTAACCACACCGACGGGTCGATACTTTCATTTTTACATCTTCTACTCTTTATTTTTACATCTAAAATCTTTGAAAACATCTGAAGAGGAGATTTCGGTCAAAAACAGTAAAATAATTGTGAAACAACCTCTTTTTAAAGTTCCCTGTTGTTTTACTGATTTTTGTCTTTTAGCATTAGTAATAGTTCTCATCACACACATGTTGATAAATGAGTGAAATGATCTATAGTTATGTAAATTATTCAACAGATTAATTCCGTAAGGTAAAGGAAATTTTTCTTAGTAATTGGTGCAACAATTTTATCAGTATTTATGAAAGGATAGAATATATATTTGTGTTTAGCACTAACTCGCTACTAAAGAAAAAGTGTTATTTGTATTATTAGTGTAAATTAAGAGAATCCGATGAAAATAACAGAAAACTGATACCTATTTATATTAAAATTCACACGAGTGGATGATACTAATTCATTCTCAATTTATCAAAAAGATGATTAGGAGATAGTCTGAATGTTGAAGCAGAATTCTGAAGTCTGAGGGGACGATAAGAAGTAGAAGTTTGAATCAGCAGAATTAAAAGGACGATTAACAAAAGAGCAACAAGAAACTTTCATCTTTTAATCTTTTTTCAGCATGAATAACAGAGAAAGAAATTTTGGTAATGAAAATAATCAGTCAGAAGTTTTTACTTTTTATTTTTATTTTATCCATTTTCTTTTAAAGAACAAATGCTTCATCTTTAGTCACATGCAAGATTAGGCAAAGCGAAAATACTTCATTCTTAGGGCGTGGATTATTTTTAGAAAATAATTAGCCACTATTGTATTAGGTGGGAGGGATTTGTAAAACTTGATTGCTGGGTAGTTACAACTGTTTTAATTTCTCGAACTACTGAATCTTGTTCATCCTTCTTTATGTGTACAAACAGTTATTCCTTTTCCTGCCTTTCAGCCTTTTGCGGTTCTAATTTGTTGTCACGAAAGTCACGAAAGCTGAATAATTTTCATACATTACAAACCTCAAGGTGTAGCGGGCGTTGCATGGAGTTGTGAAGCATTTCGGTTTTGATTTTTTTGAAGGAAATACTTTTTCTCCTAGTCATAACTTCTAATGTTTGATGGGAAGGCTGCGCTAAATTAAGCTGGAATGGGTAAAAAGAAATAAATAAATCCTTTTCCCTTAATGGAAAGACATGATCGATGGTTGTAAGAGCTACAAAAACCATTTCGCTAAGGAAAGAAAGAAAAAATAATAATAAGATTTTTGATTAAGACATATCTTTTTTAATAGTGGGCCCCAACTTCTGTTGAGTTTTCTTACCGAAATGTCTACATCTACATTAAAATATTTTAATGTCTTCATAATATGCTTGCATTAATATTTTCGAGAAAACTTTGACACCATCAATCAGATTTTTTCACTTAGTTTATTGCAGTAGGTAATTCTAATGTGCGGGTTACGATATTAATACGTTATACGAAAAACAAACTCCGAAAAGTCAAATATCTATGAAAAAAAGTTTTAAGCATGGTTCAAATATAAAAAAATGTGTGCATAATTAAAAAAACTTGGATATTTTTGTAATTAAAAGAGGAAACCCAAATAAATGTTAATTATTAGAGTTAATAAATAGATGCATAACAGAAGATTATTTTCAATAACAGATTAGCTTCGCAAATCTTTTAAATAATTCTCATAGAATGTTCTCCATTTTCATCATTTAAATAAATTTTCAGTCACAAAACCAAATAATTTCTTGTCCATTTTTAGCTTTTTTTTATAGAAATAAACGAGCTATCCAGCCATGACAAAGCATCCGGGGTAATACGAAGATCAAACCACTGCGACAGCATAGTCAGGATTGAGACAAACGCAAAAAGATCCCCATTACAGTGCAGTTCTACGCTCACTACTTCCGAAGTGCTTTACTCAATATCGGTAAAGAGGCAACTGAGTCCAACATCATTACTATACCTATTGAAGATACAATGATCTGCTTCTTTATATAGAAACTTTTCATCCTTATATCTGAGGTGTCCCCATCAATGGAATTGATATTTACTGTAAATTAATCTAACACAAAGATTTAATTTTATGTGCTGAAGAATTTACGTCTCAAGTAAAACATATTAAGATGGGGAGGGAGGGAGGCAGGCAATTTAGTCATTTGATGATCATGTATATTTCAGAGCAACGGGTATCTTAAAAATTTAGCTTATATTAATTATAATAATATCCGGTTTTGAAGCGACTCGTCGGCCACATCGGAACAAACCTCGTGAATTTGAATCACAATCAGATCAGAAAGTTAGTTTTTCGATTTTATGTTTAAAATACTTTTTCTTCATATATGTGGTAACTTGGAAAAATAGAATTTCAATTTCATAACCCTCCTATCCTAATGTTGCAATCTTATCACTAAGAAACTGATAGATTATTCACTGAAAGCAATTCGGATTTACTTAATACAAATCACCAATACGAAAAAGCAAGCTTATCCGATTGGCTGGGAAATGATGTCAAATAAGTTTCAGTCTTATATGAGTTGACATGATTTGTTGTACCAACTTGCAAAATTCAAAATTTCGACAGAATAGGAGATCTTATTTTTATGTGCAATACCAGGAGATCTTTCAAACAAGCTAATAGTTATATGCTTAAATTCTTCATTACGATGTGTTACTTATTCTTCTTCTAACCGTCATCCATCACTAGAGAATGCTGAATGATGCCAGGTGGCTACAGATTTAACAAAATAATTATAACATAACTTATGTTACCATTTCTTTCTGTTTAACATAAGCTTTTAATTAAAACTTATTCCAAAATTCAAGCATCTGTGGGAAAGAAAGTAACTTGTGTGACTACTAATTAAAGCTTTTGCAAATGATAAGCTCAACATAACTGGAATGAACAATGCAAATTACCCTCATTTGCATATACAACTATGCTACTATTTTAATTACTCAACTTTAATTGTTTCCTTGATTTCTTTCTGACTTGCAAAGAATGGCACCATAGAATATTTTAATTCAAACATTTATCAGCTCATTATCAAACATTTATTATTCTTTTAATTCAAACATGAGTTCAGATAAAAATCATTCACTTCAAACTAGATTTACAAGACAAAGACCACCCAAGGGAGGGCGAAATGAAATTGTAGCCTCAAAAAGATATTACGTAGTTTTCAGGTATGAAGATGTGGGTATGTCATATTTTTTTCTTGCCAAGTTGTTGGTTTAGAACACCGAAGAGAAATTGAGTAGCACTGATTGTATTTTAGAAAATTTAAGCGTGTTCGCTAATTGCAATGAGACCACCGTATAGCTTCGCTTCAAAGTTAAAAACAAAAGTTTACATGTTCATATAATTGGTTAAAGAAAGCTTGCTGGAAGGCTTGCTTTTGCAACGAATTAACTGGCGCAGCAATGACCGTCCATCAAGGGAATGAAATGTTATATCTATGCATAAAATATGGCAATACTTTTATAACGATGCCGAGACATAATTACTTATGTAGGTTGTCATGTAGGCAAATAACGGCCTACATGACAGGCATTATTTGCCTATATGACATCCCTGTCTGCCAATATGACAGATATTACTTTTTGTTCCAGAACTACAAAATGAAGCATCAGTTTTATATTATTACATAACCTGCTTTTCAGTGATTACAGAAAAAGATTTATTACTTTCCAGATGTTTTACACAAAATGAAATAAAAAGTTGTAAAGGAATTAATTTCATTCTTCTATCGCCATTGAGCTTCAATGACTTTAAATATATTTTAATTGCTATTATACAGGATGCATATGGTATATATACAATATGCAAATAAAAATCTAACGAAGATAAATGTCAATTTGACAAATGAATTTTTATAGGCAATTTTAAAAGATAATCTCATTTTTCGCTTTCAAAACTCGCATCAAACAAAAGATGGGTTTATTACTACTTTTTTTTCTTCTGTTTGTTGCATTGTGTGATAACAACTTAATAGCTTTGTTGAAAAGGATGAAAAAAGAAGTTATTTTGAATAAGCTTGAAAATATTTGATAAAAATCGAAAGAGAGACGACCTTGTGTGCGTGTGCATATGTGTGTAGTTCTAGTTCTACCATTATGAAACATCATAGAAAACTTTGTTGCAGTTCGTCGCATTTGCTTCAATTGTTGTGATAACCCATTATGATAAGGGCGAAAAGTTCTTGTTTAAGTCAGCTTCTTACGGAAAGAAATAAGAAAAAGTGATGCTTTTGATACAGGGAGAAGCAGAAATGATATTAAATCACCGCAAGGAAGAAGGTGAATATACTGGAAGATAAGATTATCGGTTTTCAAAAACAGGTTTGAAAAACTGTTTTCAGATTCGACGGCGACTTTTTGAAAAAAATTAAGGGGAAAATTCGGATTAAAAAATACCCATTATCTTGTATACGAACCGGTCAAAAAATAAAATAATATTTTAAAAAACTACGATTAAAAAAAACTGAACTTAAAAAATAAAAACTGAAATAGGAATTTCTTTCATTTATATAGAATAACTCTTTAAAAAAAGAAAGGTAAAACTATAAAAATTAAATTTATTTTAAAATTTTATGATTTAGTTTGAAATCAATTTGCTTCCATCAGTTTACTGTAAAAATACAGCATTTAAGATAGAATAATTATTGAAATATTTCAACTTTGAATTGTAATTATTGTATGCTACATTACTCCTCGTAATGCAACTAGTGACAATTTCTATTTTGAAACGGTCAAGATTTTCAGTTTAATTTGCATTTTTCATTACATTAAAAAATATCAATAAAATAAGTATTTTTCAAAAAATTCGGGAAGCTTTCTACAGTACCTATTTTTTAGCATTGTTTCTTTTCTAGAATTGGAAACTCTTCAAGCTGATTAAAGAATTAAAAGAGGAAATTCGCATATTACAATACAGTAATTCGTAAAATAAAATAAATAATTTGAATGATATAGTAAAACACTAATTACATAACATTGTAACTTACATAGCTAACTATTATACAACATAACAAAATATTATAAGATTTATTAGCTGTAACAAATACAAATATACTTAGGGATACACAGGGTACAAATGTGAAAAATTCAATTATACTCGTTTTAAATCGTGAAACTGTGTATTTGATTTTATGACTCCCGCCGCTTCTCCATATTTGAGAAAACTTATTATCATCATTATTATTATTATTTTTTTAATTCTGACTCTGAGAAATAACGTGTTTGAAAATGTCTTAAATTAGCTTGTTATTTTTGTCTCAGATTTTCAAGCTTAATTATCTATCAATATTCTTTTGAACCTAATTCCGTTTGGATTATCTTGCATTTTATTGCGGACTTATTATATTGGGATAATGGCATTTTCTAGAGGTCAGAGTGAACCAAAGCATCTACGGCAGATGCCTGTCTTAACTGAGCGCTTTCCTGAAGATCTGGTGCGCTTTCGTGTTTCTTTTGGAAAATAACAAGGAATGTCTCCATTAGTCCTTTATACCATTTATTAATACTGGCTTAAAAAGCAGTGAAAGGATAAAGCTCATAATCTTTTCTTTAATTCACTTTTCCTCAACTATGTAATGTTTCAATCCAGTCCTTGGATTTGTATACAACTGATATCTTAGAGAATAAGTGTTAAAGCACAATAAATTGCTAACATCCAAATATCTAAAGTTAATACATATCATGATATAAATAAAATTATAGAAATAGAAGTGTCTTCCATAACAGGACTAAATTCAATATAATATCCATCAGGATAATTCCAGTTTAGAATACTATCCACACATTTTTCTTAAGCATTTTTTCCTAAGCCCTGAAATTTTACCAGTGGGTAAGTTTCATTTATATAGTATGGGAAAATACTCACGAAATATCAGAACTTTTCAATCACCAAACTCGTTGCATATTTTGCTAGGATATGTTTTATATTTTGTTACATTAATATGTTTAATAGTGAATTAATTAAATGTAACTCTATATTTTAATTGATGAGGCTATCGACAAACTGGGAAGGACATTTATTGGAAAATGATTTAAAAACAGGATTATTTCGGTACTGAGCCATAATTATAATCTATTCCTTATTATTTTAAAGCATTTGCAAAGAAATGCATGATGATTTTTTTTGTGGTTTTATAAATATTACATAATAATCAAAAAATTGATGACTATAAAGGAGAATGGATTTAATCTTAGTTTTCTGAGATCCAATTTTTATTAAAAATTATAATGAATTTTACAGTTCAATTTAAAAAAAAAAAACGTGTATATTTGTGCACAAGCATTCCAAATCAGTTTTGAGACATGATCTAATGTACTTGTTTAATAAATGTGGTCAAACTTTTTAATTACTTAAAAATAGAAAATCTTTCAAACTTCTGTTAATTTATTCAAAACAAAGGAGTTTATCGGCCGTCAGCATGGTATCTTCGAACTCCACTTTTAATTCATGAAACATTATTAAATTAAAACATTTATTTTTCAATATAATATTCTCTGAATCGAATTTTTATTAAAAACTGTAAACAAAAATCTGAATTAAATTATTAAGAAGAAAGTGAATTTCACACTTCAGGACTTAAAAAGTAAAAATTGCTGTTTAAATCCATATATCTTTAGCATTACATATTAATTCTGACAGCTGACCTGATGTTTATGTCTTAATTAATACAACTAGATGTTTTCAGAGTGTAAAAATAAAAAAATTCCCCAAACATCTATTCATTTTTTTTCAGAACAGATTGCTACACGGAATGTCTTTCGAGATCCAGTCCTAATAAGTAAAATTATAACAGTTCCTTGTACATTCTAACATTCTTTCGGCATTATGAATTGCAAAATAACTTATTAATTCCGATACAATACCTCACTGCCACTTTTTACAATTAAAATAGCGTCATCCCAGCGAGTTGTTACGGTTCGTTGCGTGACGTCCGTAAAATGGGGCGTGTCCTTTCCTCTTAGGCATTGCTAAATACTTCAACTCGCATAGGTGGGGGGGGGGATGGCAGTTAAATAACTACAGGATTAGAGATCCGCATTCAGATAAACGCCTAAGGCAAGTAGACAGATAAAAAAAATTGTAAGTCAGAGTTGTGTACGATGTCACTTGGATATTCTGATTGGTTCATTAAGCCAACAGCATATTCGTTGCTTAATTAAATGGAAGGGGAATGTTTTACTTTCGCTCTTTTCGATTGACATAAGCAGAGTGGTAGTCATTTCCAGGTTAAAGAGAAATGTAATATCTCACAGAAGATGTTTTTATTATATAATGAAAATACTTCGGAGCAAAAGCTCTTTATTTAATTTTAGCAGTATTATAGTAATTTCATTTTAGACCTATAATGTAGAAAGGAAACCATTCGTTTGATGCAACATAGACAAAACTGATTCTCATGTGCCATAAAGCACTAAATACCTAATATCAAGCACTAAGAACATATGTACTGGCATAAATTTCTTGTATATGGAAAACATCTGTGAACTTATAAATATTTGATGGTAAGAAGTTTAATAAAATTATGTAATTGCTTTCCATAAATAAATATTGACCTTAACGCGTTGATTGATGGACACATTAAGGTAAGTTCATACACAAAAATCTAACAGAGTTTAATTTAGAGTTATTTTTACTAACTTTGAATGGTAAAAACATTTTCAGGACCTGACTCCATTAATTTCTGAATAATTAAAAAATGCCACTTTTATGTTTATTGCGAAAGGTCATGGTTTATATAAGCGAGTATAATCGTTAATGGAACCACTGAAGAGTGCCCTAAAAATTGTGCACACATTGCACAATTACTAAAGAATATAATTAATGAACTAATACGTTTAATGAATAAAATATACGAACTAATTTTTACTAATGAATAAAAGTAATGAACCTATTCAAATATGGATGCATTCTTCGGACCCTCACTTCTTTTTGAAGTCATAACTACCTATACTTTACTAAGTTATTAGAAATCCACACACACACACACACACACACACACACACACACACACACACACACA
>JAPMOQ010000852.1:4830363-4886052 GCA_026543055.1 Argiope trifasciata | reverse complement strand
ACACACACACACACACACACACACACACACACACACACACACACACATATATATATTGTTTTCAAATGACATACTAAACGAAGAATTAAAAAAAAAATCTGAGCTACCATTTTATATGAGGAATAAAACAAGAATTTCTGATAAAATGATTTTCCTTTTATTAATAATTACGAGAATTATATCGGATTATATCGCTAATTTTGAACTGCAGTAAGGTAATCAGGTCAACGTGTGATTCTGAACAACTCTTTCTAAACAACAATCGGAGGACTTTTGAACAACCTTGGACTTTGATACCAAGTTGAAAGTGCCAAAACACACGTACGTGATTAATAAAAATGGTGATTGATCTTTCGTTCTTCCACCCTCATAATGAGATTCTTCTAACAAAACCCACTTTTCTCTGCCAATAGCTAGTAAAAAGTTTTTTGTTTCAAATAATTATATCAGTGAATGACATAAGTAACACCTATATCCGTCTTCCAGCCATTAAAATTCAGTTGGAATTGGATTAAACCCATTTGGGGTAAAAGCTTTACAAGTGATTGAGTCTGCAGACAGAAACTTCGAGGTGAGATGTCACAATCTTCAATTTCTTTAAAATCATCTGGTAATTACTGCGACAATATCCCAAATCCTTCGTTTGATTTACCCGACAGAAGATTAGAAATATTTCGTGTATATTTTACAAATACCAGCTATTAAGCTATCATTAATACCAATGTATTACAGCCAAAATGTATGGGTATATATCACATAGATAAAGGAAGTTAACTTCAATAGATTTTTCTGTCTCGTTTTTTAACCGTTATCTACTGGGTAGTTCTTAATTGTCTCGTCTTCTATGTAGTAATAGATAGTGGAAGCAACCAGTGATTCATATTAAACGAAAATCCATTTTATTTTCTTTATAATAGATCAATTTTATCGTCTTTGAATAAGACGGGAATTTCTAAAAAGTGCATAAGAGAATTTTAAAGAAATACTTTGTTATCTGGGTAGCAATTTTCTTTGAGAAAGGTTCCCAAAATCTTCCACATTAAAAGTAACTTTTATTTCTGCAGGTTTTTTTGAGAAATCAATCCGCAATAAAGAAGCTTTTAAAGATTTTGAAACTACTGGAATTTTTCTTATCTATTTATTGCTCTTAGTGATTGTCTTACAAAAGTTTCTTACTGTTATTTATAAGTAAGTATACTCTGTAATAGCAGTTATATCTTTTCAAGATAAACACCAAAGTGATGTAGAAATGTTTTTATAGCTAGCTGTTCTGAAATATTTGCTTTTAAATAAGGTGAAAAGAAACGACATTGGATCGAACGCTTGTTTTACAACATTTTTCTGGATTCATATTATGTATATCTCTCACAAAAAAGTTCTTTTGAAATTCAATTTTGAAATAAAAGTTTATTTACTAAGAATCTCATACAATTGACTTTCTCATCCAGGTTAGTAGCAAATACTTTTTAAAGAATTTAAGAGAGATAAATTCCGCAGCTGATGATATTTCTTTACATTAAAAAATATCCGAAATATTAAGAATCACAACTGAGTTTGGCAATTTGAATAATGACCTACATTTCTATGTGAATTAATGTGGCATGAATTATACAAAGGAAGAATATTTCCATTTTAAAATCTTTTTTTTAAAGCAAATAAATACCTTTAAACCTTCGCTTCTTTGGACTATATTTCTATCTCGTATACAAAGAGTGTCCATTAAGTATTTAGTACTCTTTGTTTTCTGAGATTAACGAAACTGAAGATGAAAAAAATAATTTCTTCTTTGAAAATTCACAAATATTATTTTTGACAAATGTAAATTTCCTACCTACAAATTGTAGGCTGTGGATAATGGAAATAGCTTCTCTTTACGTAGAAATAATATATTTTGTTTAAATTACTGTCACTTTTTCTAATAGCATAATCATCAGAATAAAAATCTGAATTATTTTATATCTTTTAAAAGCAATGATTTTTTTTAAAGATAACTGTTTATTTTGCTTATTATGAGTCAGAAACATCATCATATTTTTAAAAAAAAAGATATTGCATTTAAAGTGTTTCTGTTTTCTTAAAGACATTATTTAAACTAATAATGAAATGAATTTCTATTTTAATCTTATGAAATTAAAGGGATAATCATTGCCGTAAGAAAATACAATGAACAGTGTTTATGGAAATATTTATAATTTGCCTTCATAATACGAATGATTCAACTACAAAAATATAAAATGGAGGGAAAATTATTCATTTGTTTCTGAAATGTAAATAAGTAAAAAAGAAATTAGAGTGGTATGCTGATGTATCATTAAAATTCAATTGCTATCTTTGTATTAACGGATCAACTGTGCATTGATTTTGCAAGACATGACAAACAATGACAATGACTTTTATCAATCTTATAATTAAGAAATGATCATCAGCACAGTTCTCGATCGTATGATCCTTTCACAACAAGTCCGATAATTTTTCAAAATAAATTCTTTATTACTCCTGGAATTTTGCGTTTCGGTTTGAAAGAATTCCCACTTTATTAATGAACCTTAAATCATCCAATTCCGCATCTCTGGAAGTCCCTAATATAGATATCTAATCATAACCAGCATTTGCTTTCCGAACTGTGAAAACATCTGCGGAAGAAATGTAATCTGAATTCCGAATTGGTTCCTCCTTTAATTGATTCCCAGCTAGTCCAGTGGCCCATGATTTAAACTCGTCATAAATCAGGCTACAAATATCGCAAGGTTGCTGCAGAAATGACCCCTCAAACTGCACCAAAGAACGCTGTCTGGGCCCTCCTACCGTAAGTCTTCTTTAGTCACATTTTTACCCTCTGTCTTAAAACCCAGCTTTCTCTTTTATGTCCTGAGGCGATACAAGCGTTCATAGTTGATGCAGCTTA
Organism: Argiope trifasciata; assembly: GCA_026543055.1. Lineage (NCBI taxonomy): Eukaryota > Metazoa > Arthropoda > Arachnida > Araneae > Araneidae > Argiope > Argiope trifasciata. Next base: position 4,883,147 of record JAPMOQ010000852.1, on the reverse strand, counting down.
TACGTATCACGCAAAGCAATCTGTCATCATAGCGTCCTGAGGATACACCCTGTAATTAGGTAGCTAGTGTGTGCTCGCCTGCTCACGGGCTTCAATGACAATCTCTCGATAATCACTGCTCTTTTCTCTTTGCTGCTCTTGACCCCCTCCCTCTTTCACGGTTACGGACCTTTAAGGGTATATATGTATTGAGATAAACATCATTTTTAAAGTTCAGGATGTCTTTTAGTGTATTGAGCTTATCATGGGTGTATATAACCTGGTATTGTTTTCTTATAAGATCTTTTTGACCGTTTTGCATTTGGGTCCGACTTTTGTTCATGAGCGTTAAATTGGCAGTTCGAATTTCTTTATTGATTAAGGGGTTGTTTTAATTCTGTTATAACTTATTCAAAAGGAGTTGTCTGGATGCATGTCGGACATATCGAGTTTGGGAATGTCATTCTGTAATGAAATGTGGGTGTAGCTACAGAATGTGAATGAAATTATATTGATGAGAATTGTGTTTAAGCCATTTAACATCTGTTTTTAGACTGTTTTTCGTGATCATCAGTTTGAATTTTTTTTGATAGTGATTAAATGCTTCCTTTAATGTTTAAACTAACAGCTTCTATAGCTTTGAGAAAAAAAGCACCCCAAAAATAATGAGAGGACAAAAGAGAAAAACTTGTTGAACTTGAAAACTTGAGAAAAGATTGTTGGAAATCTATAAATCTCTGACTTCTTATTTTAAACTAGACTCACAAGGGGTTAGTTTGTTATATAAAACTGAATTTTCACTAACTATATAAAAGATAAAATAAAATGCATTTAAATCTTTTCTGCAATACTTTACGAAAACAGCTCTATCTCAAAATGTTGAAACAAATGTTAAACAAAACATTTGTCAAAACAAATGAAATATGTAAGTAAATATATAATTTCACCAGTGGTTATGGAATTTTTATATTCATTTGTAACAAAAGATTGATGTTACTAAATTATTATGCATATCTTTTCATTAAAGATTTAGATGATTACAAAGTTTAGAAAAAATCTGTGAGGCATGAACTTATTTTATTGTTGTTGAGAAAGATATAATGCACACCAAATTATATCTTTCACAGTGCAAAAGTCAGATTATAATCTGTTGCTCTTGACACATGGGGAATAATAAAAGCATCAGACAGAACATATAATTTAGAATGTGGATTTAATAAAGCGTTCGCGTAAACAATCACAGAATCACAAGACACGCCCTAGAATGACACCGCTATTTAACAAGGTGCCATTGCAGGGCGTGCCTCTTACAATGTAACGGCTGTTTCTCAAAGTCCCCATTTATATTTCTGTAGAAGAACCCTCCACAGAAGCTAGAAATCGTTCTTAAGGTTTGCAACGATAGCATGTTAACAATATGCACTTAATTAGGAAAAGTCATAGATGGTAAAATATTTATTTTCAGTAAATTTTGCATTTCCCTGCAGATATTTCAAACATTGGGGCTAAGTTTTGTTGGATTGAAATTTTAAATTAGTGATATGCTAACTTATATTTACTATTGAAAATGGAATACTTCGGTATTTTATTTCACCCAAAACTACGATTTAAAGGTTTAAAACATAACTGTTGATTGTAGCCTGTAAATTTTCCTTTGAAATTGAAAGAAAAAAAAACCCACTTGTGAAGCATATTACGAGACAGGGTATTGTTAAAAGCGAAATTTACTTTTCACTTAGTATCTACATATATTATTATAATTTTCAGAAACTGGAAGTGGGGAGTTCTGGATATATATATATATATATATATATATATTAAACCTCTCAAATTTTCTTCCCGAAATCTTTTTTGTTTTTCTGAATGTTGTTGCATTTTAAATTTTTGGGCAATTTTTTTTTCTATAGAGGCAATTTCATTCGTTTATTTAAAAAATTTCTGGATGATATTCTTATGCATCATTTATTAAGTTTTCTTCAGTGAATGTCGCCACTCATATAGACTGAATGCCCATAATTATCTTTTAGAATTCAAAGATTGTGATTTTTTAAAATTTTATTCGAAAATTTTATCCTTAATATCTGTAATCCTTACCTTAATTTCTGTAATTTGAACATTTGTTTCTGTGTCTTTAGATGTAAATGCAGATTCGGGATTATACCTTCTGTTTCTTTCCAAATTGGATCATGCTCCATGTTGAACATGAAGGAATTATATTGGTCATGGTCATATGTGATTTTTTTCCTCAAAATCATGTATTCAAACCACGCGATGATTAGATAATCATTTATAATTATGTACAGCTTACAGCATCCCGATTTCTGGTAAGAAATTTACGAAATTTTTCAAATTTTTAAGTATATTGACACAAATTTGTCAAACAAACAAACAAAAAATCAGGATAGAAGAATCTGTGTACCACTGCTCATTCCCAAATGAATTTTGCCAAACATTCACGAAAAATGTCTTAAATTTTGCCGAAACCTTATATAGAGAATCCCAGTGGTTAGAAATGTCAGCAATTCTGAGCAGAACTTGATTAAGATTTCATTGTAGGAAGTTTTGCCAATTATAAGTATCGTGTTCCTTTAATACATTTGATTTCTGAAATATTTCAGTTTACGCACTCTTGATATAAAAAATTTAATGTTTTCCTTACGAGGAAATTTCATATTTAGAAACATTTGTATTCAAACATTTGTAACATCATGATGAACCTCATCTACTTTACAACAACACGGAAAAAAGTTTCCATTTCTTTCTACATGAGCTTCATGTTATTTGTTATCTTCAGATCAGGAGTGGTGTTTTGCAACATTTTTCTGATATTTATTATCTAGCATGAAATATGACGCTATTTTGATTGCTTACTAAGGAATGCACAGTTTGATACAAGTCGAAATTTTCAAAAACTTGCTTAAAATTCTGCGCAACTTAATAATTGATTAACGGCTTAACAATTTGACAGGGATTGCTTCGATAGAAACATTTTCCACATAAATAGCTGGAGGTACTCTAAAATCCTGATATGCAAAAGGACAAACTGATAGACTTAGTAAATTCCTCAATCCTTCTTTCAAAGGGCCGCGGTGGCCTGGTGGTAAGGTCTCGGCCTCGGAACCGGAGGGTTTCAGGTTCGAGACTCGATTCCACCGAAGATCCGTCGTGTGAGGGGGTCTCTTGCACGTTAAATCTGTCAGGCCAAAGTCCTCCCGCTGGTGTGGTGTGGTGTGGAGAGGGGGGTGCCACTTCAGTTGTCGTCCTCGTCATCTGACCGTGGTTCAAAATTACGAGGTCCGTCCCAAAATAGCCCTCGTGTTGCTTTAAAACGGGACGTTAATATAACTGAACTGAACTGAACCTTCTTTCAAAATAACCAAAGATTTGTGTTAGAAATTCTTTAATATGAGGTTCCTTGTATATATATATATATATAATTAACAATAAAATAAAGAATTTTTTTTATAAATGTTGTATAAAAATGTTGGAAAGAGCAACAAATGATTGCTTTTAAAGAGTTTCTCAAATTAGAGGTATGCCACACACGCTGTTGTTACAAACGATCTCCAAATGGAATTAACTCAAGTTCCGCCTTTGTATATAATGTGTAAATTAGAAAATTAACTGAATTCTGAATCAATATGTAGGAATACTTGTTACCCAATATTTCCTTATGTGCAATGTATTAATTAAATAAATGTTATTGATACCTTCCATTTGTCTTTAACGACAGAAAGAGGAAAAACCCAATTTATCTACGATTCGCTAAGGGCTATGCACCCAAGCTCATCTCAAAAATTAGTCAGCCCTATCTCCACTAGCCTGCAGTCCACTTTTTACCTGAGTTTTTCCATTTTTTTGTTTTTTTTTCATGGTCGGCATAATTGCGTCGTTTCATTACTTGCGTGAAAGTATTCCGGACCCTCTGAAAATACCACATTCCGCACCATTACGGCAATTAGGCAACTCTAGCGCCATGCAGTCTTGTAAAGCTAAAAAGCCTGAGGCTAAGGGGATTATGTTTGGCCTTTTATTATTATTTTTTTCCCCTGCTGACTAGATCGCTTATCTCACATCGCATTCTCCCGCGACACTTTGGTTTTATTGATGACAATCCGAAAATGAAAGGACCCATTTTTTACTTGGCATCGCCCTTTGGCGATCTGGCAGTAAAGGGAAAATAAATTGAATGTTCAAACACGTCACAACAGCACTTTCGTTTTGTATGATGAGAGTTTTAAAGCTTTAGATAATGATTCTAAGAATCTGTGATGGGAAGAAAAATTAAATTAAAAAACTTAATAAAGAATTTCCTATTACAACACGATTACCAAACGATAGCTAAAGGTTTTAATAGCGTATTATCTGTGTATTAAAAGGTTTAATTTAAAAAAAAAATAATTACTTTTCTTTTTAGTCTTTGATTCATCATTCATTATTTTAAATATTATGGAATTAAGAAATAAAATTTTCCCAAATTCTCCACGAGGGGGTGCTACACATCTGTAATAAAAATTTAATTATAATTAACTGATAATTAAAATATTAAAACATTAAAATATGGCATTGTCATCAAAGTCATAAAAGTGCACAGAGTTTCAGAATTCTAGCAAAAAAATGCCAAAATTTCGCTTTATTTTCGTTTAATTTAAAATATTATTGAAATTTATAATAAATTTGCTCAGGCTGGGCATATTCCCAGTATTCAATGTGTGATAATTCTTGATAATTCTTATGAGTTAAAATTGAAGATGCATCTTTTATTCAAGTAATCCTTCACGACGTACCGAAAGTTGATGGTTTATTGAAGTTTGACTAAAAATATAATGCTACATCTACTCAGAAAATACTTATGTAATTTAATAACGAAATTTTATTTATAGTGTAAATAATTTACATTTCACCACACGTGTTATAGGTTTATTCATGCATCGTTTTCAGTATCGTATATTAACTGCACTAAGACTATTAAAAGTATGATATAATCACTCGTGTCATAAGTTTATTACAATCTTCCTGTAACTGTAAGGAGTCTTAGAGTGCTCAGAGAGGAAATTTATCATGAAAATAACACGAGAAGCCCAACGTCACATGTTATAATCATGAGCATGTTGATGCGAAAATGCAGGCTAAATATTACAACGATAATAATTCAATTCAAAAAGCAATATGCTTATCTCATTTGCTAAAGAGTGAATACATTTTTAAACAGACTTTCATAATTAGTAAGATTATACATTGCAAACTATTTTACAATAACGTTTAATCGATGAATAACCTTGAATCTTCTCCCCGGAAATAGAAACACCTAACAAAGTTTTTTTTTTCTCCCCATCTCAACCTTAGCAATGTATCTCAAAGCAAGATCTTTCGGAAATGAGCAAACTGAAGTTTCCTAACCGAAAAACAGATACAAAAAACGATTCATGTGAACTAACTCGGGTCAAGATGGTGAAATAATAGTATAAGAAGGGTTCTGCCATTCGCACCGGTACTAGTGAATAGCATGACATAGATAGCTGTCTTTCTGTGGGACATGACACTCTCATGAAGGTTGCTGCGATTCGATACGGGCCTTCTTCTATTGCTGTTCTCTAGAGCATCGAGGATCTCAATTCAAAACTCATTTCATAGGAGATAGTCAGAGAATGAGCATGTGATTCGTTTCGAAAAGAGGGGACGAGCGTGAAATCGTTTTAGATTCAAATGAATAGGACGTGTTAAGCACTCATCTTCCGATGTGACGGGAGATTCGTTTTGGGCATATTTCGGTTATTTTTGGATTTCACATTTCCTTCTTTCTGTCGAGATTTGAAGTATTTTTAGGGATTTTGATGGAAGATGATTGGCTTAAATACAATAGATTCGTCTAAATTGACGGCTTCCGCAAAAAGTGGAAATGCTAAAATAGTTTTACTTCCTGCTCCAGTATTTGGGCTATTGTTCATTCAAACAAGATTAGCAGCACAATTTTGTTAGTAATTTCTGCAGTCCAATTTTTTTATAAATATTTCAAAGAAATTCAATTTAGAATTGTACCAAATAATTTGTATTTGTTAAAATGACATTTATTTGAAAAAGGAAACGGTCGGAATAGAAATGTATATTTAAATGTCGAAAATTCGAAACTATTAAAATAAAAATGCATTTTCAAGTGTCTAAATAAAAACGATACACATTTTTAAAGTTTATTTTAGCTAACTTTTAGGAATGTTATTTATTTTTCACAAAATTTGTACACTTGCAATTTCTCTTCTATTCAGAAATGAAGAAATATCTTTTAAAAAAAACTAATATTATAGTAATTCGAAACTTTATAATCTTTATAACTTTAAAAGTTTATAATATTATCAATCAAAATTCAACCACCATTTGATGGTTTCATGTGTTCGTAAATTAAATGATTAATTTGATGATTGAATGAAATGTTTTCATAATGTTAGAGGAAATTCCAGGTTAAATGATGTTCCAGCAAAAGAAATTGCAGCGTAAAATTTACAACATCTACTTATTTTTAAATTATTATTTTTAACTGACTTATTTATTATTTTGTTTTGTATAGTTATAAACATTCTTTCTTCTTCACATTCCTCTTTTGGACTCTATGAGTTGAAGAGTAAAAGGTATAAATTGGTTTGGCATAAAGAGTTAAAAACCTTTTTTGTTAATTTCAAATCTCGAAGTTTACAATACTTTTTATTAATGTCCTTATAATAAGAAAATAAATAAAATAGAGGAAAAGTTTCCAATTAGACTCTAAATGTATATACATATTCATATTTTACCGATTCATTTTCATATTCCACATATTCATTTCATCATACATATTCATTATTCAAGAGAATACATATTCATGATGTCTCTTTTTTGCGGTACATCTTATAAGTAAAATTTATCTTGATTATGTAGGTATATATTAATGTATGATCTACATCTCCTCCTAAACAACGTGTTCGAATTTAACTAAATTTTTCGTACATATTAGTTAAGACAAAAGGAAGATATTACCTTTTTCAATTACAAAAATTGATTAAGTACTTTATTAATTAGGAGTTAGCAGAATTTTTTTTCAAAGTATATTCAGGCAAAATTACTCCAGAAGGTATATTTTTATTCTATCTTAAAAAATTCAAATTTTATCGCTTCGACGATGCTTTTGCAACACACTTTTGATATTGACTCTATGACACTCGTGAAATTTATTTTTTCTTGAAAGCTTTAAAATTTAATTTAAACACAATAAAAGGTTACATTAAGTTTGACTCACTCTGCCACTATTTTTTTTAAATTTATTTTCTGCTTTATTAAATCATATTTACCACATTTTCATTGAGTTCAAAGCTGTATTTTAACATAAATCAATAGATGCAAGACAAGTAAAGCTATTGGAAACAAATGAAAGAGATGTTCGGTGACAGCAAAGGCTTCATGATATGTAAAATCAATGCCAATATTTTCCCTTTTTTCCATTAAAATTTCGGAATAAATTATTACAATCAAAAAGCTATCTCATCTTAAATTACAAATTTTGACTTTTCAGTGAAATCAATTACATTTTTGTACAATTTTTCCTTAAATTTTTATTATTTCTTTAAAAAAATTAATGCAAATTGTTTTGAAACAAGGAAAATTATAGGCACTGTTTTGGTGGGAAACGTTAAGACTTTGAACTATTTCACCACTATTTTTATTTTTAAAAAATATCTTTTATTTTAATATATTTCTTGAAAAGGGTTTTGTGCTTTATAATATTTTATATAAAAGTAGTTTATACAATAAAAATTCTATACATCGAGGAATTTTAATGGCAAGCAATAAATAAGCACCATGTATTATTTAGCAGAATCATTCATGATATTCCATCTCAATGTAAATAATAGATGTTATATATGAAAATGAGAGCAATTTAAAATGTTCCTTAGCAGTATTTATATTGCAGATTAGATGAAAAAACATAACAATTGTTTCGAGTTGAAATAGTTTATATATACTAGAGTAGCAATACGGATTTATAATAAAATTTTTTGTTAAACTTCTTGATAACCGTTGCTATGTTTGAACTTTGTTAAAATGAAAAAATTCCCGTTTGAAAATCTGATGAAGAAGACAGAGTTCATTTTGATTTGGATATTTGCAAATATTCAATATATATAAATGACGGATCTTTCATAGAATCATGTGTATAATCCGCAACCTTCAGTTTCGAAGGAGGGAAGCTCATCTTGTTGAACTAACAAAATAATTTAAATGTCTAACACCATATTTTATCTTTGAGTACTGTTATCCATTTTGCTAAAAAATGGTAAATATATTTATAAAAAATTTAACATAAAAGTTACATTTTTAGTTAAATTAAATAGATGACTCATTTCGTAATCGTCCGTGACTTACATTCCTTTTAAAATATGATTAAAATCTAATTAAAATTGGAGCAAACACGAGTAAAACGTTAAAAGTATATTATACATATTTAAAAAAAAGCTCTTGAATGAGGAGTGTTTTGTGTTGAAGACACCGTAATGCCGATGTCCTGGCATATAGGTAGTGCGTCTTCCCCGTAATCTGGACGTCACGGTTCGGGCAGGTTGTTATTTTTTTTAATTTGTGAGATGTGTGAACGTGCCCCCTTTAAAAAGGGGTTGTACAAGCGAATTTGACGCATGAGGTAGCCGAGTCGTGACCGTAGTTGGAGATATTTAGAAAACAAGAGATGCTCACACGGCTTAAATAGCTGACAGATAACTGTCAGCGAGTTTGCATAAGTCACAACGACAACAGTAGACACCATAATCGGATAAGATAGTAGAAATTTTCCGGCAGTCCTGTCATGAGAATCTTAAAAGGAATCTACTTAAAATAAATGCGAGCCAATCAAAGCTGGAGCTAACAAATATAAATCATTCTCATTCAGAAAACAAGAAACATATGTTTGGGTAGTTCCCTTTAAGTGACAAATTTAGTTTATTGACATCTGTTTTCTGCTTTGAATCCACACGAAGATTCTTTCGGGTCAGATCTCATAGCTTTGAGGTTTGGTCTATTATAGAGCATAGCATTTGCTCACTGTCTAAGCTTCCATCCAGTTCCTACCAATGTAACAATGTTCAAATTATGAATATATTTTAATAGGCACCAGAGTCACAAAGGAAGCGAAACCTTGTGGAATTTGCTCTCAAATATTCAAATTCATTTACCCGAAAATAAAAGTATTCCATCAAACCACCGGTATCTCCCTTCAGCATCAAACTAATTTATCATAAGTATTTTGTTTATTTGTATTATTTATCTGCCCATAAATATCAAAGAAGTTTTGAAAGAAAGAAAAAGAAAATGTATAAAGCTTAAGAAAACATATTTGAGATAGTAAATAATCATTCCAATTTATCTCTGAAGGTAACACTATATTTCAGTGGTCTTTAAAAAACTACCATATATCAATGAAATTGAACCATCGAACCTGGGTAATTTTTGTTTCAATATGTGTCGCAATAAGCAAAGAATTCCAGCTTTTCATCATCTCTCCTTTTCTTCTTCACTTTTTTTTTCTTTTTTAATAAATTATGCGATTTGATAAATGTTCTTTCCTTGGCGACCAAATTTGGCGATTTTTAATGCACCCGCTGTCAAGTGGCATCATGATCGAATTCCTCGGATCCGCTTGATGCCGTCGGTGAAGATGTCAACCAAGGGAACCGGATGTCTATTGCTGGCTTATAATGACCCTCTTTAAAACGCTGGACGTGTATAAAAATTAACCATCTGTGGTTTTTTTGTCCCTCCGCGTTGAATTCGCAATCGCCAAGCTGCAATTAGCAGTGATCCAATCGAAAAAAAAAAGTTGGTACATCATTGTATCTTTTTCTGGAGTGGGTCAGTGGAAAGTGCAGTAATGGAGATGAAGTCGAACTGATTATGCAAGAATTCGCAGAATTCTTTCTCGATCATTAAAACTGCTTCGGTGATAACCCTGCTTCTTGGGAAGAGGCATTTCAGACGCATCAATCATCGGATGTTATTAAGAACATGCAGTTTTCTGTAGATGGGTCCCATGATTTTGCAAAAACTAATTAAACCGAATATCCTATCTTTGCACACGTGGATCGTAGTTTGTCGATCTTCGAATGGGGGAAAAATTCTTAAATAAAAATACCTAAAAGAAATCATAGCTGAATTTTTAAACTGTTTTTATTTATTTATTTATTATGGTTAACCTGTCAGTCACTTCTTAAAAAATGTCGAGTTCTCTCACTCTCTCTTTTTATAAATCTACCAATGAAAATTTCCCCAGAGTTAATCTAACTTAATGTGTCTTGAAACATTGAGGTTGGGAATTTTTTATTTTGTAAAAAATGAATTTAGAATATTTACCGATTTTTTTTGTTTTATCTTATAATAAAATTTGTATTCATGCTTTATATAGAATTTTTAAACATTTCATTCATATTTGTTGAAGTCTTTCACTTATCACGATTTCACATATTCATTTTGTATAATTTCTGCATCTTTAAATAAAGTATAATTTAAATTCCCGCCAGTGCCCTAAATGGGCATGATTTCACAACTGAAGAACATAAATTTCAGGAAAGAGATTATGAATTCATATTCCTGACAATCATATTAACTAGCATCATTAAAAAACTGGGAGACATATGTGATTTTAACAACGAATTAGCCTTTTTTGTTGAGCTGACTGCTGGAGGTTCCATAATTTTCCTTCAACTGAAACACAATTATGGGTTTATTCTCTCTGAAAGTCTACGAAAAGGCAAACTTTTTTAACTATATAGTACGTAATTCAGACTTTTATATGAAGTGAAGTCTCCTTTATGGCTTTTCTTTATCTTATCACCGCCTCTTGAAATTTATAGGTATCGATGATAAAGAAACCCAACAAAATCGACAAGCGTAGAACAGATAATGTTAGCTTGCTAAATGTTCGAAACGATGTGCATGTAGATTAAGATTTAAGAACGCTGTAATTTAGATCTGGTTATCTTTACAGTTTATCTGAAGGAATCACATACGAAGAACCATAGCTAGTTTATCATCTTAAAACTTGTAGTTTGTTTTTATTTATTAAATCAGTGTCACATTTCAGAGAAGCATGTGAATAACTGGGAATAGACCTTCGTAATTTTGAATCATTTTCGGGCTATGAGAATGATTGTTTGAAGTATTTCGCATATTTTCATGTTTCGATGCCAAATCAACGTTTGACGGGAATTTCGGTAGAATTAACTGATTAAATCCTGATCCTTTGAAAGCAAAGATTCGATAGAATTAAAGCAACTGCAACTTCAACTTCATTTTTCTTACTGTTTGGATAATTCAGAAAATTGAAAGGGATTACTTCTGATGATTATATTTTGCATCTTATGTATATTGTGGCCTTGAGGAGGACAGATTCACCGTGACTAAGACGTCATGGTCTTGTCTTTCTTCCAAATAACAGCGAAATCTTACGAGAGTCAATTAAGAAAGTCCAGATCCTGATCACGAAAGCTTCAGATTTATATATATTCTATCATTATATCCTAAAATCCTACTTAATAATGCTTAATAAAGTGTAATATCCTTATTAAATTGGAAGTAATCTCATCGATACATGTAAGATATGTATGCTCATGGTTAGGCACTTTTATCAAAGAAATTCTTTTAAATTTATCTTTTCACTTCTCTAATTGAATAAGAATAGGGGGGGGGGGATTATTGTTTCTTTGGTCACTTTACACTGTGTCTGCAACTGGTTGCAAAATTTAAAAATCTGTGTGTTTAGCACAAAGTTAGAGGAAATCGATCATGTATTTAGATTTATCTAGAGATTAAGATTAAAATTTGAAACATAATCCTAGTTCTAGTAGCAAGAACTGAGATCAAGTTTCATTTTTTTTTTTAATTATTACGTTTGCATGCATGCACGTGAATGCACAAACCGACAAACGATCAACTCCCTGATGCTCCAAAACTTGGTACACATCTTCATTTTAAAAGTTAAAAAATTAACCAATTTTAAAAAAAATTAGTTATTTGTATCATTTAGTCATTGTGTAATTATCATGTAATCAAATTTGTGGACTGAAAAACTTCCAGAGAATGGATTTTGTTCAAAAATTAATAGAAATCAAATTTATTGTAAAGATCATATACCAAATTTCCTTCGTTTAGCTAAAAATTTTGTTTGAATTACTGTGCTTTAAGACAAACATAATTTCATTTTTTATCATGTGAGAACATGATCCTGTTTTTCTTAGGAGGTTTTGAATAATTGAAGGCAACAAACAATTGAAGCTCGAAATCGCGTAGACTATGAATAAAACATAAATGACAATATCCGTCTGTATATTTTAATCGCATATATATTTACCTGCTTTTACCAGTATTGTAATATTATTATCTATGCTTTCGTTTCTTTTTTAAAAAGTTGACCTGCTTTTACTTGTGTTGCTTTATTATTAAGTACGTTTCTTCGACAGCAGTTACGGTTTTTTTTAGGTTGAACTAGGTCATAGCAGGTATTTTCATGAAATATAATTTTTTCGGAGGAAATTAAATAATTTAATTTTTATATTATGTTCAAAAAACCACTCGCGTTTAATAACAGTTTTTTTAAAAGTATTTTCTCTTTCACCGAATGGGGAAATATTACTTCATTTTATTTTAAGTGGGAAACTTTGAAAGATTGCATTCCTGATTTAAGATTAATCCATTATGAAACTGTTTTATGATCTGAGAAATTAGAAAATAACAGTTTGTGTTAAGAAAAATATTATTTTTATAAATATTCTATATAAATTAATGTTAAAAAACTTATCGGTAAATAGTTTATCATTTGGAAATCGCATTGCAAGGAAACGCTCGTTATTCAGTTTCTAAACGTGGCATTCCTTTTATTGGAAATATAATCTTGTTTTGGTTAGGGTGTTTTGAAGTTCGAAATTGAATAGGCAATGATTAAAGCATAAATGTAAATTTTCATTTTCGATTTTTTTTTTTTAACTCGGGAAGGTCTGAAATATAGAGATTCAACAAAATCCCGAGTTTCTTCATGATTACTTTGCTTTCTACTTGTGCAAGAGGAAATACAAAAGTGGCTCTATTATGAATTACCGATAAAATTGCGGAAAAATAGGAGATGTGTTAAGCGTTTGTAAAAGACAAATTCTAAAATTATCTTATTGTCTTATGCGATTAAAAGTCTTTTCATCATATATGTTTGTTTTTCTTTATAAGTCCAAGTCAAACAACTTCCGATTAGAGGAACGACGCTACGTTGTATCATTGACTATCGTGTAATTTTCTTAACTATACCAAAATTTTCTATTTTAACATTTTTAAATTTTAAAATATGCAAGTTAAAAAGTAAGTTAAAAAGTAAATTAAAGATCCACAACAGAATAGGAAACTTAAAAATGAAGCTAATAAAAAAAAAAAAATTAACGTCGAAAATGGGGCAAAAATACAACAGTCTCCTCTACTTTAGAGAATTGCTGAAGAAGAAAAGTTGTTAATGAAATTTTAAATTTTAAAAGATTATGAGTGTGTTGCTTGCATTTAAAGTATAATTTCTAATATTAAAATTAAGAAGCTGAATAAAAAAAAATTGTTTCTTTAGTTTATGAAGTATAAAAAAATAACTGTTCAATGCTTCTTTTCATCAATATTTCAGATTAGATTTAAAAAAAATTCTCATTATATATTGATGTAAGGATCCTATATGTCACGGAACCATTTTAAATATCTAAAAAAATAATTGCGCATTCGAAGATAAATATTTTTAGATCTATATTTTAAAGGACTTTCTGTAAGCTTTATCTGGCTCATATTATTTGATTAATTGTAATCAATCAAAATCATTTCGTGTAACCAGATCGATTTGCTATATAGGCCGCATTAACCTTCTTCAGGTTAAAGTAAAAACCAGAAATGCGTAGAAAAGTATATTCTTCTGATGCGAAATGCCTCACAAGTTCAGAAAAGGTTTAACACTTGATGCATCCATTTTTTTTTTAAATCACTTTTTCTTCTATTTTTATTACATAAAGTAGATATATTTAAGTGATTCACTTTCTTCGCTTTGTTATTTGTTTAGTCCAATTTCATACATAAAGCAGCTGTACATTTTTAATACAAAACTTTAAGCATGATTTGTTAAATGTATTACATTACATCAGCATAAAAGATACACAGCACGTTTTCTGAAATAGTTTACAGTGGAATACAATTTAAAATACAAATGCGCAACTGATTGAAGATGTGCATGCAATAAGTCATTATCAACTATAAAGGAGTAGTTTTTATATTTTTTCCGAATCTTTTTCTTAAAATCTAAAATGCATGATTTTTTTTGTACAAAAGAAATGTAATTTTACATCTCTTAAAAATGTAGACAAATAATTAACAATATTTTCTTACATTGAAACAGACAGAATTTATGTAAATTTCTTCACTTCCATTTGATGCATAATTAATTATATTATGCACGTTTTCATTTCAGTGTTTTATTTTACTATATTGTCGAATAAAATTGAACAGAATATATAAAATTGTAGAGTTTTTAAAATTGCCTTATTTTTTCTTATATAACTTAAAAATTTATATCTGTTGATAATTTTTGTATAACAGAGCTCCACAATTTGATTTCAAAATATCTACCTGTTTAAAAATCTCCTAAATCATATCATATAGCTCCTAATTTTTGGGGAATATTGATACAAATATTATGCGATGATTTCATTTGTATAGTATTTGTATGAACATTTTCTTATAGTTTTTGTAATTTCTAAGCAAATAAAAAAGAGTCAAAGACGTTTTCTTGTCCCTAAACTATTGTCAATCGACAAACCTAAAAATCGATTTTTGACTAAATCCATTTCTTTCTTCGTTAACCATTTAAACAGCCAATTTATTTTAACTCAATAGATGATCTATTTTATTATGTCATTTATTATTATTTCATACATATTAGATCGGAAAGATCGCTTGACATACTTAAACGTTTTTAAGTAATTTTTGTCTTTGAAATTAATTTTTACTTTATCTTAAATAAAAATTTAAAGTTTATTATCTTATAGATTTACTATATTAAAACAGATTAAATATTTCAAGACTACTTAAAAAAATTACCTTGACTTGAATGTATTTCGATACTGAAAAACTGAATATAAAAATTCAATTATTCGATGCATGAATCTGACCAATAATTTTAGTGTAATGTGTTACTCCTTGTCCGTCCTTCCTGAAGAAGGGTACCACGAGTACGTGGATTAGAAGTCGCCGAATAAGGAGTCAGATTTTCGCTCCCCTGGAGGGTACAGAAATGGTAGTGGTATCAACGACGATGACAGATCGTATCTCCTACGAGTGAGGTTGATCTATGGGTAGGTGATGGTTGTTTTGTAAGTTCCCTTGATATCCTTGTCCCTTTTCTCGGTGGTCGGTTATGCAGTTATACATAACGTCTAAATGCGGAGGTGGGAATAGGAATTTTTATGTATTAGCTTCAGTGTCGTCAGTGAATCCAATTAAGCCATCTAACTTTATGAATCTAACTTCAATATGCACTTCAAGAGATTTAAGCTAAAATAGGTAGGTTATTTATTTATTATTATTGTTTTCCGTTTTACTTATATGCAGCCTGCTCTGCTGTTGTATTTTTAGACTTGAAAAAAAAAATCTGCTTTACTTAAACTCTTGACTATCAGTGAAACTGCATGAACATCGAAATATTACCTTTTTACATAGACCTATAAAATGCGTCTATGTGTCTAAACCTATTAACTCACAGTCTTGTTTACGTACTTTATATTAGGATCTTATCTTTACCTATAAATGTATTCACAAAAAGGAATTGAATAATTTAAATCTTAGGAATAAAAATTTAGAATAGTTTACTTATTCTAAATACGGTTCTTCAATACTTTTGCTACATCCAGAGATAAGTTGGTCTATCTTTTTAACATTAATCCTTAAATAAGAAGTAGAAAAGGTTTCGCGAACTCGCATCATATTTCATTCAATAAAATTTTACCATTCTCTCGTTGCCATTACGAAGAGGTGAGCTTGTTCTAATCGGTAATTATAGGGGAAATATGAGGATTTATAGCTATGTCATTGAAGTACTGTATGTGGCTTAGCCGTAATTACAGATATAAAACTATGATTTATAGTGACTTGTATAATAAGTTACAGTTACAGATTTCCCAACCGTGGTTTTAGTGGCTATAGTTACTGGCAGAGTTTTCAATAAAGCAGTTTCATTTCTTTTTTAACGTTTATATTTGGCATGTATCAGAATGATATTATGCTATTTATTAGATTAAGATTATGACTTATATAAAAAATTAAATAATGATAAAAAATTGCACTTAGTTCTTACTATTTGCATCGGAAGAGTTTTGACCAATTCCAACGTTTGAAAATAAACGAGAAAGCAAAGCCACAGTTACAGAAAACCCTATTAAACAAATTTTTTTTGAAAATTTTAATAATTTTTAATAATTTTTTATTTTTTTTTCTCTTCCTTTGCTTGTATACGTTTAAAAAAATCAAAACAGAGGAAATATTCTTCTAAAAATTTTGTCATGACTCCAATGCTGGAAAATGTTATAAATTACAAAATAAAGAATTAACTAAGGACATCATAAAGGAAATTCATTTAAAAGCTATTACTTAGAAAATTTTAATGAATTTTTAAATTTTTTTGCTTGTAAAAGATGGGAAATCAAAAAGGAAAAAGATGCAGAAAATTCAGAAATTTGATTTTTTTTATCACTGATGCGCTTTTTGGATTGGGATTTACAGCTTAAAACAAGACAAAAAAAATTACAAGAAACGTCATCAGAAAAATAAGATTGCATGCTTATTTAAAAATCAATATATCAAATTCACAAAACTTTTAACATATGCAAAAAAGTTGTTATAATAATCAAATTAATTAAAA
Organism: Argiope trifasciata; assembly: GCA_026543055.1. Taxonomy (NCBI): domain Eukaryota; kingdom Metazoa; phylum Arthropoda; class Arachnida; order Araneae; family Araneidae; genus Argiope; species Argiope trifasciata. Next base: position 4,866,229 of record JAPMOQ010000852.1, on the reverse strand, counting down.
TCAAATATTAAATATTTATTTTAATGACAAATTTAACAAAAAATATGGATTCATGTAAATTAATTGTATTCTTCTCGAAGCTGGAAATATCAATTTATTAAAATATATCATAATATTTTCTAAATAGCAAATAAACCTGAAAATTTTATAAAAATTTAATACCTAACGGATTAAATATTATTTTACATATTTTTTGGTGTGTGTATTTATTTATTATCTTTGAATTAAACCTTGGAAATAGTTACCATTCCCTCTAAGATTTCTTAAAGTGCATTCACGCAAAAGTTTCCTGAACTGATTGAATAATTTAACATAACAATAATTTTTCTGTAAAAACTTTTTTTGAGATCTGAAATGAGTATCTGAGCAATAAAATAAAATGGGTCATTAAAGCGTTTATAATAGACGACATACTTATTTCCTTAACGTAAAGAAAATAAATTATCACTTTTATACAAAAATGTACGCACAATTCGTTGAAGCATTTTACTAATTCAAAACACTTAGAAAGGTTAAATACAGTCAAATTCGTTATAAGAGAAGGTTGTTCAAACTGTACTCCCGGCAATATGTTAAATAGAGTGTCAAAAACAGCGCCTGCAGCGATAATGAGATATACTATTGAGCCTACAATATTGATTTTAACTGGCCAACTACAAAATGCATTCACATTCTAGACACGCCGCTAAAAAGTAAGTTTGTAACTTTCTCCATAATTCTTCCACGTGTATTATTAGCCTTTATGATCAGTAAATGATTTATTGGGGAATATTTCTTTTTGGATATCTATTCTGCAGTAATTAAGAGGCTATTTAGTTAAAACAGCTCCTTGATGCGCGGTATTCCTAGATTGCTTATATTTATTTAAAATACAACTCGTGTAATATTTTAAATTTTCCTAGCACGAGACTCCTAAATCGTTTTGCAACGCTTCACGATAGATTAAATCAGCTTAACTCTTTAGGGAATTTTTTAAATAATAGATTTTATAAACATGTTCTATAAGCTCTAATAAGTGACTGGTAAATTAAACCAAATTAACAATAACAATGGTTCGGCTCAATTTAACAGTAAGAATTTTGGCAAAAAATTAGGTAAACCCGGTAGTTTATCACAATTGCAATAGTGTGTTCAAAGAAAAGATATGTCTTAATTGTTCTATTATAGTTCTAGAACGTCAAATTGAATTCATATTAGGTGAAAACAAGAAGATATGGGTAAGTCGCTGAGCAAATTATGAATGGATGAAATAAAATTTAATGAGATTCATGAGCAATACGGAAGTTATAAATCGATTTTCTGCTGTCATCTCCAAGGATTAAACTCTCTTGTCAAAACTGGAAGGCCTAAAGATTTTACCGAAGAAATGGAACAAGATTTGGCTATGTGTATCCTTAAATTTGAATCCGGTATTTTTGGGACTGATTTTAGAAATTTGACTTTCGAATAAGCTAAAAAGCGTAAATTTCCATGTACTTTTAACTTAGGAAAACAACTTGATGAATAATCGTTGCTACATGTTTTTGAAAGATCTTTCCTTATTATCTTTATGATCTCTGGAAGAGACATCGATGAAAGAGCTAGAAGACTTAAAGAACGAGTTAGTGAATTCTGAACTAAAAAAAAATTAGAACTAAATGACAACACATTTTTTTGCTTATTAAATTTGAATTTGATGCTACTACTGGTCTATCAACAGTTCACTTCCATCACAAATAATTGCTGAGAAAGGAAACATTTGGATTAAAAGACAAACATATTTATAAAACATGTTTGCAATTAAATAGTCAAAGCAATGAGATCAGATTTGGTAGTTCATTCTTTGGTAAGATATAAGTAATACGTCGCATGATGAAAGTTTCTCCAAGGATTAGAGGGAGACTTTCATCGTGCGGCAATATCTTTTCTACATTAATACCTTTCTGCAGTAACACCTTTTTTTCCCATCAAGAATGCATACATTTTGGACTGGAAGGTTTTTACAATAAACAAGAATGTTTTCATCAAAAATGCATAAAGTTTTCGGTGAGAAAGTTTTTACTATAAAGAAGAGTATTTTAACTAACGTTATGATGGTAATAAGCCGATTTTTTTTATTTCTTCTGTGTAGTTTTGATTAATTCATGATTTTTCTTAGGAGTTAAGACTTATATACCCTTGCCTTTGTACATTGCTACAAATTGTCGTATGTCGCTAGTGGCCGAAATAATGCATCAAAGTTTCGTATACTATTCTTGCACGGTTTTTAACAAGAAATTTTGATATAAAGGAAAGATATCTTAATACTGTGAGTTTCTCGACTACTTTTGTCCACTTGTATTGAAGAATGCAACGACAACGCATCCTCTTAAAATGTTTAATTATTGAAGTTTTAAAAAAACCTCTCTGTAAATTAATACAGATGAAAATGCATAATTGTCAAGTTATAACTACTTGTTTAGTTTTGATTTATTTATGCAACTTACTTTTAGAGTGCATTAATACAAAAAGAAATCGATCATTAATAGGTGAGCTAAATAAACTGCTTCGTTTTAATTACCCTAAAATTTTATAGTAACTTCTGAAATTTTTAAATATTTCTTCCTAGGAATTGCAGAAGAATTTTCCGACAGAGTTATTTTCTTACACGAAATGGACCTTTTTTAATTGGGAAAACTTGGGAGAGATTGAAATATCATACGGACATAATTTTTCTTTGAATAATGGATCGTGTTCTCATTCAAGAAATCTTATATACATTTTAAGCATTTGAATAAATGGCTTAATTAGTTTCTTCCTTTAAATATGATTATATATAATTACCATTCAGTGGATTTTTATATCTCTTTATTATAAAAAATAATGCTGATTAAGTGATTAGAAACTAATTATTCGACTGTTGGAAAAACCAATAAAAATTAAAACAATTTATCCTATCTTGAATGTACTAATCCAGAATAATTTTGTGATTTGCATTAAACATGCCCTAGTGAATTATTTTAATTCAGTTGGTTGAATAGTAATAAGTTACTTACAGTACTTATGCATATGAAGAAAAAGTATGGTAAATGGAAATAGTAGGAATTAAACCTAAGGCGAATAATTGATAAAAAAAAGACAAGCCCTAAAAATTACTAATGCTAATAAGAAGTATGCCCCCTCATAATTCAAATATCTTTTTTTTAAACATTTATGTAATTTGGGAATCCTTTAGAAGATTCTCAGATTTATTTATTTTTCTTCTTTTTTGTCGAGATTTTTAAGTTTTCTTTTTAATATAAAGCAACGCTTATTTAATAATTACTCCATTACAGAGATTAAACTTGAATATCTTCGGGAAATTTCATCTCGATACTTATTATACTGCTGAAGGAACCCTTCTCTTTTTTGCTTTAGATTTCACATTAAAAACTGCAAAAATGTATTTTACAGAACAAAATCTACTTCTTTCATTCAAAAGGAGGAAATGAATAATCTGAAAGAAACAGGATTTATGTAAGTTTTATCAATATATGAATGCTATTTCTGTGTATTTAGGGAGTTAAAAAATCCACTGTTATTTTTTTACAATATTATTTAGTTAATACATGCATTCTATATAATTAACTTTTCAGAAATTGGTAATGATAGATTGAAAATTCTATCCTATTATATTACAAAATTAGATTTTCTTAGCTGGGTTTATATAAAAAAAACCCGATATTTTTCATATATTTTTACAATTTCCTTTTGACAAATCAAAATTTAAGTTAGTTGTTAAATCAATTTTTGGAGTCATATAACATATATCTATTTATATATATACTTATTTACTTGAAGCCATAAGTTAGTTCATCAACATGAATCCACGTAACAAATCACCAGAATTTTTAACATATTAACATACACGTAATGTAACGTTAATTTTAAAGAAATTAATACAAATCTGTAACGACAGTTCAAGATTTCTGGATGACTTTTTGTCCATTTCTTTTCATAGTATAACCTAGTCTTTTGCGTGGGTTTTTAAAGACTCTTCTTGACAAATCGAAACCTTAGTTATAGAGACAGGTGTAAAGTTATTGTGGTTGGCAAAGGTATTGTAGAATCTCTTTTTTACTTGAACTTTCTCACGCCATAAGTTAGTCCATCAACCTGAATCCACGTAACAAACATTTCAAGGAACACCTACTTAATTTAAGAGAAGAATATAAAAAAAGTACAGATAAAACGGCAATAAAGGAAATTGGATAAGACCGGGCGCCATGCATTCTTGTTACAATGAAGAATATTATGAGACATAAGAGATGCAATAAAAGAGTCCGAGCTTAGGAAATACAGCTGGTAATAAAATCATTCACTAAAGCTGGTCTAAAGAGATTTTCGAAACATTTTTTACTTGCGAAATTTACTACCTAGTGGAATGTAGTACAAGGAGAAGAAATTCAAGCCAATGTAAAATTTGCTGCAGTAGAAAATTCAATGTTAGTTTAGAGTGTAAGATATAGTAATAGTTAAGAAAAAATTTTAAGTTAAGAATTTTTTAGAGTATAAAAAAGTGATTTGATTTCGTATGGAGTTTTTTTTCCTTTAAAATAATAGCAATAATAATACTAAACGACGTAGTTGAACCACTGGTCCATTTGGCGGCGCACCCGGGTTTGCAATGTTAGTACTAGAGCTAAAAGTGGAGAAGAACTCTTTTTATAAGTAGCTGCCATTTTGATTGAATCACTTAGCTTCTGCAAGAGTTTTTGAAAGATATGGTTTGGTTTCTGTCAAATACGTTATTCGTGTCACTACAGTTTTTTTTTTTTTTTACATAAAATAAATACTTTACTCTTACTTATTTAGAATTTCATGCAAGAACAATTCTTAGAGATTAATTTACACACTATACAAATACTCTTTTTGAAAACAGAACAAACTACGATCATTAATCGTCCATCAATACATAAGTTGGGCAAGATGGGATTTTTATTCTGTGTGAGGTATGTTGAAATAGTAATCCGTTCTTTTTTTTTTTTTTTTTTTTTTTTTTTTTTTTGCAAGGTAACCAAGATGGCACGGAGGAATTAAACATGGAATGGATGATCGATGTAGGTTGGTGGAACTGAAACCAATAAAAATTAATTAGAAATTGCCAGGTAATTATGAGGACATCGAACTGGACGAATTTAATCCGTTTTTATAAACTCACAGTTTGCTGGTTTTGGAAGTTTACTTGATAAGCTAAAGTCATATGTGCAGGTGAAAAACGCAAAGATTAATCCGTTAATCTTTGAAAAAAAATCAGCTCCATTTGTTCCTTTCATTGTGTAGAGCTGAAGTTTTCTTTTTTAATTGAAGAATGTTTTTAATTAATTAAAAATAGAAAGAAATTCCGTTTATGGATCTATATAAATATTACTAATAAACAAAAAGAAAAAAAATTCAAACACATAAGTACTATCTCTGCACCAGTAAACTTAGTATTAATGTTAAAATTAAAATGTCTGAGAAATATAGTATGCCATGTGAAATATAAACAGTAATTAAATAAAAAAAAAGATTATAATACGTTTGATAAATAGTTAATTGAGTGAATTATCCCTTTTAACAACAGTTAAAAAGAAAAAAAGCATATTACTAGCTCTGAATTAATGGTTATTAACATTTAGCTGGAAACATAAAGAGTATGAGTAAACAATAAGTAAATACAATGATATTCTTATAGTATTTAATTAGAATGCGGAAAAAATCTCAAAAATAATTTTAAAATGCAAAAATTGTGGGCTAATATCCATAGTATTTGATTAAAAAAGACGATGGGAAAGATTAAACAAAAAATTGTAAAAAAAATTTTTGTAAAGTTTGAAGATTGCTTAATTTTGTAATATTAATACAGCTAAATATTCAGGCTGCTTTATGTAAATTGAAATAAACGAGTTCCAATTTTTTTTACTATCTGTAAAGTACTGGCTTAAAATTGAAGGAAAGAAAATGGAGGCATTTTAAATTAAGCAATTTTTTCAATTATTTAAAAAATTATTAGTATTTTAATCATTTGCTTTCATTAATTAAGTTTTTATGGAATGAAATTATGCTTATTTGAAGTACTTTATTTACGTCAACTTGTGGCAAATGAAAAAAATTGTTGAATATTGATGGTTATTAATCAATTAATTAATTGACGGGGAGACTATCGTGTGCAATTTAATTTCAGAATGGATTTTTTGTTTTCATTTTTTAAAAGATGGCTTGTGCTAAGAATCAACAAGAGGGAGTCAATGCACGTTTTATAAGCTGAAACTATACACTGAAATAATCACAGATTCAATGTAACGAATTTGAATACATGTGATTTACTTTTGATTAAAGAATCAAATTTTAATGTTTGGCATATCTAAAATTCGAACCCGTGTCCACAGTTGAGGCCTTAAGTCAAAACTTCAGAATCCCTAGGCCATTTTCCATTTGGATGGATCTCAGGGAATATCGTTAATATCCTCACTACGTACTCGCAGCTTCCGAGAACTACCGGTGTCTAACTGAAAGTAAACCACCAACCTGTTTCAGAAACTTTCTAACAACCTGCATCAAAGCTGGGTGTCTCTCGCGAAACCGTACTTGTCACTATAAAAAAAGAGAAGGAAAAGTCTGTCACTTTTATCCACAGCACCGGATGTTATGCACGCCCAATGGACTTTCTTATCATTTTTATGTTCTAGTAAAAGACATTTGATTATCAATACTTCTGAAAATTATTCTTGGAATGCTTTGGGTCAGTATATCTCTCCCATCTTTCAATGGGTTCTACAAAATGAATAATTTATTTCTAAGAATAATTTGTGAACATATGTCATGCGATAAATGTAAGCGGAATTTTTTTTGAAAAATGATTTATTTTTAAAATCAATCTCTGCTTTTTTTATGAGTATAAAAATTTCACGATACAAACGTTTACTAATGGACTGATGGTTGACAATGATGCGAGTTTGTTAAGACGGAAATACGCTGTGTAATTTTTCCATAAAATAGATAATATACTTATAATACCAGAACTAAATAATGCAATTCATACATAAAAATTTGTTTTTTATTTTCTATATCATCAATAGAGTTTCATTTTTCTTTCGAATTAGTCTATATCTATAAATATTTTTCTGTATTTTTATAAAGGAAAATAGATACATAATACAAGAATGACGGTTTTCTACGACAGTACATTATTTCTAGCATTTTTGCAAAATAAAACAAGTCAAAACTAAAACGCTTTTTAAAAAAATTAATTGACAGACTTATAATCGTAAAATACTTAGTGATTTTTTTTTGAAGAAGTATGATATTACATTTTACTGGTATACATACAATACATTTAAATGATACGTACTATATATATTGTCAAAGGAAAGGACACAGCGTTTCTTGTCCCAAGCAAAAGAATTACAAAAATTTCAATTCATTTTTCACGTCGATGTATCAATGAAAACTTACTAAAGCAAAATCGATGTTTTTGAATGCTCTCTACTTAAGCCTTACATTCTTTATACCTTTTTCCAATAAAATGCTTCCTATAATTTATTTCCAAAAAAAAAAAATGTTTTTCATTTCAGGAATAATATATAAAGCATTATTTTAATCAAGTTTCACCTGAATCTTTAAATCTGAAACGCATTTTTTATCCACCATAAAATTTTGTTCTATGCTTTGCTAATGAAATAGAACTTGTTAATTTAAATAAAACTATATTTATAATAAAATTGCTTTTTTATTCAAAAATATTTTAGTTCGACATTTTTTTTCTCAGTAAATTTTCATATTTTCTTTTTAATTTCATTTTGATAGTTATATATATGTCTAAAGGGAAAATTTTTTAACTAAATTTCTGCTAATTTATAATTGATTATTCAAAGAGGTAAAACTAATTATTTTGAGGGAGAATGGGCAAAGTACTTGAACTCAAGGTTTTTAACCTCCGGGCATTGCATTTGGTTGGAAATAAAGTGACTTTTCAATAGAATTACGTAGCAAAATAGTTAGGATCAATTAATTGCAAGAATGCTTTACAAGTATTGAAGTTTATTAAATAAAAATATCGAGAAAAAGAGAATGAAAATTCTTAAGAAAGTAATGGGCCAGAAACGTCGTAGAGCCATGTTGGCATGATAAACTGCTAATTCCTTTTGCAGGTTCTTCAATATTTTCAGAAACTGCTCAGAGAAAGCATTAAACAATAAGCACCAGCATACAGTTAAATTATTAACTCTAATTTACAGTACCATGAAAATAAATCCACATAAACTTAAAACTACAGAATAAGTCATCTGCTTTAGACAATTTCGAGAGTATTCTGAAACAACTTGATCCTCTGGTAGTTCGATATTAATAATCAGTTTAGCTCATACCGGACCTAAAACAAGTTAATGACTAGATTTTCTTCTCCCTGAACTGCTTCTTAGGTAATGTAACTTATGACCACTGAAATCAAGGTTAGTAATTTTTTCGTGCGTTGGAAAAAAAAGAAAACTTCGATAGATTTATGCAATATTCATGATATGCAATTTATGCCATTTCTGAGCCAACATATTTGCTGTAAGCCGTGTATTTATGACAGACCTCGTAGTCCCAAGTGCCACGCGTGTCAGAGTTTATCTTCACGGGACTTACAGATTTATCATTTATTTATTTAGTTTATGAACTGGGGAGCTTATAGATAAAGATCTACTAGACTGTAGAGTGTTTTCAATAAAGCGAAAAAAAAACTTGGTCTACTTTCTTTTTCGTATTTTTTTCATTTCAAAATAATAAGAGCTCTGTTTTTATTTAGCAGTAATCAATTTAGTTGTAATAAACTATTGCAGAATGTTAACTTTATAAAAATTCAATGAAATTTAATCTCAATCAAGATTAGTTAAATTGTGTTAACAAATTCAACAATTGTTTAATTGTTAACAAGGAAGAGTAAATCAGGAAGTTTCAATAATTTTTATGCATGGATTGGATGGCAGAACGTTTTTGTAATTTTAATCTATAAGTTTTCATTATCTTCTCCTTCTTTGAAATAAGTTAAAGGAAACAACGGTTCTATGAAACGAAAAAAAAAATTATAGCTATTATATGGAATAAGATAAAAGTAAAGATTCTTTGGAATAAGATAAAATAATAAAGGTTCTATCTTATAAGATAAAAATAATAAAGGTTCCATAGAATGAGATAAGGATAGTTATGATTTTTTGGAATAAAGCTTAGTTTTATCTTGTTCTACATAATAAAATGACATTGATTTTCTTGAAAATATAGCAAAAATTAAAAAAAGTTTAAGTACTAATATCTGTAAAGGCCTTGAAAATTTTTTAAATATAATAAAGTGAAAAAAAAATTGAGTTGGATTCAAAAACACCTGGGTCCGTATTTCTGTGGTTTTTGTATTTCCTTATATCTAGAAAAATTGTTTTGTTTCAGCATAGTAAATAAGGAAAAGGATGTTGGAACCTTTTAAAAAATTTCAGTTGCAAAATGTTAGGAAAAAAAATTACTATTCTAAATGGGAATGGGACGGAAGGGGGTTAGTGTATCCATATTGAGCATGAAAATATTTGTTCAATATGGATTCGCTAAGCTTTATTTGTAATTTCTTTTATCAGGCTCATAAGTAATTAACCTTTTTTTACATTTCTAATAAATTTGTTTGGATTTTCAGTATTGCTCCGAACTTACTTTCTATCATTTCGAGATAGATTACTCACGTTTAGTTTTGTTAGTGATGCAAGTAATACCACATTTTATCATTTGTCTCAATCTTTTGGAAGGAAGCAAAGATTTATTTTATTCTATGAGTTTTCTTTTGTATTATGACAGGGGTTAGGTTTTCCTATTTCCACTAACAGAAAGATTTCTTGAAGACAAAACGATGGAAAAAGTCTACACTTCTTTCTATATATGCTATAAACTAGAAATGATATATTGAACTTTCAAAAACGTAATTAACGTTTTTCAGTTACCTCCTGTCCTTAAAAATTAATCTTAACGCCAGTTTCGAACATAAAATTCAAGCACAGCTAATTAAAAATAAATTGGTCAAGCAGCATTTTCACAAAGACGTACTGATACCAAAATTGGTCAGATAATTAATATTTTTTTTTCAGCTAATTCCTTCTCAAGGTCTCTTGTCTTATTTATCCGTTATGTTTAAATCACCTCCAAACCCTGGAAAACATGGCAGCATCTATAGATGATCTATGGTTGTGTCGAAACATTTCCTACTTCACTACACACACACAAGACTCGTACTTTGTGTGGCCAATTAAAGCAAAAATAATAAACGAGCGAACTACAGCTCTCCTGCTGAGAGACAGTCTCCCGTAATGGTGTACTAAAAGCTCCACGGGATATCGTGAACTATCGTGAATGCTTAGTGATTTATTAATATACAGTCTGCTTTGTATTCACCGTGTCTCTGCCGGTTGTACACGGATTCCATCTCCTTCACTTAGGGCCGTATATTTACCTTCCGCGGGTCTCTACATCCTAAATGAAGACATCAGAAGAAGGCCCTTGGACCTCCGATAAGGTATAGGAGCTACTTCCAAAAAGCCCTAATCAGACTCGAAGACGTGCTTCTGATTACACCAGTTATTCTACTTGTTCAAACGTCTCCAGTAGTGAGCTAGTCTATAAAATAGTAAAAGACCTCCTTCAAATAGTGCTCGGCTGGTTGGTAATTTTATGTGGTTTGTGCGCCCTAACTTCGCCTTTTGGGGGCTGTTGTCTAAGCGTGGACTGTTCGGAATGGATTTCTTATCAAAATCTTTCCTCTTCCTTTTTCATGCTTCGCCAGCTATAAATTCTTGGGGGAGTTCAGTCAAGTCTTGGCAGGATTTATTCCTGCTATCATCTCTGCATTTAAGGTCCTGGAAGTACGATGAATTGATAAGTCAGAATATTGGATGGGCAGACCTCTGATATACGTTGAAGTATGATAAGGACAGTATGAATTTTAACAGTTATGGATGAGTATTCAAAATATACGGTTTATTCCTGGTTCATCTCCATCGATATCTTTATATACCTCCCGTGCACTGTTAGTGGTTGCTTTCAGTAATACACTAATGTATTTTTGGGGTGTTTTCTCACGAGTTTTTTTTTCTCACCTCGCATTATTCGAAAGTTGCTTTCACTTCACCTGCATATTTTCCATATCCTGCTGCCCAAACTGTTTCGCAGTTTGATTATCATCTGATGTGGGCTGTGTTAAACAAATGATGGTCATAAAGTTTATGCTTCTTTCTGTTCTCACTTCGCGTTCTAATACGGAGAGTTTGGACTTGGTTTTGTTGAAGATGAAGTTGGGGTAATTTTCTTTTAAGTAAAAAGAAGGCTACTTCGATGCAGTCTTTCAGAAGATAAAAGGATTAGAGAAAATGTACATTGTAAACGATTCGGTCATCAAAGAAAAAGTAAAAGCTTTAAATACTTTTTTTAACTGAAACAAGAACTTGCATAGTAAAAAGAATAATTTTACTTAACATCAAAATAAGAAAATGAAATCATTAAAGGAAAAGAAATGTGAAAATTGATGATTAAAGAAACCAATTTCAGAAAAAAAATTTAATCTCTTTTCTCAAAAATTATAGAATATCATTTTTCAATTGAATAATATCTCTTTGAATAATAGTTCAATTGCATCAGGAGCATGCTAACTTGTCTAAATCACCCAAAAGCGAATTATAAACCATTCGGATAATTTACAGATAATAATAATCAATATCAGCATTTCGAAAAGCAAAGTAGTTAAAAACTTAGGCCACACACTGCTTTTTATACAAGGCTGCCTTATCCAATGGGTTATATGGGCTGTAGCTCAAAGGTAGCACTGTTCCGATGGCACCAAAAACAATTTCATTTAATTAAATTTTATTAAAAATAGTATTAGATTTTGGAAGTAGAGAACTAATGATTTTGTAATGATGCTTAAATATGTATATCATTTCAAAAATGTACATAAATAGAAAAACAGTGAGAAAATTCAAAACTGTGTACGTGACGGAAGCTATCAATACTCTCAATGGTAAAAATTAATAGCATTATCATTTTATTTAATTTGCAAGACAAAGGTAAAATCATAGTAGTTCATCAGATTTTGTTATTTTAGATTAGACACTTCATCCCCCCCTTCCCTTGCTTATAGTTACGTACTAGTACAACGTAGTTTTCATTTTCGACCTCATATTGCTATGTAATAAAAGAGGCTTCTTTATACGTTCTTTATCTTTTTACTTACCATTACTGTTTAGCCCATGAATTCAGGAGCTCTCTTTGCATTACATGTATAAATTGGAAACTTTTACTCCTGGGTTTTTTTCGTATATCTCCACTATATGAAATATTTCATGTTGTAGAAAAATACTGCCTGTGCTCTCTTGGCAGTTTGGTCTTAATGTTTCTTTACTGCAAGAATATCACATACTGAATTTTCCTCTTCTAGCTAGGAGTGGTTTAGGGTAATTGGATTCATATACATCATGCTCACAGAGCACTCCTCTGTTACTGTCACAGACACTCACAGGAGGACACTCTCAGACGGACACACACACACAGACATAATTCTAAAAATGTGTTTATCAGATTCAGATAAGTTTAACACAATGAAAATTCTTCATATGAAGACTTGGGTAGGTTTTTGTTGCCTGGCTTATGTTTATAATCAGCATCTTTCAAAAACTAATAGACCGATGTATACTATAGCAATGAACTGAGAATTGCGGTTGGGTGAGTTGCTGACAGTTTTCCTGGTTTCCTTCCTAGCGAAACAAGATTGTGGGTTGATTTCTTCAGAAACTCCTCTTGTAAGGCTACTAACTTTTAAATAGAAGTAAGAAAGGTATGTGCTATGAGTTACTATATTCCAAAAAAACTTTTGCCAAAAAATTATTTGCCCCATTTCCTTTTTATTATTGAATTTTTCAATCGTAGAATTGATTAGATCATCTAGATCTATTGCGATTAGAATAATTGCCCTGTCAAAGTAAAAATCCATAGCTATCATTGTATAGTCATACATGTATAAATAAAATTGACAACTGGCTGGAGGTTAGATTAGCCATAAAATATCATACATCGCAAAGTTAATTTTTTAAATGAAATAATAATTATATTTTAGACATATTTTTTTATACAAATTAAATTGTTGTGAAAAATTGGCAATGTTTTGCACATAGTTATTTATTTAACTTCCAAAGAAAAGTAAAATTTCCTAATAATTTTTTTTATTCTTGCCAGAACTCTAGGCACTTCTTCAGATGAAGTTTATGACAATACAGATTATTAAAATATCCATAACTCATTATGCTTGAAATTTATTAAATAAAATAATAATTTTTATTAGTTAAAATTAATTTCTTCCTCAGCACTATGTTTAAACAAAATTGAATTACTATAAAACAACTATCGGAAATATCATTGGGGGAAAAAAGTGACATAAAGTGTTCTGATATTAAATCCTGCAGGCCTTCTATCTTTCTTTACTGAGTGCAATTTTTGAATCTCCCCTTCCAGCAAAGCTCACGGCATAATTTGCACTCTGACCAAGTCTCAATGTCATACTTGGATGCAGTTTTTATGTGCTTCTCATTTCCAGCATATGACCCTTCTCTGCAGGTACCTTAACGCTATACCTTTGTTTTTAGTAGCCCCACTCAGGTTCTATACATCAATTGTTAGTGACGGGTAACAGCACAGTTTGCCTGTTGTGAAGGGGCACACGGTGTTAAACGAAACAGAAGACGTTTGGGTAAAACTTGGGAAATGAACAGTAGAGTTTGACTTCTTGATTGGGGGTGGTCTAGGATTTATGTGACGCAGAATCGGGCTTCCGGAGGTATGAATTTTTCATATCCATTGCGACTTCGTATCAGGTTGTTTTATGGTCTCTATATGAGGATGTAACAGCCATGAGAAATCGTTGGACAGATGTTCTGTGGATGAATCACAGGCGTGTAGCGGTGGAAGAACAGGGAAATTTTCAGCCAAATTCTGATTGCTGTCTCAATTTCTATTTAAAGATTTGAAATGCGGTTACTAATAAAATACGAATTCACCCTCACTAAGTTTTTAGGAAATAGTTTTTATAGGCATATTGGGGAATTATTCTTTGATCGCATTGGGAAAGGTACAAATAAAGTTTGCACATTATTATATTTGTTTAGTCAAAGATGATAAACATTTCTAAAAAAACTTTAAAAGGCTGGTTAAATTTTTTTTTATTTCAGCAGTCATATACTGATAAAGATTTATGTTAAACTACAGTTAAAAATCCTATACAATTTGAATAAATGATAACTGTAAAATAATTCTTTATCAATGAAGTTCAATTAGTATCTAAAAAACTTTGGAAACGATTCATTAATGATTAAAAATTCATTAATGACTAAAAAAAGTGTAAATTTTTTTTTAAATATATACTTTAGTCAGGGTATTATTAATTTTACTTTGAAAATTTTCAGCCTGCTAAGCGCTTTTGACTTTGTTAAAAATTCATTTTTGTACAAAAAATCTACAAATAGGACATATAAATATGACCAAGCATAAATACTTAAACTCCTCATGGCATAAGGTAGTGGATTACATAATTTCTGTTGTGTTTTTCAATGTTCTTATGGAGTTACTGATACAAAAAAAAAAAAAAAAAAAAAAAAAAACCACATATATAGACTTTACGAAGTTATTAAAAGTCAAGATAAATTTTGTAAATTTTTTTCCTATTCGCTCTTATAATAAATAGTATTTATTCACTGAACACTCCGGAAATAATAAATTATTATAAAATTAGAATGTGTTGCAGTCTCCTGAAAAACTTTTCAAGTATTTTATTGTTGCCATACGTGTGAAAAAATCTGATTTGTCAAGCAGAACGAAGAAGATACGATTCCTACCTCCCTTACCATTTGGAGATATCAAGAAAAGAAAACTGTTAGCCATTTCTAGGCATTTCCACTTCTAATTTCATTAAAACTGGAATTATGCAGGCAAAAAAGATTGGAATAGACTAAAATTGATGAGAGAGATTCAATGAAAAATCTTATGCTTAGGTAAAAGAAAAAAAAAGTAATCAAAGTTAGGAATTAAAATCTTCATTATTTCTAAGGATTGTAGTTATCGAAAAACTTGACCCAAAATCATTCATACACAGACTTTTGAAAGTTGAGTTTTATTAAGCAAGTTTAGTTGAAAAATAGTCGAGAAGGTGTTTTCCTGACGTCGAAGCACCACTTCAATAGATATCTGTATATAAAGAATAATAATTTTAAAAAATCTACTATATATATGTAAAATATAATGCAATGACTAAATGTATGTTCCTTTCCTTTCTAATACACTTTACTTCGCTTTTATCTAGTGTGCCCTTTTGCTCTTTTGTTGTCGTTATTCTCTATTTAAGATTTTTCTAAATACGAGAATGTAACTCCTTTTTTAACCAGAATTCTTTTTAAATGTCACAAAGCTAACATTTTCATCCCTTGTACGGTAGGGAAAAAAGTACAAAGTTTTTTTTAAATCATCATTTCAGTTTTAATTTTGAAGTACAAAGATGATTATTTAAAGATTAAAATTATTCGATGGTGAAAATTAAGGCACATATATATATATATATGTGTGTGTGTGTGTGTGTTATGGAGGATTATGTATTAAGTCTAGAAAAATGTGTTGAAAAATAAAATTTATGGCATATGCTTGCACTTGCATAGAATTTCTAATTTAAAACCTTCTAGGGAGAACTAAATCGGGTAACCATATAAAAATTAAAATTTGTGTATAGTGGAATACAATATTTTATATATATTTTCTTATAATTAATTAAAGAGGTAAAGAGAATGGCATCATAGCCGATTTATCAAACTGTTGTATGCAAAAAGTTACAAAGCCAAGCAAGCGAAATTTTGAACTAATGCTTGGATCCACTAGACTCTGAAGGCACTTTATGACAACATGCAATTACTACATACATAAATTTGAAAACGGATGCACGAAACTACGAATTCTTTGCAAGAATAAAATGTTATGGAAAACTAGATAAATGACATTATGATAAAGCAGTGCCAATTTATAAAATGTCTTAAAACAGAAACTTAAGTCTATTGTGATGAAACCTGTATGCATCAACTGAAACGTGTTCACATCAACCAACTGAAAGTTGTCCCCTCCCCTCCCCTTTTTACCTCCTCGAGTAACGTCTGCTACGCGGAAATGATGTTAGAACCAACCTCAACATCAAGAAAAAAGGGAGAGAAAAGCAGTTTGAAATCTAAATTAATGAGGAAATTAACTATTAAATAAAACCCTTTAAAAACCACATTATTTGTAAGCATTTGAACATGAAGGAGTGTACCGGCACATTTAGATAATAATTTCGATCTTCCTTCATGAATGCGTAATTAGTTTTTGTTTTGAAATTGTGTATTCGCCGTTACATCAAAATGTCATATGTCAAAAATTACAACTAGCAATGTTTAATGAATATTAATCTAATAGCTGAAGCCGTTAAAGGCATATAATGTACTATGACACCGTACAATAATTATATACAAAACAGTTTGAAAGCAGATGTAGATAATCTTAACAAATATTTATTAAATGTTTTGGCAATTTTGTCATACATCATTTAGACATTATATAGATGATATATGCAGAATATATTTAATAATTCAGTTCGCCATAGGAGCAACCAATCTACATTACAAACCTGAATGCATCTGCCAATGAAAATATTTTAAAAAATTAATATCAACAGACTAAAAATTTCATGAACTCTGCAAAACCGAAAATAAAAGCTGTATTACAATATTGTTTACCGCTATCGAAGAAGCAACACTCCCCAAAACTGTGTCAGAAACGCGAACGCCTTCTCCCCACCTAAACCGAAAAACAAACAACAAAAATTCGAAGATAAAGTAAGCATGTTTATTTTCCGATAATTATTTTCGTCAAGATACATCAACCTTATTGGTTCCTAACAGCTTAAGCTCTTTAGCTGTTGAACGTCCCACCCCAAACCAATGCATGGCATGGATGATAGGTCATTATTGGCGATACCTATTGAAAACGCCTCACAAATACGTTATTGAGTTCGTTATCACACTTAGCGAAGCATCTTCCTTCAAAACTTCGTGACCAAACGATTATTGCAACTTCCCGCCAAAATAGATATCACGACGTTTGGCACGCGCGCTGCCTTCAGTTTTATTATTATTCTTGTTTTTACTTAATTGCATTTTTTATTGACTCAACATCCAGTGTTGGATCGTCGTGACTTTGGCACGTGGATTGTGTCACGACCCTTGATCACGATTCTCACGATTCCGCCACAACTTTCCCTGATATTTATACCCATGCCCCTCTAAGTTGATACCGAAAAGCGGCCCGTGGCATCTCACACGTTTTACAATATAGTTGAATGCTTGCTCTTGTAATTTATTTGCGCTCGACCACAGTTAATAACTAATTGGCATTTTTCTTGTCTCCTTGTATCCTTGGGCCACGGAACGGGTTTTTTTCTTCTTTCTTTCTAGTTTTTCCCCCTCCTGGTAATGAACACGATCTCATTGGATGGAAGAAATATTCAATTGACTGGTGGAATTTGACAGGATTCCTTTTGTTTTTATTTTAGGGTGATAATTCATTCTTTTTTCGCTGAGTGGAGGAATTTTTTAGTTTCTAAGTGATCTTTTAAAAATAAAAATAAGTATTTAAGCCTGATATTTATTATATTTGGTAGCTTTTTGTCTTTAAGTAAAAATCGCAAAGTTGTCTGGTTTTCATTTGGATGTCGGGAATTTTAAATACTGTCATCTTTATTGTTGACTTCTTATTTTTCTTTTACATGACATAAGTTTAAAGTAATGTTAAGAGAAATTTATTTATTGCAAATGTCTAGAAGATTAACTATTACGCCACTCGTTCTCTAGCCTTTCAATAATGAGAGACACTAGGAAGGTGGCAAAGCCTTAGCAGATTTAGTGCTGGATTCAGCACTGCCTGATGGCCTGCTACATTACACACCATGTTATGAGAAATAGGCGATTAAAATGAACTTTGGTTACTTCATTTCCGGACATGGCAGATTACGTGCAAGCAAAAATGTCTTTCTGCAGGCTTTTTAGAGCAAATAATTGTTCTTTCATTTTCTGATAGTGTACAGTGTTGTAGACAAAAGAATACTTTAAAAAATAAAAGTACTAAGAAGTTTGTTCTATATACAACTTCACAAAACATTATTTACTTCCTAAATCACCTTAAAATATTCTTTTTGTTTCTCCCGAATTAACTCCTTTTTTCTTTTAATTTTATCCATATCAAAATAGTGCACTTCAGTGATTATATGTTAATACTTATTTGTGGTTCAAGGATCATTATTTCGTATATATTTGAAGAGAATAATAATATGCTTTTAACATTGGGAACAAGATTGTGGGTTCTTCTAAATTTGCGCTTTTATACCTCTGAGAACAATGAAAAACAACATTCGATTATAATGATTTTTTCGCTAAATACTGGCTTGATAAAAGAAGCAAATAAATGTGAAAATTGTTAGGTATTTCGATACCCTTTATTATTTATCTTGAATAATGGATATTATTAAGCATAACTGACAGTAGGTGAAAAATTAAAAATCGATTTATTTACTAAAAATTATTGATTAATGAGATACCTTAATTTTGTATTTCATTTTTTTAAATGATTAATTTTAAATTATTTCTAATCATACCTAAGAAATGATTAATATAAGACAATTACGATTCCAATTTCCAACAAATAAATAGCCCATTTATATGAAGATCTTAAGGGAATATAACTCTAAATTTTATTGTGAAACCCTATTTCTGTTTGCGACTCTCATGACAACCTATCACCAACTTTATTGAACAAGTATTATATCGTTTATCATATATAGTTTTCTGTTGAAATACTCAAAGCGACGAAATCTATTCAATACGAAATCTTTTCTTGTTATGCTGAAATAGTAAAGGTGTGAGATATGAATAAAAAATGAAAACTCAACAAAAGAACGTAACAAATAATTTTGGAAAATATATGAAGGCATATTTGAATATAAAGTTAAAACTGAAATAAAAAGATTCACCATTTCAGGTTATTGTCGCACATTATAAACAAAATCACTGTAACTTATGATTATAAATAAGGGTCTGATTAATCTTTAGTAAAAAGTGAAATATTAATACGA
The DNA here is from genome assembly GCA_026543055.1 of Argiope trifasciata. Lineage (NCBI taxonomy): Eukaryota > Metazoa > Arthropoda > Arachnida > Araneae > Araneidae > Argiope > Argiope trifasciata. Next base: position 4,847,052 of record JAPMOQ010000852.1, on the reverse strand, counting down.
TTCTTAAGAGAAACCAGAAGAAAATTCTGTTCAATCATTAAGATATATAGTATAACTGAAGGACCGAATAGTTTCAAATAACAATATGAATATTGAAAATAGTTTAATTCAGATGTAAAATGAGTGTCTCATCTACAAGTTCCATGTAATGAGGTACGTCCCGTCATCTATCACGGGACTGCTAACAAATCAATAATGCCAATATTGTGTCACTAGAGAACAAAAGAGTTCTTGAGTTATATGGCGAATTTTTATCTTCTTCAAGATTTTTCCAAGAAGGTCCTTATAACTTAAAAAGTGTAAATAAGTCAAAAACATGATTTTCCTGGAAATTCTGTATGATTGAATTCTGAAATTCTGTACAATTGTATGATTTTCTCAAGAAGATTTAAAATTCAAAATTCACTCAAAAAGATTTTATTTTTTACAATTTTGAGTATATCATTTGAAAATTAATGGTCAAAAATGCAACAAGTGGTAAATTTTTTTTGATAAGGAAATTTATATTAAACGTTTAAAACCAGATTCGAATAAAAGAAATAAGAAAACCATCTTGAAAATGGAATTTTGAACCATTGTTAGCAAATTTTCTAGAAGGGGGAATCAAGGGGAAAGGAGAAAATAAAAAATTAAAATATTAACACACGTACAAATTTCACAACATTAAAGATTTCTATTGTATTCTCTTTGAATTACAAAAATATTTGCTTAAAACTACAATTAATAAACGCGAGCACTTATGTTCTGCAATCTATGAACAGTAAATTAAAACTTTCAGTCTTAGCAGGAAGAGGAGAAAACAGCGTTTTTTTTTAACGTTCTTCATCGTCCTTTTTTTTCTTCTTTGGTTTGTTTCGCTTCCAATCAATGAGATATTTTATCCTTCTTTGGCAAATCACTTGCAGATGTCAGTCAAAGACATCTAACTAAAATTAATCTTCACGCTTGCCTCCTCCATAGCTCAAACCTTTCTGTACACGAGAAGTAGATAAATAGAAAAATGAGAAAAAGAAAACTTATCAATTAGATGTAGAGAAAGGAGTAGAAATTGCTAAAGGTTAGTGAGGCTGCATGGAATTAAGTGTCAGATTATTCGGCCGAATTTCATGACGTTTGATGTAGCGTGCCACAGATGATGAAAATTCTTATACCTGGGGCTGGATTACATATTAAATGCTAGAAAATGCAGATACGTTTCTAAGGAATCTTTCTGAATATCTGTATTTAGTGTATCATTTCGTATCTCTTTTGATCTTTTTACATACTATTATTTATTTTGATAAGGTTCATATTTATTACGAAAAATTTTTGTAATCGATTTTCATTCACTTAATAATGTGCTAAAGTTCTTAAATTTTGAATAGTTGTGCTTTCGATGATAATTTCCCAATGTAATATTTTCTAAATTTAACTATCAGTTAGTCAATTAATTTAATTGCATTTTGATTCCACTCGAGTGGCGCTATTTGGTAAGGAATTGGAAAAAAATTACAACCAGGTAGTACCACCTATATTAAATAGTGATTCCACAATATTCATAAAAATAAATTATGCATTAAAGAAATAAAAAAAATCAAAGATACAGAAAAGAGTGCCAAATTCAGGGATATAGAAAGCATAAACCAAGCTCCTTAGTCGTTTAGTAAATAATTGCCGCATTTTTATAAGAAAGAAAGGAATTATTTGTGCATTTAATGCCAAAAAAGAAATGAAAGGAAAAATAATTAAGAAAAATATAACTGGCTACTAATAGGAATTACAAAGGATTATGCATCAAAAATGCTAACTCAACTTAATAGGCAGGATGAAATTTCAGTGTGAAATTTCTTTTTAAATGAAATATGTAAATTTTTTTAAAAAAAATCCGTAAATATTCTTTTGAAATTCTCAGCTCCTATTCTTATTTAATTGCTTCGTAAAACAAAAATATTATATTAATTATGTGCTTTAATTATTTCTTTTTTGTGCTGTTAATCTTTGACCTGAAGCAAAAATATCATACAAGTGTTCTGAAAAAACAATTTATAGATTAATAACCAAACAAATAAAATAATCTTAACAAGAGTTTTTTTCCCAAAAAATTGTGAAAAAAAGAGAAATAGGGAAATATGTATTGATATTAGATGCTTTAATATATTACGAAAAATCAGTTAGCAGAATTTGCGCATAAATACGAGGAGAACCTTAACTGGCAATTTCAATGTTGTATAATAAATGGCTCCAAAATAACAAGCAATAAAACCAGCATTGTCTGTTTAAGATTCTTTCTTTTTTTAAATTAAGGGCAATATTTTTTTTTTTTTTTTTTTTTTTTTGTATATATTCAATACAGCAATTGTATTTGGGCTATTTATTTAATCGACGTTTCTAAAACATTTACGAATATCTACGCAATTTATAAGGAATTTGAGATAGTTTTTTTTAAAAAAATGTTTTCTGCATATATTCATACCTAATGTAATACAACCTTGCATCCCTCCAAAAATACAGGACAGCAATGACATTCTAAAGTATGTAATTGATCTTAAACGAGAAAAATTCATTGATGACCAACTCAGATATTATAAATCAATAAACTCATCGATCAACTTTATCAATTATTTTTTAAATTTTGTTAATTTGTGTATATGAGAAAAAATTAATTTCTTATTAACCCAAGTTATTATATATATGAAATAAATTCCTTTTATCTTCCTTTTCGAAATTAATTATTTTATAATCATTTAAATTCACACTTAAAAAGAACTTTTATTTCTATTTCTGAGTTGCGCGAGCGTTTGATTTTTTTCCACGCATCTCAAGGTCCGATTTCAGTAACTATAACTTTCTAACATTGAGCTGCAGAATCACTGAAAATCGCACAACTAAAATCAATGATCAATAAATCAGATTTTTTTTTTGGTAAAATTTCCTTCTCGAACGCATTCCTAAGCTCTTTTTTCTCTATTTGGTATCGCTGTTGATAACATAACACCGACGATCTTGCTCAATTTCGGACAAAAAGGACAAAATTTGCCTGATTATGAAGAAAAGATATGAAAATGTGGTTCAAAGAGCAATTCCCCTGTTTCTTTTCCACCCTACATAATATATAGAATTACTTGCAGATTTTAATAAATGCATATTATCGTACCGTCATTAATATTGACCACACACAAAAAAAAAAACCAGGCCGCGTCATCAATCATTCAGCTTGCGGATTAGTACAATTGATATTTTACAGGATTTTAAATGAGGTAGTCAGTTTTAATTGCCATAAAATTAGAGGTCAGCGAACATTCGTCACGCGATTCCAGGCCTCTTAATTGAATCTTCGTCGCAGCCAAAAGTACAATTTGTATTTCATCCCACTGTTAATCGTGAGTGACGAGACGGCCGTAATGAAATGTTCAATCAAGACATATCTGGAGAAAAAGTTGAAATCGTTGAACAATGGGGCTATTCCATGAGGAAGGAGCTCGAAATTTCAACGTCTGTGATTGATGAGCGGTGACACTTCCCGCAATCAACTGACGGCTACAGACGTCCAAAAGCCGGATCTCGCCGCAACTCTCGTCCGTATGGTGGTGAACGTTTCGTTTTCTCGTTCTTGCGAATTGACCGATGCATGGGCAGTAAAAAAAGTGTGCACTACTCACACGTAAAATGTTACTTCTAATAAATTTGGAGAAATAAAAGTGAACCCTAAAAAATAGCTTGTACATTATAGAATGCTACTTTTTATACTCCTCAAATTTTGCTCGAACATGCTATTAAACAAAGTTTTAGAAGAAATTCCGAGAAAAATTAATAAATATTTTTTAAATTAAAAACTATTCATTCATATGTGAATAAAATTATTTTACCTAATACATTGCAACTGCTTTTGATTAAAAATATTACCGATGTTTTAAATCACTTTATTTAGTCTTCCTATATTTTATTTATTCAAATTCCCGCTTCTAATATCAATTAAATTTAATATTTTCCAAAAATTATAAAAAACTACATAAAAAAATGAGCTTTCAGTATTTTTAAAAAACAGTGTAATAAGTCAATATATTTTTTTTTTTTGATTAACTTGGAAATTTTTAAAAAGTTAGGGCCAAATAATGTTTGTATCTAAATTAAAAATAGAATTCCAGATGATAAGAATATTATGAATAGTACAACAATTATTTTATGTGAAAATATTATTTACATAAACATGCATAAATGCTTTCTCAAAATGTTGTTATTTAAATATGCATTGGAATTCAGTCGAATGTTATTATTAAAAATATTTTTTCATTTCTCACAAAGGCAACCTTTGCTAATATTATAAGTACTCCAAATATTACTTATAAATATTGTAGTAAGCGTAAGCAACGTTTTAGTGAAAGTTCCTTGATAATTACATTTTTTTTTGTTAAAAAAACATGCGAATATATAACAGGGATTATATCGAACGGCATTCATAGTTTTCTTTTTTTTCCCAAGAAAAAAATCAATTGTTTCAATTATGGGATAGATGACTGAAATACGTCATATTTAGAAAACAAGATTCAATGAAAAAACTGAATAAAAAGTGTTAACATGTAAAAGATGAAGTTGAAATAACAAATCCATTAATTTTTCTATTCTTCCAAAAGTTATAAAAAATTACCATACAATATATAGTGTAGGGAAACTGGTGATTCTAATTCATTATTAAAGACACAACTAAGTTCTGAGGCACCCAAATACTCTAGTTACTACTGAGGATTTTAGATTCTTAACAAGAGAAAATTCATAAAAGATTTTAGAACGTTTGCTGCTATAGTTAATGCCTGTGATTCATCTATTTAAATGGATTACCTTTTCTTTGCTATCTCTTAACTGCGATAGAGAAGTCATCTAAGTAGATAAGATTTTTAAATCAAAAGGGAGGCACGCGCCAGTCAACGAGTTAAATAATATATTGTTATTATGAGTTAACGAAAGAGGACATTGAATACATTTTTTATAGGCATATGATGTAAAATACACTCATTCCTAAACAATGTAAGTTTTCTTTATAGATTACCGTCCTAATTAACCCCTTTATGGCTACTGTTCCGTTTTTGGAACATCCTTCACATAAAAGTTATTTTTATTATATTTTTTTACCTAACATATAGAAATTTCATGCAAAAAATCCAATTTTTTAACCTTAGGCATAAATGGGTTAAGGGTTAAAGAAATTGTTAAACAAATTGTTAAAAATTCCTTAAAAAAAGCATGAAATATCATTTTCAACTTTTCTTTGTACCCGAAAAGGTTTTTTACTTTTTTTCGTTTGAAAATGTATAGATGACAAAAGATGCAGATTAAAACAATTGATTTTAAGTAAATCATTAAACTAATGATTTGAAAATTTCCTTTCGCTCAAATATCTTGTTTCCATATTTAACCATATGAAACGATGCTGCATATATTCATTTACGTTCAGAGTTATCGCTTGTTAAATTTTTATTTTCAGTTTATTTCCTCGCTATCTATGGAAAAAAAAAAATGTTTTCTGCTTCTATTCATTTACGAAGCTCAGAGTCGTAGTTGGTTAAAACTTAATTTTCAGTTCATTACCTTACCAACTGTGGATAAAAAAAAGATTTTGCTGCATATATTCATTTACGATGTTCAGAGTTGCCGTTTGTTAAAACTTAATTCTCAGTTCATTTCATTACTATTGTCATTGATAAAAAATTATAAAAGAAAGAGAGTTTTTACCTTTCTCTTATAGGCAGTATTTAGTATTTATTACTTTTACCGACATGTGCATTGATTTAAACGGTGTTGATAGATAACATTTAAAATCCTTCCAACTTTAAAATACTTATTACATACTTTAGGGAAAAAAATAGACAAAGGAGTGGTACCATGATTAACTAATTCCTTTATTCACTTCCAGAATGAAAAACTGAAGAAAAATTATTTAATTACTGAAAAAAATAACAATGCCCCAATTCAACTTCAGTCATTTCCCGACTACAATTAAGCCACTGTTGAAAATGATTCAAAAACCTCTTGAAATCCAAATTACTTGGGTGAGGATTAACTAAGCGGTGTATGCAAGACATTTATAACGTGAAAGATATAGGGACGCAATTTTCAATTTAAATGGAGGGGGAAGAAAAAATATAACAATGAGTAGTGATGCGTGGGAAACAATTTAAATTGTTAGTTCTTTTATAGCGGATGCTTTATAATTGATGAGTTACCTAAAAAAGAAGATGAAGGCTGTGTTTATTATCGCAGAAATCAACTCCCTTAGGATGTGGGTGTGTGAATCATTTTTCTATGATACCCTTCACTGTATTGTGAAACTCCACCCAGATGCGTTGTCTTGCTGAAAGGGAATGTTGCACAAAATATGTGCGATATTTGTAGTACAGAAAAATTAAAGAAGTGTGAACATTTGCAATGAATTTTTGATTTTTTTAACGTGGATTTGTTTCGCTTTGCCCTTATTGATTGTTTCTAAAGGGTGGGTAATAAATTCAAGAGAAAAGAGGTTTATATAATAGCTGTTTTGCTTTAATGATTGCACTAATTATGCCATCATTGCTGTGGGAGGTTTTCAGTCAATTCGATACAATATTTGTAAAACAAGGAAATTGAAGAAGTGTGAACATTTGTGATGAGTTTTTGATTTGTTTAGAATTTTTTTTTTTTGGTTGAAAAACCATAGATTTGTTTTGCTTTTTTCTTAATGATTTTTTAAGGGTTGATGATGAATTCAAGAGGAAAAGGGAGTTTATATAAATGCTAGTTTGGTTTAGCGACTGCACTAATTACACCATCTTTGCTGTGGGAGGTTTTCAGTTTATTCATATTTGGCGTATGCGCGTATTGCCGGCTGAAAAACAGAATTATGGAAAATAATTTTAATGCACTCTGTTTTTAAGGGAATTGTCATTTGAATATTTTCTCAGATAGATTTAAAGTTTTTTTTATGAATATAAATTGACATCTATCATCCTCGTAAGATTCGACCGATTTAATATCATATATATATAATTTTATTTTGGATTTATAAACATTATTTACATCAAAACAGTTGTAATAATATGCTGATGTTTTTAATATATATTTGTACTTATCATAAGATAGCGAAAACAATCTTAAAGATATTACAATTCTTGCAATGATTTCCTTTTATAGAATACATAGAACTAAAGCATTTGAATGATAGATGGCTAATTATAGGTTATTAAAACTATTAAATTAATTTTAAAATTACATATTGAATTGTCTCTTCGAATTTTTATATTCATTGGTGACAATTATGTTAGAGTTATCATTGAAACTATTGAATGAATTATCTAGTATGTATTCATGTTTTTTTGGTTATTAACTATTATTCAGTAGCAGCTTTATATTGACTTTAAGACAGTATTCTCATTTATTAGCTTCGATGTAGATATCCATCTCGATGTTGATTGAAGTCCATGTCCTAGTAACAGCAGTAATGAAAAAGACTAACAATGTTTTTCCAGTGACTGTTCACATACTTTTCAAATAAATTACTTTAAAAAGATATCAACCTAATTTGAGATTTATCTGCTTTTAAAATTTTAATTAATTAAGACAGACACTTTGTGGCATTTGTATATTTATTTAAATGGTGTGAAATGTGTAAAGGGTTTTCAAAGAGATATTTCAAATAAAAATTATCACGTGGAAAATTATAATTTCATTGAACGTTTTATATATCAAATGAAATATTGAAATACTTTAATTTGAAATACCTTTTTTTTCATTTCGGCATTTTTAATTCTGGCATTGAATTAATATTTGAGGAGTACTAAAGTAATTTTTACTTTATTCACGGTAACGGTGTACTAAAATTATAGTCATGGTATATAAAAATAAATAATCCTTTATTTGCTTTGCATTATTAATATTATAGCTAATTATTTCTGCCAATTAATCGCATTTATGTGTATTATGAATATAACTGCTTATTCTACTTTAATTTGCTTATATTTTTATTCAAATAAGTTTTTATGTATTATAGAAGTCAATTGTCAAAACTTTTATTCCACTGTCGTTTCTTCGTTATGAAATAAGAAGCATTTAAAATTTACAAATATCAAAATATTTTCTTTTCTTCAATTCATTTATTTATAATTTTATTGTCTTCAAATTACTCTCTTCCTTTTATTATCTTCAAAGAAATTTTAACTACTCTGAACTCACATGAGAAAAATCTAATTGACTTTATACTATTTATAAGCAACAAGTTGTTTTTTATTTGTGCTTATTTGAAATATTCTAGTATTTTTCTAAACTGGTACAACCTTTACCTGTGTTGCTTCTTGATTATAAAATTCTCATAAGATCTGGCTCACAAGTTCGTTCAATGCTTACTTTTTTTGTAATAAATATAACAGCGACATTTAAGAAATTCATGAAAATGATTTTCTTCCTCGAATTTCAAGAAATTCTAATATTTAAGAATATTTTTGCATTCATTGAATGATATCTTCATTTCAATCAAAATACTAAACCAATGTAATTATCGTAAATTGGTAAGCCAGTTAGCAAGAACTTTAAAGTTTGGAACGTATAGTAAATTTGGGGGGGGGGGGTATAACCTAGCTGTAAAAATTACTTTTTACAAAAAAAGTAGAAGAAAAGGAAACCTTTAGTTAAATTCAAAGATTTCAGAAATAGCAGTAGTTGCAATAATTGGATTATTATCAGTTAAAATTTATATATTATTAAAAATTATCACCAGATAAGAAATTATCATCCATCAAATTACTTTTGCTACAGGAGGTTTTTATCTTTTCAATAGTTAATACAGGCAGATACAGGCATCTAATACTTAATCGTTAGCTTAACCTATAGAAAGTTTACTGAAAATTCGGTTAAAAATTAAATAAAGAAGCCTACATAATGTATACTTAATACTTTTAAATCATATTAATTTAAACTTGTTTATACAATGCATTGTTTTTATAATCTTCAACTGAATAACCACTTTTAAGAATATTGAATATTAAGAAAAATCATTGTCAACTAATTTTAAAACAGCAAAAATAAAACCTCTAGGATAAACGGATATTAGTTGAAGCGCAGTTCAATTTTTAAACACATTTCATAACAACTGAGTATTGAACAACAGCATCCCTAGGATAAAATATAAATTCGCGGAGGGTAACCGAAAATCACTTTAGAAGATTAAGGTGAAAAAATAATTATTTGTTTACGTCATAATTAAATTCAGGTTCTCATGTAATAATACTATCATTACAAACTTGGTGAAACTAACACACTCTTTTTTTTATTAAGCACAAGGTGAAGAATCTCAAGAAATTATTTATTATCCATCTACACATAAGTGAATAGTTTAACAAAGATGTGAAGTAGTCCTAGATGGGATTAGTAGAAAAATTAGAAGGCTACGAGTACCTCAACTTTTTTCGATTTCAAGCGGGTGGCTTTCAATCGAAATTGCTGAATAGTTGTATCAAATAGATTTTTTATCTTCTATCCTTCAGTCACTTTTCATTTGAATTTCTTATTTTCTTAGAGTTGAATGTACTTTGGCGGGCTGAAAAGCATTTTGTTTGAAATTGATGTTGCGAAGGGAAAATGAACAAAACGCATTGATTTGGTGTTACTGTTAAGAAGAAGACTGGGCAGGGAAGAATATATATTCTGTTTTGTTGCTGATTTTCTATGCACCAATACATTATATAAGACATAATCATCTCTTCAATGCTCCGAATTTCCATTTCTTAGGCATATATTTTTCCTAGTTTCTTTATATCAGGAAAAATCTAATGGGGAAGTTTTTCTAGAATATGAAGGCATCCACCTTCTCTAATTTCTCATTTTCCTTTTATCTTAATTGACAACTATGCAAAATGTCCTCAAGTCTTCTTGCACTTTTTTCTTATGAAAAATATACAAAATTGCCAATTCGATGTAGAACTGATAAAGGATAGTGCTAATGGCATGAGAATAATAAAGCAAGAAAAATATTCCAGCGGTGTTATTTGAATACAGATTTGTCTTTGACTACCTTTGGAAATAAGGACATAACATCCTACTTAAGTAACAGTGCCATTTTACTCAAAAAAATTCTCGGATTAATCTTTCAAAACATTTTCCTGACCTTTCGAAAGCTAACTCTAATTGCCATGTGTTTTACTCACGAAGTCAAATCAGACTGAAGATAATTCTTGCTACAAAATCTCATTTTTTCTTTAATTTCTTTTTTAATTTGGTGAAAGTCCCTCGGCATGAGATACTTTCTCTCAAATGTGAGCTTGCTAGGCCATCCAATTCTCCATTGCTGAGCGCAATGCCAGTAGCGCGTGTATGTAGATGCTGTACATTTCAACGAGTGGAGACGTTTCAAAGGAAAGGCATACCACACCTATTCTTATGTTAACACAACTGGGTTGGTCGAAGCAGCTACCGAAATACTCATCCAATATTGCGCTAAACATGTGGGTGCAGCTTTTCTCAACTTCTGATACATATGCTGCACGAGTGAATTATGTCATCAGTCGTTGACAGAAGAGGCGTTCAAGCCCTTCAGACGAATCAAGGTGAAGTCGGGAGATTTAATTGCAGATTCAGTAATGATGAGTTAAGCACCAAAAATTGTAAGCATTCGAAATTTGTATCTTCATGCATCTTTATTTAATGTATATACTACTTTCTATTCTCAACAGAAAACATTCTTCTCTATGCTACTGTTCATTCAAAAATTTTAACGAATTCATAAGAGGACAATTTTATAAGGGAAAAAATTTATTACTAATATATTGTCACAGTGTTAAACACTCCACAGAAAGAAAGCCAATTGTATTTCCATCTTATGGCGTGAGTTACATGGCGAGAATTAATGAAGACAATGAAAAGATATCACATGAAGAGGGGGGTAATTAAGTAAAAAATTTTAATGTTCAAAAATAATTATTTAGTAGATTGACTTCAGTAGAGTTACAAAAGAAGATTTTAAAAAAAGAGCGGCAACTAAAGTATACAAAATTATAGGTAATTAATCAATGTCTTGAGCACTAAATAACGAAATAATTATGTGAATTTTTGTGCCATGATTAGGTTGGTAACTATCATTTGTGGAAACAGAATACAAAGAAAGGATTATAGTTGAAAATTTTGTTTAATAGGATGTAAAGAGAACAGTTCTCGAAGGTCAAAAGAGGCCTCATTTTAATTCTGAAAGAGGAAAATTTTACAATTAGAGAAGTAGAAAAAATTCTAGAGAATAATATATCATCCATCACACGGTGTCTGGGATTTTTAGATGTACAAGACGTTCAAAAGGGATATGATGTTTTTGGATGGGTATCAGGTTCAATGTTTGATCAGTTCTTCCTTCAACAAGGAAGAAAATCTAGAAATTGAACAATGAAATTTCAGATTATTGTTCAATTTTTTAGATGGAATTCCTGATATGATTTCTTTCAAAGATTGTCGAAATAAGAAAGAAATATTTACTTGGCTCATAATAAAATCCTAAGGACTTGAGCAGTTTAATTTTCTTGAACGAAATGTCAGGATCACCAAGTTATAGAAAAGGAAAGTAGAAAAGCATACAAGATGTTTCCTTATAATATCAAGGGATATTGCCTGATTTCCATTATTTTAGCTAATTATGATGCCAGGTGGATCAATACATATTCAGAGATAAATACATACTGCAAAAAATGTATAATCTAAATAATCTGAGAAGTTTGGGGGTGCATTTTTTAAGATAGGTAATCAAGTTTCGTTGCAATTATGTGATAAATACGTTACTCTTCAGCTACAAATTTACAATAAGGTTATAATTTTTCTTCACATTATAAAATATTCCTCACGATTTTATTTCGTACGGAACAGATTATCACTTTTGATGGACATCTTAAATAGAAACCAAAGGGCTAAATAATAATATCTAAAACTGAAATTTAAAGACAGCAAGTAATGTGAAACAAATTTTTTACTATGATGCTTCTATGATATGATATAGCAGGGTAATAAAGAAATTATTTTATTTTTCATTTGTTCACGATCAAATTTGAAGTTCCTTTTACTGGAAAGTTATGACAAAACCAACAAGATGTGATAATATTTATTAAATTATTTTTATTGTGAATTACGCAATCTTTTGATACTAAGATTTCTTTTAAATTAAAATTTGGGAAAATAATTAGAAATACCATTTTCTGAATGTTTTTTATTTTATAATTTTACTAAAAAATTCTAAAGTACTCAGAAATAATATTTATGGAAACTTTTTAAACCCGAAGTTATAGATGAAAGGGGAATTTTTATAGAGAACTTAACTGAAATTAACATTATTTTAAATTCTTTGAGTTTAGTCAGTTTTAAAGAATATGGCGTCTCGAATTTAGGCACCCAAAATTGCTCTATTCAATAAGTAAAAAAATCTTTAGTAAAAATTAAAAAGACATTAATTTACTAAGAAGATTAAGTCAATATTTTTGTCGTATAGCTGTTGAATTGCCTTACAGATGATAAGCAAGATTTTTTGAATATAAGTGAATAAAATTGTTTCATTTAATAGGGAATAAATCGTAAATAAAAGTAAAAAGTCACTAAAATATCAAAGTTAGTTACTTTATTATCAAAAAGAACTCTCTTTTTTTACCTAAACTTCTTTATAGTGTGATTAATAACTTTGGCAAATTAAATATTTTCATATTTAATGGAAATTACACCAAATGAGAAAAGAGCTCTTTGAAATTTATATTTTGTTTGAAAGTCAGAAAACTGAGCAAGGTTTTCGAATATCGATATATAAATTTATTTTTTATTTCGATTTTCAATTTTTAAATAAATTTGATCATGGGGCTTCTTAATTTTTGACAACATTTCATTGTTAGCTTAATTAACAAATAAAAATTATTATTTTTTTATAATATTAAAAATTTAATTAAATAATCTTATTTCCCTTTTTAGATGTATTTTCAAATGTGAAAAAAAACCTTAAACGTTGTCGAAATAAAATCATGGTTGATGTTAAGGAAAAAATACCTGAAAGACATTTTTTATAAACGTTTTTAAGCTCACAGAAGATACTGAAAATAAAAATATTAATAGCATTATTTACTATTAATATATGTATAATGCTAATAATGCAAATATATATTATATATATATATATATATATATATTAATAGCAAATTGTTTTTTAGAAAATTTATAATGATTACTTTTAAGAAAATCTCAAATTTATTTTAGTTTTAAATATTTTTTTAATATATTTCTTAAAGATTTCTCATTAAAATTCGGTTATGAATACAAACAGTTAAGCTTTCTTTTTGATAACACTTGCTCCTTTACACCATTTTTAATTAAAAGCTAATACTCACTCTTTCTCAATGGCTTTGTCTCAAGATTTCACAAAACCTGTTAAATTACCGTTTCTTCAAGCTACTTCCCCTAAAAGGGGATCGTGTCATTAAAATAACCCTTTCTGAAATAATTTTTTTTTCACTCTTGAAATTATTCTCATCTCCATTCTTTCAAAGCATGGTTTACAAAACACATCCAATTACGCCATTCTCGACACAATTGCCCCTTTCCTACATTACCTAGATCCCTCTTTGGAATATTATATTTATTACGGATATTAAAGAAGTCAAGGATAATTTTAAAACTGACATTTTGATGGATAGTCTTTTCTGAAGGACAAGCTGTCCCTTAAATGCTTGCTCCATTGGTGATTCCATGCATTCTATTTGTTAATTGCCATCCCTGCAGCCATTGGCCATCATCTCCGGGTAAGTTAAGCGCAAACCATCCTGCCTTTGACGTATGATACAGCTAGTTGCTTAATCGATTAGGCATAGGGGACTTACGACAGGGAAGTTGCGCCATCCCCCAAGCTTGCATTTGCCATCACCTGGAATGGTTGGTTGGTATCACAAAAAACACTCGGATGCGACCTTTGGGGACTATTAAAAAGAACTAAAACAAGAAAGAAAAAAAAAATGAAGTTGCCTTATCTTTTTTTAATGGGAGCAAACTGCCAATAAGGGGAAGGGGGAAATGGACAAAATTGCAGAAGTTATTCATAATCCAGGAATTTCATATTTTGCCAGGTGCTCGCTCGGTATATCGCTACTGACGAGTACCACCAAATTATCCGGTGCGCTTTTGTCTTGTAGTTGCCTCTTAAAACAGAGAACTGGGTGTGTCTCGGATGGATAGATAGATAGATAGAAGAAGGGGAGGGGGGGAATAGTCGAGTAGACTACCAACAATAACCCACGATGCAAGAATGCTTAATCGAGATCCGGGTTCCTGTATTACCTAGCTCACGTGACCTCGACATTACTCGGCCTTCCTACAGCCCGCGGGTAGCTCTTTTCTTGAATACACCGATTAATGATTGGAGCCCGACATGTGTGGGGCATTGGATTTTTTTATAATACCAGGGAGGGGGAAAGCAGAGGGACCTTCGAGGGTTTTGGTGCTGTTCACATTCGCTTTCGAGGGTATTTAGTGCTTGTTAGGTGTTAACTTTGAGGACACGACGACCGATCATTTGGCTTGAGCGCAACCCTTTCTAGATTTATTGGATTTTGATAATTCGATATTGACTCACAGTGGTTGGTTATTTTAATATTACATAATGATAGTATTTCGATAGCTGGTGCTGATAAAAGGAAGGTTTCATTAAAAAGAAGACATCACAAGCAATTCCATTTTGAGGAAAATACCGTATTGAGTGTGGGATTTCAATGGACATCTTAGAGATTTTTGATAACTTTCAAATTAATGACATTTAAAAACAAATTATGTGCAGTACATTATTTGACAACTTAAAGGGATTGTATAGAACACTTGCTTATTTTAATGTTCGTGAATATTTTTATTATTGCAAGGTGAAGAGAAGTTTAACTTAAAAATGGTATAATTTGAAGAAAAATATCGCATTTCGACATTTAGTAGTTGTGATAATTTTCAAATTAATATATTAGCTAAAGATGTGCAAATGCGGTCCCACTTAATGTCGTTGCAAAAATCATTCTTTTTTTAAATCTAGTTTTCTTACAGTTTGTTTCACTATCATGTTATGACAAATTCGAACACAAATTTTGATATAAATAAAATTCAGTGTTACTATGTAAATATGAGTTACACATATCCTCATGAACAAATGGGTCAAATTCAAAGCACACCTATTAAATAATTCTCGAGAAAAAAACTTGTTAACTTTTCAAAACATAAAAAATAATCAAATACTCAATTAATTGAAACTTAACAAAAATTTATCCTTTCTGCCTTTTGAGCTACTCTATTACTAGTTTTCTTACGTTTATCTTTTAATACATCTTTTGATAATACTTTTCTTGGTCTTAAAGTTGTGATTTAACCATGACTAAAATTAATCGTTGAAAAGAAGACAGCCTCTCTTCTACTTTTGCATTTGCGAATAAAATTTGAGAAAAACATTAATAATTTAAGCAGAAAATTAGCAATGCATTTTTTTAAAAAATTGTGTGGTTTACTAGATATTCTAATCTTAATTAAAATTGGACGAAAAAGACTTTGTATATTATAATATTTTATACAAACGTAACCTTTTAGTCAAAGATATTATTCATGAAAGGATTTTAATCTCGATAAGTGCCAAATATATCACGCAGTGTTCTAATATAAGAAATTTAATGTAAAGTAACAAAACCTCTTGAATTAAAACTTTATGAAAACGGAAGTTTCTTAATAAAACATTACAAATAATTTGTTGTTCAAAAAAATCAGAAAACATGTTGACTCTTTTTAGACTGTCATCTGATGCACACTCAGGTATTGTAAACTCGATCTAAAGAATCCAAGTACTTTTGGCATATTCAAGATTTACATTTGGTGGTTGCTCGAAAAATAAAGGGATACATAGGCTTTGTTTTATTTGAGTAATAACCTGAACTATTGATATTGAACGTATTTAGAACTTTTGTAAAATATAAAAGCTATAATATATGAAATTTTTATGACTGATATTCCTATTTTCTTTGTTTTATTCAAGAAACAGGAAATTTTAAAATGAATTTTATATGATTAATTTAGATCGAATAGAATCGTAATTATCATTTCATTCGTTGGAAAGTTATAACTCGATTTGTAAACTTATATTAAAACTAGAAAGAGAAATTGGAAGAAATTTTAATTATAATCAAAGAATTAGAAGATACCAAAGCACTTCAAAACCATGATAACTTATTGATACTATGTTTTTCATGTGACAGTTTTATACAGAATAATTATGTTACTTTGAAATATTCTAAACACATGCTTTTAAAAGAAATAACAAGTCGGAATATTATCAAACGGTTTAATATTAAATTATTTAAAATTCATAGGATCCTCAATTATATAGGAAGAAAAAAAAATTTTTAACCTCAAAAACAGAGATGAATTGTAAGAACTGTAATACTTGAAATTTTTGTAATACATGTGGTATTTTTTCCTTTATTCAGTTCTAAGAGCAGGAATTTTTGAACATAAAACCTTAAATTATTAACCTGGATATTCTAGGGAATAATACTTTAACTAAAGAACAGTTAGTAAGATCATCAAATGAATCTACAACTTTATCTAAAAGGCTTTTGTTTTACTAAGAATAAATCCTACAAACTGTAAAAATGTTAATGGTTCAGAATACAGTCATGCGCTTTAACATTAATTTAACTAAAGCTCGAAGGAAACTCAGTG
>JAPMOQ010000852.1:4768588-4827986 GCA_026543055.1 Argiope trifasciata | reverse complement strand
TGCAAAAAACTCGTATTCGCATATTTGTGTGCAAAAAACTCGTATTCGTATATTTATGGACAAAAAACTCGTATTCGTATATTTATGTACAAAAAACTCGTATTCATACATTGATTTGCTTTACAGTAATACTGCCAGTTATAAATGAATAAATTTTAATTTGATTTTCGAAGTTTTAGTCTTAACAACATTTAAAAGAGAAACCAAATTCATACAACTTACTGGTATTGATTCGTAACCACATACTGGTCAAACAGGTACTGTAAATCGTCAAACCAATTTTTAGCAATTTAAAGAGATTTTTTTTTTTAAAAGACGGAATGCATAATTTTTGTTATAATGATATGAATAATTAAAGATTCCTGGAATTTGTAAATGCAGTGTAGGAAAAGACGCCGCATTCCTTTTATAAAGAAGCCTTGCATTTTAGAAAAGACTGCAGACGAAATTTTGAAACTGCATGCAATTTTTTACTCATGCATGGATCACAATTTTTAACTTGACAAAACGGTGAAATAAACGATTTTTTGAATGTTTTCAGAATTTTCTACAAAGGATTACTTTCACGCATAAAAATACTACAGTGCTTGCAAATAAAAATATATATATCTTTAGTCATAATAAAATTATTTAAATGTTTCTTTTTCCCTTATATCGAATGCATAAATATGGGAAATAAATTCTTTTTGACAAAAGGCTATTTTAGCAATTATGATTTCGAAAAATTAAATTTTTACCATCCTCGTAATTTAAGCGTCTCAATTCTGAAAATGTGGCAGTGGCGTAGCGACTAGAGAATAATCCCAGAATTTAATTATCGAGAATAATCCCAGGATACCAGTCATAGGAACCATCATGAAGACAAATCTTCAATGAGTTTATATAACATTTTAAAAAGAATTGTGATGAAAAAAACAAAAAATAATACCAGGAATCAGGCCACTTGCACTTACAAAGCCATTGATGACGATTAGCTGCGAAATAAAGCATATTATGCTATGGGTGCCACTTACTCTTGCTTCGCGACTGAATTATTTATGAAGGTCATGATAAGTAAAAAAACTGAAATATATTCTTTACTTTCTCGTGTGTGAAATATACTAAGGCAAATTATTGCAATCATCAAACAATTTGAAATCGAGATTGTGCCAAATTGTCACGTTTAAGATTTCCCTGAATCCAAAAAACTCATTATTGTAACAAAAACTGTTTCTAAAAACGATATCAGTTAGATAGACGAAATATTGTTTATGGTACTTACACAAAATTCATAGATTTATATCAAATTTTGAGCAAAATCCATTCCAAGGAAGTGTGTTATTTATCCGGCTGCCCGAATGCAAGTTTATATGATAAATATGATAACACATGATAACTATAAAACGAAAATAGATGGAAGGTATTTAGTAATTAAATTTAGAGTTTAAAGGGTAGATATGCATCAAATTTGGAACCAAATTTATCAAATGGTTGCTTGTCTGTTGACCTACCTATACTATTAAATTCACTTAAATTCGATAATTTAAATAAACTTCTCTCACACGGTTACTATTAATGTTACCGAATATTAATGACTAAATGATATGTCAAAAGCATCTATGCACTATAAGACAATAAGAAATTCATTAGTAGTTTAAAAGTGAAAAGAAAAAATTACACTTACTTCTTCTTTAAATAGAGCATGTTCATACAGAAATAACACTAGAAGTCACCTTTATGTAACTATGATTTTAATGATATTTTTGAAGATGCCTTTGAATCTGTTGTGTTATTGAGAAATGATTTTGTGTATGCTTTTAAGCATATTGGATCAGAATATATGTTTAAAAATTTGAGTTTTAAAGAATGGAATAATTACAAAAATTTCTTGTTGAATATTTTTAATAAAATTACAATTATACATGTTAAACGTCAAAATCTTTCGAAAAACTTTATCGTACTGCCACAACCGATGAAAAACCTAGTTTAGCGCATTAATGAAACTTTTTTTAGTATTTTAAATGAATCTTAATTATAGGTTTTGTTTTCTTTTTAATAGATTTTGTGACACTTACTTATGTGAATCGGAGATGCTCATTTTCAACTCCGTTTTTTGAATGGGAGAAGAAAATGAGAAATAATTTTTTTAAAAAATTTAATAGCTTTTTGTTGTTTGGCGAAGAAGTTAATTAAGTAACTGTTAAAATTTTTTGATGCCCGAAAGCCAACGGCAAACAGCACTTTAATCTTTTCGACCCGACTATTGAATGATTAAATTTTTAAATCCCTTGAAAAATGGTTCTTTCTTTGATAAGAAATATAAAAGTAGAAATTATTCACCCAATAGGAAATGAGGTCTGAATTCCAGAACTTGTATATTCATCAAGGCAGAAACGATTAAGGAATGCTTTAACTCTCTATATAGTTCCATTGTCATATTTTTAAACTAAAATCTTAACTATTATACTTTTAGAAACCTTTTTATACAATTATATATCCTTTTTAACTAATTATATAATATATATATTCAACTTAATACCCGGTTTTATGCACTTGACGTTACATTTTAATGATCCAAAAATACTGAAAAATAAATAAAATTTTAAAATTGCAAATGCACATATTGTGAAGCATTCAGTTATCTTTTAAACATCCAGTAGGTACTTTTTTTAAAAATAGAATAATTTTCAATTTCACAATTAATTTTTAAACAGTTACTCACATCATTGTTTTCAATTATTGAGCATCCTAATATTATTTGAAATTTTCGTAAATTTAGACTTTGTGCTCTTTAAAAAGAAAAGGTTACGTTGAAATTAGCATCAATTTCAAAGACCCAACAGATAGAATGTTATGAAGAGTCTTGCAGCCAATAATCTCCGGAGTTTCAAAAATTATTACAAAAATCAACTTTTCGAAAAAGTGTAAAAAAACACAATTTTATTTGACCTAAGAAGCTAAAATTAAATAAGATAATAACTATTTTTTACTGAGAGAGAATTGAAACTTCCCCGCAATTTCACGCTCAGTTGGATTCACTTCCATAAGGCAACAAAATCAGAGTACATATAAGCAATGGGGAGAACAGTATACTAGTTGTAAAAAACATTTAAAATATAAATAATATAGTAAAAACTGGTAGAAAATATAGTGATAAAAAGATTTTCATACAAATATAACAATTGTCACCCTAGTTTTAAAGCAGTTATTGAAACCGTATTAAAAAACAAGGATTCCCCCCCCCTTTCTTTGAAGAAAAAACGTGCATCATTATTTTCAAATACTATTAATAATTTTTGTACTGTACAAGTTTTAAAAAGAGAATTTACGAGCAATACGCTGAAATAAGCTGTAATTTAAAGATCCTTCTGACGAACTGTTTTAAGGAGCCCGACAAACAACCATCGGCCTTAGAAAAAACTGTTACAAAAAGCACCTTTCGAAAAGAATTTTAAAATATTATTTTATCTCGCATGAGAAGCTCTTGTCAAATGATAAGGTAATAAATACTTTAAATCGAGTGAGCTTCGAATTTCCCCTCAATTTTACACTCCGTTGGATTCTATTTAATAAAGAGATATAATAATCACCGTTTCCCTACGTTCAAACGGGAGTTAAAATAGCCTGTGTGGGAAATCCAACTAGTCTCGTAAAAAATTCTCCAGCATCAAAGCTTGGACATATTTATTGCTTTATTACGAAAGCTTACTGCGAGCGAGTGAAAAAAAAAATACATAAAAAGTCAAAAATAGATCGTTTGCTAAAAGACGATCTCCCTTCTCAAAAGACGAAAAATGCATTGTTCCCATTGTGTGGGGGACAGTTCTCTTGTTTGAGAATAGATGGCGCGCAAGTGCCTGCAGTTTAAAACCGCTTCCGGTCTTTTCAGAGTTGTGTTGAGTTGCGGTTGCAGAGGAACTAACGATTTTTGAGACGCTTTTCAAAATGGCTGGCAGGGTAATATGTAGCTCAAATTCAGGTTTTGTATTTTATTTTTTAACTGTTTTCTCACTTGTATTGTTCCCGGTCAAACATTACGGCTAAAAGGTCTTTTTTCCTCCGATGATTATTTATAGGGTAAAGCCGGTCTAGTTAAGTTATCAGAGTTGACATATTTGGAGGGAAATATAATTATTACTTCGAGGTTATATCCCCCTTCTCTTCTTTTAGACTTTTAAGTTATGAGGTTTTAGGTCTCCTCTTGTATTCAGAAGGGTCCCTTTTGTCCCCTTGGCTGTTTTATTGAGGAAATTCCTGTGTGTGTGTTTAACAAGTCTGGTGGAAAAAAGGGGATATCGTAGCCCCAGTTTGTCCTTCTATAGCAGGTGAAAAAGCTAAAGAACTTATTTAGCAGAAGGATATGGATTAAGAACAGAGTTTAAAAGTACATCCGTTCTCAGGAATTTTTTCTTCCTTTATTTTTATCTGGATTAATTTCCTGTAGTTAAGAAAATCATCAAAAAACCCCTTTTTTTTAAAAAAAAAAAAGTAAAAAATTATACATAAGATATTTAGAACTTTTTTTAACTTTGTTTTAAATGAAAATAAAATTTTGCATTTTCTTTTTAATTATCTTATTGGCATGCAAAAATGTATTTGATCCTTCCATAAAAGCAGTGATAAAAATCGTAATAATGACAACGCTCAATATTCATTAAAAATTTAGTATCAAATTGTTGGTATCATAACTAACGAGGCTCTATCAAGACTAATAGTGGATTTAATAAATATAAAAGAACAAATTTTAGGAACAACCAAAACTGATTTCACTAATTTAACTCTCAAACTAAATAAAAATTATGTAAATCATTAATCTAACACAAAGTATTTTATTCATAATCAATTGTATGTTAGCTTATACCTCAAAACAATCGAAGAATAATTTGACAGAAAAATGACTGAGACACGATTTCGACTCAATATACCTTAAACTTCCAACTGCAATATATGCTTGGAAATTTTTTGAAAATTTTAAGAACCCATAAATTTTTATTTATAGGGTTACATTAGCAATTTGAATATGAACTCTAACAAAAATTGCTCTTTTCATCTGTATAAAAAAAAGGATAAAGGATCTGAGTAAAGGATTTAAAGAAATTTTCAACAAAAACGTTCAACAATGCCTAAATTTCCGATTAAAATGTATTGTTGAAGCAATTGTTAAAAGAAAATTTCTTTAAAATAGTGAAAAATAGATTTTATTCCACAACAAATTCATTCAAAATTTCTAAATAATAATATAAGAAATTCTTTAAAGAAGTGCAAAGGTAAATACTGTACTTTCGGAGCAATTTTTTGTTTTAAATATTAAATCCTTGCAAATTAGATTTTAAAGGCAATACAGTAAAACCTCGTTACAACAATATTTTAGGGACCAAATAAATATATTGTTGTAGAGAGGCATATTGTTATATCGAGGGCCCACATATTTTGAGCATTTAATAAGAGTTTTTTTATTATTATTATTTTAAGTCTATATTTAGAAGAAATTAATTTGTAAAATACTAATAATAGTGGTTTAAATACTAAAAAAATAAATAAATAAGATAAATTCAGAAAATAAGTGCAAAAATATTCACGTACCTGAAAACACTTTTTATTGAAAATAATCCAATATTTTTGTTTGTTTATTCATTTTTTTAACTGTTAAGTTCACCAATACTGTATGAATTGAGTGTAGTGCACGAAAATGTCTTCATTTGTCGACGGAAGGCTTGAAAAAAAATGTCCGTAGAGAATTCACAGATTGAAGAGCTTCCTGGGATGACAATAAGGACTGCGATGGACCTGTATTATCATCATCATCAATATCATCTTCATCATTGTTTTCTATCTCATCAGTAATTTCAGAGAGAATATCTTCATCCGTAACTCCTGCGAAAACCATAAGATCATCATCTTCTGTTAAATAGTCTTCTATACTAATTCCAAACTTTTTACCGCTTGTTTCTTCAAGTTGGGATACGGATTTTTTGATGTGCAAAACACATTCTTGATCATCTGAGAGATCATTGTCTTTGGAATGTTCATCATTATCAGATTTCTTATCTTCCATAACACAAAGACCAGCCTTTTTCCAGCAATTCCGAATGGTTTTTTGTGTTACTTCCCACCAACTTCCACAATATCCAAAATGAGTCTTAATAGACGGAAAAAATAACAAAAGAAAACGAAAAAAAAAAGCAATTGAAAATCAAAATATTATTATAAAGGGAGAAAATAATACTGAAATTTAGATTTAAAAAATCGTTTTACAGAGGTTTATTGTTCTAGAGAATATCTCAATATTGAGGGGAGATTAACATTAGTTTATATGCAAAATCACCGGGACCACAAAACATTATTGTAGTAGAGGGAGTTGTTGTTGTATCGGGTATCGTTGTAGCGAGAGTTTACTGTATTCAGAAATTTACTTATATTTGTTTCTTGTTTTTTTTTTTTTTTTTTTTTTTCTTGTAAAAGTCTTTAGAGACTGAAATACTTAACCTTCGATAAATAAATGAATTCGTGATTATCGGGTAAAAACTGAAACTCAAATTCTTTAAAATTAATGAAACTAAAAGTAATTGGTTCAGAAATTCCTGAAAATATACTTAAATTGCCTTGAAAAAAATTGTAGTTTTCCGCGATGGAGTATAGCAAACATTTTGATCATGTAATTTTCGAAAATAAATGATTAATAATAATAATTAAATAATTTCTATATAACGTTACAGAAGCAATTTGAAAGCTGCATTTTTTTCTGAATTATTCACTTATTACATGTGAAGTCGACTCAATTTAAGGAACAAACTACTGACTTGGTATAAGGTTAACAATCGATCCATAAAATTGCATGGTGCTTGATTGAGTAACCGCGTGTCATTGAAAATTTCAAAAATTTTGAAATTGAAGCATTTTTGGATATATGCCGAGTGGAATAATTTTAATGATTCGAAAAAGGTGTCAATTTATTTTCAAAAATTAATTCTATTTTTCTGTATTTGAAATTATATTTAAAAAATGACTTGATGTTATCGTACACATTGGTTTGGTTCTTTTCCCACAAATGAATCCACCAATCCGAACAAACTTTTTCAAATGTACAATCACTGGAAAAAGAAAGAAAGCAGCTACCTAACTTTATTCTGGACGTCTGTAATATTTTTATTACATTCTATTTTTGTGATACTTTAGAAACAACTCTAAAATTTTAATCCTCAAGTTAAAAGTCGTTCGTTTCCTCATGCATGATAAAATATTTAGAGTGAAAATTTCTGAGAGAAGTTTGGTTCTTTTCAACAAATAATATTCAACAATGTTGAAAGTTTTGCTTAAATTGGATTCTGAACCTGAATCGCCATAAGTTCAAAATGGAAAGCTTTGTTTTATGAGCGAAAGAAATAAAATTTAATATATTTTTTATTGTTTAAAATAAATATAGATTTTAAGTTAAAATTAATCTTATAGATAAAAAGGGAGAGAAAAAAATTAACTTTTATCCCCCATTTTATTCCTGTAATCCAATTTTAGTACATACTATTTTTATCATTATCGCTTATTAATCATAAATAGAAGTGGATAATTCAACGTTTTACGAACGCATAAAAATGTAGTGTGTTTTGTGAAATGATAAATGCAAACTAGTTTTCTTCCATATTTTATCGGTGGCTTAGCATTTAATGTAAGTACTTTTTAACTGCGAAAAATATCAGTACATGAAGACACATATACTGGATATATGCTGTTTACTGAAAAGAAACGCAAATCACAGATCATTCTAAATGTTCATTCATATATTCTACATATCTATTTTCATAGTTGCTGCATTCTTTAAAGTTAACATTCATCCAATATTTTGTAACTTCTGACATGAATAGAAATTTGAAATCAGATATAATAATAGGAATAGTTATAATTTATATAGTTGCAAGAATACTTATTATTTTTATATAATCATGAGCGTAATTAACCCATAGGATGCCGATGGGGAAAAATATTCGGAAGGGAAGAAACCTTTAATACCGAAATTAATCAAGTACTTGATATTTTGAAACACGATCTATAGTGTCTTTCAACAAATTTTAAAAGATAACACTAATGGCGAACAATATATAAATTGTTAAGTAACAATTTTTGAAATAAATTACAGGTAGTCCAGAGACGTTTTATCTCTTTTCTAACATAAAAATAAACCCTTTGCCATATTTGTTTGAAAGAATAACGATTTATAACAAAGTTAAAACATTACTATTTGTCGTACTTCGCTGAAAAACTGTTTCATGAAATTCTAGGGGAGCCTTACTTAGTGGTTATTGTTACCAAACAGTTAATTTTATCGAATTCTGTAAGTCTCGAAATGATCACATTAAACAGTAGCTACAGCTGTATATGGCACTGAAGTCAATGGCGTGAAAAAATAAACGGCGTCCTGAAGTTAAGTTTTTTTTCTCGATACCCAAATTTCTCTTTAAAAAAGGAAATAAAGGCATTATTATTTAATTCTCTCAAATTTGATATTGGCGCTTTTCTATATTTCTATGTACACCATTGCACCGCGAGTGGCTAGATAAAATTTTAAATTTGACTATAGAAAGGCTTTCCAAAGAACATGTAAGTGCATTATAAAACTTTCCATTAATCAATACATTTAAGTGAGAATCGACGTAACGTAAATATGATCACAATACAATCCCTTTTATGTTATATGGTATTAAGTCACAAAAATAGGCATGAAAATACTAAGCATTTATTTTACGTACTATGCGATAAGGATATAAGCCTTGCTATATTATGCAGAGCAGTAATTTTACAATTAATGACTTGTCCATTGTTAAGTTATTTTCGCGCGATTACACATAACATAGCACTAGTACACAAATACTCAGCGCATGCAATTTAATTTTATCTATTGAAAAATTTACCGAATAATCATTAGTAAAAAAGTTATCACTATAAAAAATGCAATCTGAGCTGTCTTTCCTTTAGAACATCTATCTTGCAAGAATCGGGTAGTCAATACTACAAATAAGAATCAATGTGTAGAAAAAAGGTAGAAAAGGACACGATTTGAGCGCAAATAAGTCATTTTCCTCTTAAAAAATCTTCAGATAATATAATAGTAAGATGACATTTTGTAACAATATTATTGAGGACTTATTTATCCTCAAATATGTATATTTATATGACAACTTTGGATAGCAATATTATATATATATATATACACTTCATGGTATATCCCTCGTGCAGTATTTGATATAATTCATAAAAATCGCCCATTTTAGCAACCAATGATATTATTTGAACTAATGGATTAGTAAAGTTTCCTTACATTAAAGCCCCGTTTCTTAAAGCAACACTACGGCTATTTTGGGACGGCCCTCATCATTTCGAATCCCGGTCAGATGACGAGGACAACACCTGAGCTGGCATCTTCCTCTTCAAACATCCTCACTACACCAGCAGGAGTACGCTTAGCCTCGATGGATTTAGCATGCATCAGACTAGCTTACACGAAGGTTCTTCGTTGAAATCGGGTCCCGAACCCAAAACCTTCCAGTTCCGAAGCCGAGACTTTACCACCAGACCACAACGGTCTTGTATAAGCGTAGCAATATTATCTTATACTTTGTTTCATTATTTTTTATAACGCAACAAAGTATAACAATATCATTAATTAATAAATCATCATTGAATAGTTCTTCAAATCATCAGATATGTATATCAATCCAATTTTCCAAACTGTTCGTTTTTTGTAACTCCATAAAATATGACAACTTGCGATAACTGCAAAACTGTTTATTTCATGGTATATTCCTCATTCAATTTTTGATATAAGTTATAATAATCATCCACTTTCTCTATAAATAATATTATTTGGGCTATTGGAGTGTCAGCAGCATTATTAGTTATTTTGCTACCTAATTATTTGTAACTCAAAAATGTAAAACCGATAACATTCAACAACATTTCAAATCTAAATGTATATGTTGTAGAAAGATTTTTCAAATGGAGATAAAAACGAAGTATGAAATGTAGTAGTCAGGTAGTCTTCCCTCTTTGCTAAGAAAATATACAAAACCTGTCTCTGCCACGAGGAGGTTAAGAGCATTCATACCGTTGAAGGAAAACATTCCTTAATCGATGCGAGATCAAATTTCTCCCAACATCCTCCACTTGACTTGATGGAGGGATGGACGTGCCAACTGCAACTGTTTGAACAGAGGAAATCCTACTCGAGCGATTCATGGGACTTGGGACCGAAAAAATAATATTTAGAGCGAAATGCAACGAAGCTTCTTCCTGCCAAATAGGAAAGTACTTATATAGGATCCAACGGTGTGAAAAGCGGTAAAATGTTTGAATACATCAGAGAGACAGTTTCTTTATTATTATTTTCTGTGTGTGTGTGTGCGAAATAAATAAATTTTTGAACGGAAAGAGTATTAAGAAAGAAATGTGTTAACAGAACACTTTCTTATTTATGTTAAGAAATATTACAGATACCGATATAAAAAAAATCCTTGGAGGGAACTGTATGAAATATATTTTAAATCTCTAAGACAGTATTTGTCGGGATGAGGAAGAGGTTGTGAGGAGAGGACAATAAAAATACACTTTCTTACTTATGATGAGAAATATTGTAAATACGAAATCCTCAGAGGAAACTGAATGAAACATGTTTAAAATCACTAAAATAATATTTGTTTGAGGGATTGTGAAAGGGGGTGGGTGGGCAAAACCCATTTGAGATTCATACATCTTGAATTTGAGTATAAATTTAAGTAGTTAGAGAGAAAAAATGCTGTGTACTGAATAGTACAATCATGAATTATAGATTTTGATAGTCTCAAAAATTATCAAATGGAGACCAAGAAAGAATTAGTGGCTTTTGATTGAGTAGATAAATATTGCGGGATCAAGACGTCATTCCAACAAAAATCGGCTTGTATGCATATAACAGGGTTCTTGATCTTAAGTCTGATAGGAAAGCTTGATGTGAAAGTTTGAAACAGAGCTCAATCTCGGATATTTTTCTCCTCTGCCACTCAAAATTAATGGACTTATCCCTACTATCCAATAATTTATATTCAAAACTAAATTCTCTTCTTTTAAAGTCAATCAAGATCAATAAAAATTTATATTTGCTATACATTTCCATTGTCAAAGGTTTAACGTAAATAAATTCTGACACATTAGTTGAATTCATTAATTCTTCATTGATAAAATTCACCCTTAATGGAAGCCAGTATCAAAGTTTCTAAGGAGTAGTATACAAGAAAATGACAAACTTAGAAATGAGAAGTAACTTTCATTTTTTGGGATGAAATAAAATACATTTAATGTGGAAACTTTATAGTATATACTTTTCTTTATCAAAATATGTAAATTGCTAAACAACTTTTTTTAAATAATTATTTTCTTTTTAAAACAGATATTTTTCAAACTCACGGTTAAATAAGAAAAATCAAAATTTAGTTTAAATAATGATCAATATATAATTAATTTCTAAAAATACCGAAATATTCAATTTTACACAAGAATATATATCATTCCTCTAGCATATAATGAGGGGAGAAACCCGAAAGAAAAATCTTATTTTTATAAGAATGAAGCAAGTCAAGTTAATTAAAAGAGTTTAACAGAAAAATTATTTTGTGAATTGTTATTATATGAGAATCAGTATATTAGCAGAAAATAGTTGTATATGTATAAATGATAAATTTCTCAATGAGTTGTTTATTTTGTTTCTTTGGGGTAAAAATATTCTGTGAGACTCGTATGAGTTTTGAGAGATTTAAATATTATTCATTGAATTATTAGTAACCGATAGCAATATTTTTGAATATTACAAAAATTACTAGCCTATGTAATCATGGCTTCGGTTGCGTTAATTTGCTTTATATATGTGTTAGAACAAGCAAAACATTTATTTCCAAGTCAAAATGTTTATAATCGTAAAAAAAACAAAGCTAGATTTAAATTGAAAGATTTATAAAAAAAATAGTGCGGTAATAAAATTCTTATAATTATAAAGGTACTATCTTTTTTAAAATTTTAGGATGAAGGAAATTATTTGTGCAGGGATTTGTTCAGAAGTTATGGCTGGAAAATCTAAAGTCTTTCAACCCTTATTTCTTTCCTCATAGAGAAAGGAGAAACTTTTAAATAGCCTAAATAGCTAAAGAATATTAGAATTTATTTGAATCCATTAAGGGGTGTGAAATTGCAAAAGGTTCAAACAGGCAAAGAAACGAAGTTCATTTATATACATAGTATATATAGGTAGATAGATTTAATTTTTTCAGCTTTATACGTTCACTAACTGTCCGGCAATGACGACGGCAGTTCAACAAACCAACTAGCAAGGATTTAAGGTGAAACCTGCCTTCAAAATTCGCAGTGAATTTGGGTCTATTAATCAATTGTGTTATAATGACTAAACAATCCTTATGGCTGAGATTGTAGAAGCTTTTAGAATGAAATATTAAGTTAGAAGGGGTTTTTAACATTTGGCAATGGTTTAAAATTAAGACAGGCCTAACGTAATTTGAATAATTTATCAAAAATGAGACATCAATTATTCAGTTAACCCTTTAAACATTAATTTTAAAACTAAATAATAAAAAACTCCTTTCAATTCCATAAAAAATGGCAAATCTCTACTTTTATTGTAGTTTATGTTTAGTTCACTTGAATTTCTATTCTTTCATATTTTAATCGGAGATGATATTGCATTTAATAAATCATGTTTCTTTTCTTTATACTCATAGATATAAATGATAAGAAATTGTTAACTATATTAATAACGAAATTAATTACTCTTTAAAATATTAACATTTAATTAATATATCAGTTGAATTCAGCTTATTCTTGGATAACGCCTTTTCAATCTATTTTTCATATTTCAAAGCAAGGATTTTTTACAACTTCTCCAAAACATTGCTATTGAAAAGATGAAGTGGTTTAGGCTATATGCTTAGGAAAAAATTGCCTAGGGCATAATCTAATAATTAGCATATCACTATTATATTTGATTCGCCCACGAATTTTCGTTACCCTGGCCTTTGCAAAACGTGGACGAATTCATCTTTTTTTGAAAAGAAAAGATAGCATGTTGCGATGAACTAGCTTTTGAGAATGCTAAGTGATTATTTTTCAACAGGTAATTGCAAAGGTCGAAATAAAATACAACGAAAGATTTAAAAATTATATATAACACCATTAGATTAAAAAATAAGTCAAAAGAAAAAGTACATTTGAAAAGAATTAATTAAAAAAGTTCGAAGTCAAATAAAAGCAACACTCCCTTCTTTATGGCTAAGAGATAAAGATAGTTCGTCAGCAGTGCTAAATTGTTCTAAATGTTTTGATAGGTTATGTAATTTATAATGAATGTTATGAATGTTATTTTAATTCCATTTTTGTTTCCTTAATTTCAAATTATTTTTATTTTTTGCTGAAATGCATTAATCTTTTGAATCCAACATCCAGCTAAAAATTGGACCGATTTCAAATTTTAAAAGGCAGTTTTATTGAAACTCATGTGAATGGTTGGTTCATTAGCTGAAGAGCAAAATGATAGTTTGGAGTATCCAAAAATTGCCCTAGATATACTGAGTACAGTAACTTTAAAGATTATAATACAGGGTATCCTACAAGGTATGCAGCATCTAATATTTACAAATTCGGATAGAACACGTTAAGACAAGTATTTT
Organism: Argiope trifasciata; assembly: GCA_026543055.1. Classification (NCBI taxonomy): domain Eukaryota; kingdom Metazoa; phylum Arthropoda; class Arachnida; order Araneae; family Araneidae; genus Argiope; species Argiope trifasciata. Next base: position 4,814,310 of record JAPMOQ010000852.1, on the reverse strand, counting down.
GATGTATAATATATGCATAATTAGACTAAGGTATCATATTAGAGGGCTCCACGAGTTGTACATCAAAATACTTGTCTCGACGTTTTCTATCTGAATCTATAAATATCAAATGCTGCATACCTTGTGGGACATCCTGTATTTCTCCAAGATAGTTTCAAAAAAAATCGCATTCCAAAATTATGAGTTGAGCAAACTGAGAGAACGACAGCTTGGAGTACTCTGCAATCGCACGAAATACCTACTTTAATGAAAAACAAAAATTGTATGAATTTTGAACGTAATGGGTTGAATTTATAGCCTAGTTTGCCACTTAAATTAAAAGATGGTGTACTTCTGTTAACTGAGAGTGCCCAGCTACGAAGGTTGGAAAATATTCCGTAAATATGAACCACTGTCATAAGACGGGAAGTCATGTGATCGCTATTACAGAGTTTATATTCCACACTCGAAAATTCCACATCATTGATGATATGATATTGTATATATGGATGAGCGATATATTAAGTCCCTCGTCAGAGAAATTCTCTCTCGCTCATTTTGTTTGAATTATCTATGCTTTATTTTATTTATCTATCATCTATCATTACCGATGAAATTGGATTCGTTACATGATAATTAAGATTGATTTATATACTCCTTTTTCAAGCAATTTCGTTTTTTATATTTTCTCTAAGTCCATCCAGGGATTTTTATTAATTTATCAACTTTTCTTTATAGTGAAAATTAATCTCTTAATTCTTGAGCTAATCAATTTTCTATTCTCTACGGAGTAAAAGTAGCTCTTCAAGATCTTTTTAACGCTACACCGATTATATCATTAGTCTTTAATATCTTCCTTTCTCTCTTATTATGAATCGATTTCATTTCATTGGTCTTGAATTCATCTCGAGTCATCAATTGAATGACATCATTGGCTATTGATGGAAGGAAGCCTCAGTGCATTCTTCTTCGTAGAATCATCAATCTCTATTCGCCCGGCATCTGACGTCTCATGCAACAATTGATAATAATAAGCCGAATTTTGTGTAACCATCCTTGACGTGTTGACGTCTCTTCTCTTTCTCTTGCGTGTTTGCTCTCCTTCCTACTTGCTGCCATCTATCTGGATTAGCGGGGAAAGGTATCGGACCTCCCGACCGACTCAGGTTCTACTTTTTGCGTGAATCATGAACTTCGTGGGGCAATTTTCGATTATTCTTAAGCTCTTGGTTTCGACCATGAGCGGGGTCATATAGTAATTTTTCGGATATAGAAACATTGATAATGCATATGAAAGATTCTTCATTTATATTAAGCAAATTTAAACGAGAAGGACAACTCAATTTGAAGAGTTTCGCTGAAATTCGAAAATAAATGCTTTTAAAATATTCCAGCTGATAAACTGGCTTTTAAATTTTGTTTCTAAGCGGTTAATTTATGTTTATGAATATATTTTGAGCGAACAAACTTTCGATTTAAAAAAAAATAAATTACCTGATAATCACGAGATAACTCATGGCTTTGTCCAAGACATTGACTGTGAGTTATCTTGTAGAATCGTAATATGAATTAATGAAACTCATTTTTGGAATCTGAAATCTGTTGTTTTCTTTGGTCTTCAACGTGTTAAAGCAGCTTATTCTTTTAAACAAAATTTTTATTCAAAATCAAAAATTATGAGGCATTAAATAAATGCAAATTATCGAGTTTCCCGGTAAAAGCTTCGGTTTACAATCTTTTAAGCGTTTTTTTTTTTTTTTTCTTAAATAATCTTATCATTGAGAGCTAAAAATTTAGATAATAATATAATTGATCAATTGAAGAGTTTAGAACCAAAACTGAGATACGCACATGATTTTGGATAATAGCAAGCGAAACTACGATAACGTGCACTACAATAGTTTTAAAAACAATAGTAGTGAGAATTTTCAATAATATTGTGAAAAATAAACCAGAATGCAGTCTTGATTTGAAAAATTAAACTGCAAGTTTTTTTATAAATATAAATGCATTTAATCTCATTAATTTTTTCTCTTTGATTAATGATTTTAATTTAAATTTTACTATTAATACGCACAATGTTTTGCTCATCATATGCAAGTGGAAAAGGTTTTTTCATATAAATAGAAATCCTTAAACTTTTTTCTAATCTAAAACAGTCAGGAGTTAAAATGACCTTGAAGTAAAAGAAAATAACTCATGCAATTGAACAAATCGGGTATTATTTTGAAGCATCAAGATGAATGTTCAGCGTATTAGAATAAAAGAAACAATAAGTAAATGGTAAAATAGTATGTTGATTATGCATTCTAGAGGGCATGGTGAATTAAATTATTTTGTTTGTGTACACAAAAGTGATTTTATTTATTAAAAAAATTAGAAAATGCCGATGAGTTCTTTATGGTCCATTTCAAGTTTTAAAAATAGGATAATAAGATAATGTATTAAACGCTATCTTGCTCCAGTGAATGTATTGTCCTTTCAATAAAATATAATTTTAACATTTTTATTTTGAGCGCATTGTAAATTCCATGTCGGGGAAAGAAACATGAACTATTATCTTCATAACATGAAAATGATGAGCAATATGTTAAACTAATATTTCAGTTACAACGCCCTATCACATTCCAACTTTTTGACACATTCACCGATTTAAAGTATTGTCTTACAGATTTCTCTTCTCTGACTCGCAAGACCTTGAAATTTTACACTCCGGTGTCGAACACACGTATACTATGTAAACGGCACAATACTAAAAGTTCAAACAAGAATGAAACTCCCCTTTCCTCTTCTTCTACAAAAGCAAAAAAAGCAAAACTTATCCCAATCTAAGGAAGAAAAAGCAGAAACAAAAACGCTCTAAGTACGACGCTCTAAGAGCAGATTAAAGGTTGAAGAATATTTTCTTTACCATGCTTTTACTCCAGACTACCTGCCGACTATTGCTAGTCAACACTTGACATTTTTGCAACTAGCCGGAAAGGGGGTGGTTCCTATGTGCTCTTCGGGAACCCTAGTCTGACCCCTGACCCCTGCGTAGGGGCAGGTTACCGAGAGAATCGTCTGCCTTTTTTTTATACTTTTCTTTTTCCTACCTTTCTTTTTATTTTTTTTTTAAACTTTTGATGGAGCTTTTTTTCTTCTATCTCTCTTTGCGGTTTTGTTTATTTTTGTTTCCATAAACCTTGAACTGCTAAAAATTATGGCGATCGAGTGCATTGTTAAGAAGGATTGTTCTTGAAGGACCTAGCTACTGCACCTTTTAGATTGAGTTTAAAAGGATTAGCTAAGGTAGGAATCCACCTCCGCATTTTCGGTCGTAAAAAATTCGGTAGTGCATTTTATTCAGAATGGTAATAAGGCACCCAGAAGTAACAAAAGCCATGTCACGTTAATCTATGAGTATTTTTGTTGAAAGATGTTGCACTTACCTTTTGCTCTGATCATAAAATACATAAACGCATTAAAAGAATTGTTCATATTTGAATTTCTTATTTTAATATCGTATTCATAAAATACTTCGTGCAAGGGCTTAGTAGAGTTCATGACCTCAAAAGGTCTAAACATCAAAGCATTATTTTTGCCGAAAGGTGAAGATAAATTGCAATTAAAAACTTTATGTAAAATATGTGTCTTTTGAAGTAACTCTCAACCAACCACCTACAGCAAGAAGCCACTCCTGTAACTACTGGATCCCAACTCATCAGCTTTATACACATAACTACTGCATTTAATATAATAAACTTGTATAAGAATTTAAAAAAAATAGTTGTGTATTTTATAAAAAATATGATAATAAGGTACTGTGAAGCCATGACCCTCTTTGAGAATAAAAAAATCTCAAAAGGAATGGCTTTCATTGAAAAATTGACGTCTCGAGATCTGAAAAACCCATGAAATTGATATTTCACCGAATCTTAGTATTTATTGGTTCTGTATTGTGTGTATTAATTTTGTCTTCCGAAACCTCAATTCAATTCTTCGAGCCGTATTCACTTTTTTTTAATAATCTTCCATTTACATTACAATTCTATTCTACAATTCTATCTATTTATTATTACACAATAAGCATCAACCTGAGTTAATGTTTTACTACCTTGGTTAATTTTCAAATATTATTCTATAGAATTTTTTTTGTACTGAAAACCCTAATGAATTTTTTAAAAGATTTTTTTAAAAATGAATAATTCTTGATCCTATGGATCTTGGTTAGTTTAAAGTTGATGGATCACAATGAAAATCATATTTATCTTGAAATTCAAATTAAGAAAAACCGGTCTGCAAATCAGTATAGCATGAGAATTAAATTAGCTGTAAAGTTTTATTTTTAATATTTAACAGCTTTAATGCAAATAATATACAATTGATTAAAATAGATTTTAATTTTTATTAATAAAATGGTAGCGATTTAAAAGTTAAATAATTTTTAAATAAAAAAAATTAATTGGTTGGTTAATAATTTTTTTCTTAAATAAGAAGAAAAATTTTTTTAATCAACAGTATCCAGCCTTTTAAATTTAATAATTGTACTGAAAAATAGTGCAGTTAATATCTAAAATTATAAAAAAAAAGTTAAAAAATGGGAAGTTTTTTTTAAGTTTTTATTCATTCCATTCTGCAGTAAATAATTCTTTGAATTAATTACAGGCTTTAAAAAAATTTTTACTTACGAATAAAAAATCCTTTCAAAATTTAAAAATATTATTTAAAATTATTAATTTAAATCTTAAAGCTTTTTTTATTTCTTTTAAATGAGAAAAAACAATTGTTATCATTTACCTTATGTCTAATTTAAAAAAATTAATTCTAGACGATGTCTTAAATCTTTTGCTGATTTCTTTTATTTATAGAAAATTCAAACGACTTGGAAAATTAAAAATATTTGAATCATATTTATACTCGTAAATTTTATTTTGCGTTTATATATCATATTCATTAATGAATACATAAAATATTTAATAGTTACAAAATATTTTACGTCTTGCATTATGGAAGCCTCCTTTCTAGCATCATAATAAATGAATGCGATGTTCTTGTCAATTATAATTAAACCACCGTACCTTTAAAATCATAAGGTATTAAATGATAAGGCATATTATGATATATATAAAGGTACCTTAATGATAAAGTATCAAAAATGGATATTACAATTTGAATATTCTGTGTAGTTATTTTAATTGTAGTCCAATATTTAAGTTCCAAACAATTCGAGCTAAGCATATAGTCTCGATTGTAAAAATGGTCTTTAAAACTAAAAAGCTGTATTTTATTTTGCATAAGTGAATAAATGTACCACTGATTTTATGTTTTATGCAGCTCACCATAGTTCTATTAATCATATTTGGCAAAATATTTTTGAAGCGGCAACATTTTGAAAATATTCTACTTTAACCAAAACGTACCTGTTTAATCAGTTTTGAATTTCCTTATTTTAGGTTAATCAGAGGTGTTCTCGAGTACGGGATGCACATTGATTGTTGGACCTTTTTCGAGGTGGATAATGAAATGATTTTAAATAGTGATAATTCATCACTCGGTATGTTTTGATCGAAGAAGATAGGGCGGGTTTAAAAAAAATTGTTACACCATCAATAATATTTCACTAAATATAATGAATGGGACTGGAAGACTTTACAAAAGTTCCGACATTATAATTTTTTTAGAAGTAAAATGATTCAAACAGTATAAAACATAATTCCTTATATCATTTAAAATATTTTTCCAATTGAAACTGTCTTTAACTGTTTCCAAATTAACTCTTGAGTGCACGGACAGAGTTAATTTGAAGTTAATTAAAGAGATACCCTCTTTAATATAGGCCCGTGTTAGATAGAGATGATATCTTCAGAAGAAAACTTTTCAAAAATACGCATAATAGTAAAGGGTTTTTTTTTTCGATGCCCTAAAATAAAATAGTACTACTTTATTCTCTGTTTTTGGTAAATGATCTTTAGCGATTATGATAGAAAGGGTTAACGTCACTATTTAGGTTTTATTCTAAAATCATTTTTCAAATTACTTTTTTGGTCAATATTTTTAATCCATTAATTTAATCACTAAAATACTCTACTTATTGCTTTCCGCTTTTGGTAAGCGATTTTTAGCGTAAAAAAAAAGACTAATGCGGAGAAAGCTGCTCTATAAAGCTGTTTTTACCTTAATAATTAGAGCATCGAAAGAGAAATGCAATAAATTAAAAGACCCTAATATTGAAACGTCACTCAAGGGTCAAATAATGAAGAGGAAAAATTCATTATTTAAGTTGTTTTTCCGCTAAAAATAGCTTTATGATTCATTAGTATTGAGCATCAAAGGTGGAGTCAAATCTTCATGTCGTTGATGAATATATTTTACGAGCATAATGAAGGTTTGAATTAAAGCTCTGTCTGACATGAGTTAGAAGCAAAATAGCAAAAGGTGGCATTTATTGATCTATTAAGTTGGTAAAGTAAATGAGAGTTAAAGTCACGTATTTTGTCAATTTTGCCATTCATCTCTAGTTATTTCTGATGTTTTATTTTCATACAGTTATAAATTTAGAATACGGAGGCAGACCCTTATATAATAAATAATTTAAAATATAGCTCATTAAGCAATTTTTGGTATAAGTAAAAGGAATAAGAAATGAAGCATATAGTTCATTAATATATTGAAGAATGGTTTGTTAACTTTTTGAAAAGGAAGTTTGCATTTTTAAAGAGATTAATAAAGATAACTATTTTTTGTAACTAACTGCACTTGGCATTTAAAGAAGAAATAGAAAGAGTTCAATAAAGAAAAAAAATGTCATCAAAAACATTTGCAACAAAAAGTTCAGAGTTGACTAAATTAATAATTTTTACCATTACCATAATTAAATATTTTATTAATTGAAACTATTATAAGATATATTCATGATGATCGACATTCTGTGAAATACAGTAGCAATATTGTTGGTCATTTTGTACTAATAGGGTAGTCTCTCAATCAGTATTTAAAGAAAATTTACTTCAAAAAAAAACAGCTCCAATTCTATTCTTAGAGGACTTGAAATAATTTGCTATTCTAAGTCATCATAAAAAGGAATTTCAAATACTTAATTTTGGTTAATCAGGCAATTTTTATTTTATTCGATGTTTTAAACTATTTTTTTAACACGTACACCAAGATTAATTCATCGTTTTTAAATATCGAATTTTATTTAAAACTTTGTCTGGGCTTTCTTTTTTTGAGTATTGTTGCTCTCTTCAGCTGTTCAAAAAACTCTTCAAGGTGTCGAAATGATAATCAAGAATAAGGAGATAATAATTTGCGTTCCTTTTATACACTTTAAAAAAAATAGAATTAATATCAAATTAACACGAGTTGGAACATTTTAACCAAATTTTTCAGAATTTAAGTTTGTTTGTTTGCAAAAAATTCTTTAAGTTTGTTTGTTTTTCCCTTTATGCTTCGTTATTTCATCTCAATGTCAGATTAACTATTTGAATCATTATTTAACCCACTATCTTCCTCTAAATGTCATTCAAAATTTCACCCCTTTAAAGAATTCTTCTCCAACGACTAACTCATATTGGATTAATAGATTTTAAAGCTACTCCACAATTTAATTTATAAACAGGTTGCTTTATGTTTTTTTCAAGCAGGCACTTGTCTCCAGTGCGAGCCAAGTTCAGACGAAGCGAATCAGCTCCGCATTTATAACCTTGCTATATTTGACACTTGGCAGTTTACCGCTGACTGTCGCATCGGCACATTTTAAGTCAGATATTTTATGATCCTTGTCATACTCAATACCAAATGAGGGCCAGCTTTAACTCGCTTATATATGGTTCTCTTTCAGGTTTTTGATGGTCATCTTTGTAAATGATGTCGTCGGGAAAGAAGACAAGAAGAATTCAACTTTGGCGGCATCTGTTTTACATTAATACAGAATTTCCTGGCATTTGTCACATCAAAGCAAGATGTATGGAGTAAATCTCGTGTTTTGGCTGAATGGAGGATCGTTTCATTCATCTGACAGCGGATGTGTTTACTTTAATATCCCAGTCTGCGACCAAGCATATATGCTGATGTTTCATGTTTTTTCAATGTAAGACCAAAGATTTATGCTTCAAAGACTATGTTGTTTACATAGTTGAAGGAAATGAAAATGATTTTTTACGAATACAGAGTTTATAATTTTTTTGTAAGAACAATTGCCCGCACAATAGAAGGACGGAATGAAACTTATGAATGAATAGAAAGTTAGAACTTGCTTATGATTCTTTTGGACACCAGAGTGCTTTGTATGTTTGTTCTCCCAAGATTTTTATTTATTTATGGAGTTAATTAAATTGAAAAATATTTTATTCTAATATATATCCTTGTGTTTTGTAAAATAATTTTTATTAAAACTGAAGAAAAAGAAAAATTTCAAGTTAAAAAAAGTCAATTTACGACTCTGTGGAATACTTGCTTCAAATCCAGAGTTTTTTTTTTAAATTGATGTGCTCTTCCGTTCTAATTGAAAATGAAATTCACTGTTTAACACTTGAAATAAAAAAAACTCATGTATACCAATTGCATATTTATGGATGAAAATGATATCTTGTACAGCTATTTAGTAGCTCAATATTTTTTTTTCTTTCTGTTTAATGCACATAATAAAAATCCCAACGAAAAATCAATTTGTTTCCTCAGTTTTTAGCTTCATAATCCCAGGATAGCATTTATTGCTTACACATGATTTGACAGTTCCAGATTAGAGATTTGATATCAATAATCAAGCAAATGGAAGAAAAATTTTTGCATATTAAGCACCCTCTGTGTATTAAAAAGCATCTTAACATATTCAACATACTAAAAATGCTTATTTTAACATATTCAACGTAATAAAAACATATCAAAGTCAGTGATAAAAATCCGACTATAACACAGGGTAATATATAAATATACACAAGGGTTTGATTAACTAATCAGGGAAATTATGATTATTCGTATAAATATATTTAATAAAATAGAACATTTTGTAACCTTGGCTATATTTTTCTGTAAAAAATATGAGGGAATCAATTTTTAATCGCTGAGATCCAACTAAAGCAGATAAGATAAAATAAGTTTGTTTATTGTTATCGAATCCTTATTTTTTTTAAAAATATATATATGTTTATATTTGTATTGAATACTTTGAAGGGTTTTATTCAAAATTTATTGAGAGTCTAAATTTTTTATGTGAAGCTTATATATCAAGTTTCTATCTATTCATCATATTTCTCTTTGTCAAATTTCCAAAAACTGTGCTTTATGTATTCAAGGAGGTCTAAACCATGGAAATGATATTTTCTCTTTGTACACTTTTCATACGAGAAAGGAAGGAATAGTTAAAAGTTTTTAAATATTCTAAACGTAATTTGTTTGAACAGAAGCATTTGTCAAGTAGCAATGTAAATAGTTCAATAGCCTTGAAACAGTAGCAATTAGAAAAATAACGCAGAAACTATTTTTTAATGGCCAAGATTTTCCACTAATACCATTATTTCTCAAAACGGACAGCTTAAGCAAACCTAAGAAATATTTTCAAGGATGTCATGTTATTGAATTTGATCTAATCATTGTTGATCACGGAAAGTGCTAACTTATCAATAACAGAAAGGCTGTCCAAAACATGAATTTTTGCAAATGAAAGCTTCATTTAGACTTGCACGTGGATAAATATAGTTCGTAGAATTATTGGGTTACGATAAATAACGTTTTCAAGGCCGGATGAGATGCAATAGATAAAAGTCCTGCACAGTTCTACAAATAGTAGTACGAACTCCGATAGGAAATCGAATATCCTGTCTTTTCCGACGGGTCTGCTTCTGGAAATGGGGCTCGGACGGTCACTTCCTTGACAGTGAAGGTCACAGAAGAGGGAGATTTTATTTCGGGGCAATTTTATTTTTGGATCAAAAACTGCACAAAGAAATCAGAATCCGAAATTTTCCATACAAACAAGGCTTCACTGAAGTAAAAAGTACTTTGTACAGAATTATTAAAATTGTTCTTTTGAAAAAAAATAATTTTATCTGGGAATTTATTCCAATATTCACAACATGTAAGTTATTTTTTATTTACTTGACAGTCAAGGACATTTTAGAAGATTTTGTTTTGAAGAAATTGTATTTTTCAAAACTGCACAAAGCAATCACAAACTGATAATAAAGTGGTACTAGAAAACATAGTTAAAAAATATCTTGTGAAAATTTGTAAGTTTTAAAAAAAGTTAACTATTTAATTTTATCGGTTTTTTTTTACATATGCTCAAAGAATATTATTTTTATTTATTGTTATCACTGTGGAAAGTATTTCAGCTGTTTTCAATTTTATCACTGAAAAACATACAAGTCAGCTATGGGAGATTTTATTTTGAACAATTTTATTTTAGGATCAAAGTTGCAAAAGGAGTTCGAAAAACATTTTTTTAAATACAGAGAAGGTAACACTATAATAGAAAACATCACACACAGAGTTAAAAAATTTTCTGTGTTAATTTAACAGTCCTTTCTTATCACTGAATTTTTCTACTTTTCTCTTAATTCAAGCTAGTGTGTGTATGTGTGCTTGTGAGTGTGCTCGCACGAGCCAACAAATTTTGAAATTTATTCCAATTCACCTATTTCTGAATCTGGTTATTTGATAGAAAATACTGTATTTCTATTTCTTTTTAGAATAGTAGTAAAAATACTATTTCCAGTTCAATATGAAAAAAAAAAATGTTTTATTTTCAAAGTTGAAACATTAATTCTCCTGTAACAAAATATTCAGATCAAAATAATTTAGTCTATAGCTCAAAACCTCTCACTTTTAGATCTCCAAATAATATACAAACTATATGGTACTCGGCGCTTTGCTGCCTCCGAAAAAGTAATATTAAGCGCAATCAATCAATAATTTTGCAATGTTTTATCGAAATAGAATGAATGGTTCGACGGTATGTAAAATACGAAGAAACAAATATCCCTTTTTATGTATTAGATTTGTGTATTTTTTTTAGAATTGTAAAACTTGGTGTTCTTTCAGAATGGTAAGGAAAGAAACTATTGTATCCAGTGATTCGTTTGAAATTCGTTAAAAATTCTCAAATTTAATTTTAGAAAATGTGATTAAAATATTTTCTTTTAAAATTGATAAAACATAGAAATTAAATTTCTATTATAAAATCATTAATATAGTTAAAAAGATAGTTTTTGAAAGTTAAGATGGTACAAAATTATTTGTACTAAAATATTTTTGGTAGGTACTGCGAAAAACACTAAAATTTAATTAAAATTTAAAATCCCCAGTGTTGGTCTTCCCAAAATTTTCTAACCATAATCTATATCTATACTTATAATAAAGCTCAATGTGTGTGTGTGTTGGCGCTCTACAGGCCAGACCGTTGGACCTACAGCTACCAAATTTGGTACATGTATTTGGAGATCGGGAATGTACACCTTGGAGCCTTTTTTTCGAATTTTTAATTAGAATTTGAATTAATTAAAATTTAAGCGAAATTTCGACGTTTTTCCGCTATAACTTCTGAAAATATTATTGCACAAACATGATTTTTATATCAATTTAAAGATTAAAAAAATTAGCTTTCTAACGGTATCAGTTTTTTAAATTTATAATGTAAGCTTCTATTTTTAACGAATTTTCAAAGAAATATTTTAACTATGTTTTTATCACGTGACTGGATAAAATAAAAGAATGCCGGAAGTTCGAATAAAAAACTATAATCGTAAATCAAGTCTAAAGAAATGCAACTTTTAACACGTGACTGGATAAAATAAAAGAAATATAAAATGTGATATTTTAAAAAAAAATAAATGCAAAGCAAAGGTTTCTATGATCGTTTGCAATATCTAAATAATTAATTCAGACCTGATCGAATTTAGACAGGATATGTATTGGAATCCCGAATTAATATCACATTTCTATTATCGTTTGCAATATCTGTATCATTAATTCAATATATATATATATATATTTTTTTCATTATAAAATGTTATAGTTTCTAAAAAAATAAATGCAAAGCTAAGGTTTCTATAAAATCTGCAAAAGCACGTCAAAGGGAAAAAATTAGGTTTTATCACCATGTTGCCGTCATTTTGACGGAAGTTCAAATTTAAAAAAAGTAATAATAAACTATCATCGCAAATTAAATATGAAGAAATGCAACTTTTAGCAAGTGACTGGATAAAATAAAATAAATATAAAATGTGATATTTTCTTTAAAAAATGCAAGGCAAAGGATTCTATGATTGTTTGCAATATTTAAATCATTAATTGAATAAATTATCTTTATTTATACAGGATTGAATTTATGTAGGATATGCATTCAAATTCCTTTCCAATGGCCAATTTGTAAAATATTATTGATAGCCATATATATATTGTTTAATACTATTAATTTAATCTAAATGAAGTAAATAATTACATTTTATGTAGTTTGAGTCAAACAATGCATTTATGAATAATGAGTTATAGATTTCTTCATACTTTGCTCTGTGAGCCATATTTTACAAAATATTTTTATTAATATTTTAAATAAAAGTTGCTACACCAATCAGTCTTCGAAATCAATCATTGAAACTGACTAATTTATAAAATTAAAGAATATTAATAGGAAAACGCGTTCTTTTAGAGCTTTCAGTCCATCATCTTAAAGAAAATATTAATTTCAGGCCAATCAATGCCCGGAGTTACTTCAAGGCTAATGAATATGTGATTTAATTGAAAATTTTATAACCCATTACTCATGGCGAACCAGCTGGTCGCCAAAGGCGGCTAGTCAGTAATAAATTTGTTACCTCTGAGAATGATTTGCATGACATTTGAGTACTATAGCTATAAAAAATTGCCATTTAACTTGGATTTAGCATTTCTACATAATCTATAATCTTCTCGGCGAGTTATTTGAAGATTAATCCTTGGTAAATAGATGCGATTGAGATTCAATTTTTTAAATTTTTTTAGTTAGTTTTAGTTTAGTTATATTAACGTCCCATTTAGAGCAACATGAGGGCTATTTTGGGGACGGACCTCGTAATTTTGAACCAAGATCAGATGACGTTTAAAATTTTAGATAATTCTACTATCTCTATAACCATCTAGTAGATGTAAATAATAATCTGACCAAGTTTCTTCGCAATCAGAAGAACGGTTTAGGGAGGTATAAGAGACATACAGACAAACATTCATTTTTATTTACATAGATGTTCTTAGCAGTATCATAATTAAAATTGAGCTTTACAAGAAAATAAAAGGGTATTATAGAAAGAAAAAAAAAAAAAACAGCATAAGTATTTGAAAATAACGTTTATTGACTCATTTGATATAAAATTACAAACAATTGTTCTTCTTCAAGTTTCTAGACGCATATTTGATTAATATATCTCAGCTCCAAAAAGACATTTTCAGACCAGAAATTTTTTTAAAAACCTTTTTCAAGCCATTTTTTCTTTATTTAAAGATCAAAGTTTAAAGAGAGAGAGAACACCTGACAAGTCAGGGTATAATTGAGTTATCACGGAATGTAATTTGCATAGAAAACTGTAAACTCCTTCGCCCAGAGTGTTACCTATGAAGAGACGAAGATATTATTCAAACCAATCACTGTTGTTTGCTAAATTTTTAAAATATTTACATTAAGTGAGGGAAAACCAGCTTTATTACAGTGAAATTATTCTCTCCTTGTATTTTTCATATGCATTTACAATTGGAAACTCGCTGATAAATTCTGTAACTCGCACCCAAAGATCTGCAAAACTTTTCCTTATTTAAAGATCAGAGTTTAAAAAGTAGAAAGGGAAAGTAAAAAAAGATCCTAACAAGTTGATGTCTAATTATATTATTATGGAATGCAGTTGAAACAGAAGTAAATTCTTCCTTCCAAAGTGTTAAGAATAAGACGAAGATGTTATTTAAAGGAATTTTTTTCTTGTTTGTGAAGTTTTAACGATACTTACGTTAAGTGAGTGATAATCATTTTTATTATTAACAGTGAGAATTTTATCCCTTCGTCTGTTTCATTTGTGTCTACAATTGGACTCGTTATGTATAGGGCAGGACGACGACCGAACTAATTGATATATATATCGTTCAACATATTTCGGTGTTTTCAATGTATCTTGATTTTATCATATATTTCTTGTAACTATAACAATCTTTATTAGCATTCTAACTAATCAAAGTTTTTCCAAATAAAAGAAAATTCAATTTATCTTGCTTAATTTTCTCTTTCAATTTCTGGAGTAGAAAGCAATTTATTCCAAAATGACATAATTAAAGTGATTATTTTAATATATTAAGATGTTATAGGAATTTAACAAAAGTTCTATAAAAAAATAACACTCACTCTGTCAAGAACAATTAAGTTATATGCAAGCATCCAATTTCTCTTCATTTTTTTCCATCGTTTCCCAAGTTTCCAAAAGGTAGAGCCACAATGAAAATAAATATTCAACTTTCCATCATGTTCCATCCTATTTCCATTCTCCAAAAGTGTGGTTAGCCCTAATGTCCCAATAATAAAAATATCGAGTAAATACCTATTAAGTACCGAAAACAAAAATTGTGATTTTTAATTCATTGCTAGCCATGATTAATTACCAAGATATCGATAAGATAATTTTTTTTAAAATTGATATCAAGAAATTGATTTTTCCGAAATATCGATATTTTTCGATAAATCGAAAATCAGCATAGCCCTAGTCCTGGGTTTAATTTGTGCGCAATCAATAAAATAAAATACAAATTTTGATTCCCTTCTTGTTGATCAATTGGATCTAACATTTGGTGCAGTTCTACAATTTTGATGCCAAAGCTGAATATCAAACTTCATCTTTTTAATATTTTGCATTTTAAAGTTATTGCTTTCATGAGCATAAAAGTAAGGAGACATGCTGATAACTTGGTAGATAATGAATTAACTTTAAAATACACACCCCTGGTAATAAAAGTATTTATCTTCAGCAATATATCCCTTTATCAATTGGGCCACGGTGGCCTAGTGGTAAGGTCTCGGCTTCGGAACCGGAGGGTTTCAGGTTCGAGACTCAATTAAACCGAAGATCCGTCGTGTGAGGGGGTCCCTTGCACGTTAAATCTGTCAGGCCAAACGTCCTCCCGTTGGTGTAGTATGGTGTGGAGAGGGGGGTGCCACTTAAGGTGTCGTCCTCGTCATCTGACCGTGGTTCAAAATTACGAGGTCCGTCCCAAAATAGCCCTCGTGTTGCTTTAAACGGGACGTTAATATAACTAAACCCTTTATCAATTATCATCTAAAATTTGATAGAAATCTATAATTTTGGGTAAACATCGTAAATTATATATTCACAGCATTTCATCTGTTTAGCTCGTATTTTCGTCCCATGACACAGACATAATTCTCAAAACAGGTTTTTCGGATTTAAGGATATCTAAAATGCGAAGATTAATTAATATTTTGAGATTTATTAACGATTATAACATTTTTTTTTCCTTCGATAAATTAGAAGTTCTACATTCCGCATTTAAATCTCTAGGACCACAATGATTTTCTGAAAAAGTATCAAGGACATGTTATCCGTAAGTTTAATATTAGTTTTCACAAAATATATCCATATTAGTAGATTTAGGACATGCTGAATCGGTTGATATCAAACATCGTCAAATTGATACATTATGAAAACTTGAAGAAGATTACCAATCTTTAATTAGATGAGTTTGATTGTATTTATGTCCCATTTTTAAGCTACACGAAAACTGTTTTTGGCATATCTCATAGTTTTGAGCTTTGATCAAATGAAAAGGACGATATCTAAAATATCCCCTGATCATCCAAGATTCATCGCCTGACAAGCGGGAACGGAGTTATTTGACCCAGATAGATTCAACGTGAAACGTTTCATATTCGTATATATTCCGTTCATTGGCGAAATCAGAATGCGAAATTTTTTTAAAACACAAAAAAAATCAATAATATTGCTTCGATATCTTTACGATACTGCACAGTATTCAGAATATCGAACAATACCGTGAAATGTCGTACATTAAATTTTTCTAATATGACTGAATTTCTCCGGCACTGAAAAGAGAACTTGCTACTAGCCTCCAAGAGAATGGGTTCAAAATGACCAACTTCGAAACAGGACACACACTAACTATCCATCACACTAACTAAAACGTTGAATTTCTTGGGGTTGCTTTTTGAATAAAATAATAAATAAAAATCCCGCTTAAGAATAATAATAATAAAATGAATTTAAAAAACTGATACTTGAAAAAAATTATTCAATTCTAACAAATAAAAAAAATCGGTCTTTATAAGAGTTGAGGAGAAAAAAGGAGAAATGGACTTTTAATTAAACGTTTGTGCAGAAGGGTTTAAGTTTATCCGGTTTAGAAAACACTGGGAAAAAAAAGCCATAAATAAACAACGGCTACAGGAGGCAGATCGTGGGCGAAAGGGCAGATGGAAAGGTAACGACTTTTAACCAGAGGAGCTGCTGTCAAAAGAATCTTATCAGTTGAGATGGATGATTATTTTTTAAACATATTTTTCCCTTTCATAAAGGGAAAAAAGGCTCTTAAATGTAATACAATTTCTCATGTTCGATAGATTATTTAAAATTTGCATAATAATTAACATTTAAATAAAGAATTCTCTGAAAAATTACTGACTAATTTATGCTAAGCACTCCTGAAATCTTTATCACCTTTTCTTAGTTTTCCTTAAAAGGTAAACATAAATTTTCAGTTTAATTAATTCAAATATATCAAACATTTTTCTTTAAACTTTTTAAAATCGGTTTACTGAGGGGTTTTTTTTTTTTGTATAATTTTATGTCGAATTCATTTCTGAAATTCATAAATTTGACTTTTTTTAAAATGATTTAATTAATATATTTCTAAAAGGAAATATTTCTTGGACTGAGTGATATATATCTTTTTGCCTCAGTATGATTCGGATAAATAAACCTTCCTTGTGCTGTGTGTTAGCAATTTAACTTAAAGAAATAAATATTTTATATATCCAATCAGAAATTTACGCTTTATTACCTTAAACAAAATCTATAGTTACAGAAAGAACTATTGAATCTTAATAAATTAATGACCGACAATTCCATGAAAATGATAAACATATGATAAATAAGCTGACAATCCTTTATATGGCAGACCAACATACAATTTCGAGCTATTTAAAGGGCATCGTGGTTACATGGGAATTACAACTCGCGCAAGTGTTCAACTTAAATGACAGGATATAATACAAGTATTGGAAATCACGCATAAAAGACTTGATTGTCAGCATCATATACCCCAAATCCTCACCAGGAAGTGTGTTCTGTTCATAGATGATGAACTGTTAATCAATTAATATTCCACAATAACCTCGCACTTTGCCTTGCCTAAGGAATGGAGAAATCATTTATTTATATGATAATTTTTTACTTTCTTTCGCTATGTGTTTTCCCACAATGGCATAAAATGCAAAATAAGATTGCTTTTTCGAATTAGAATTTTGATCAAACAATGAATGTGATTAACGATTCGTAATTCTGATTCACAAACTCTCGTATAACATTAATATGAGAACATAAAATACGTGATTGGAGGCTTTCTGAATTCGAAATACGCTGACAGAAAAAAATCATTGGTGGATTTGTGTTTAGAATTCCAAGTCTCTGAGTGACCATACTATAATGGACCAACAAAGTACTGCATCCATTACAAGTACTATCCTGAATCTTCCGAGAAAGAAGTAAATTAAATTAACTCTCCAAGCTGCCATTTATTTTGGAAGGATGCCTTTTCAATCTGAGGCACAAAATTTAAAGTGTATGAGCTGTGGTTTGTTCTTTTACTGAACTCTGCATGTTTCATGTGCATTAGAATGAAATTCAAAATTTATTTTTCACTCATTTCTTTTTGTACTAATGTTCTGAAATTTTTTACAGTTATAAATTCTCAATTAAAATAGAATGATTTAATAACTTTTGAGCATTTTGTTATCAATTAATATAGTAATTTAACTATAATTTTATACTCCAGTATCTAGAAATTAATTTGAGAAATCTTATTTTTAGATTTCGTGATATATGAACTCCCTATGATTATATATATAATATATATATATATACACTGAAGTGACAAAAGTCATGGGATGACTGTTAATATCGTGTCAGTCCTCCTTTTGCCTGGCGAAGTGCAACAACTCGACGTGTCATGGAGTCTACAAGTCGTTGGAAGTCCTCTGCAGGAATATTGAGCCATGCTGTCTGTATAGACGTCCATAATTGTGAAAGTGTGGATGGTGCAGGAGTTTGGGCACGAACGGACCTTTCGATGATGTCTCATAAATGCTCGATGGGATTCATATCGGGTGATCTAGGTGGCCAGATCATGCGCTGGAATTGTCCGGAATGTTCTTCAAACCAATCGCGAACAGTTCTGGCCCGGTGACAGGGCGCATTGTCATCCATAAAAATCCCATCGTTGTGTGGGTACGTGAAGTCCATGAATGGCTGCAAGTGATCTGCAAGCAGCTGAACATAACCATTTCCAGTCAATGATCGGTTCACTTGCACCAGAGGACCAAGTCCATGCCATGTAAAAACAGCCCACACCATTATGCAACCACCACCAGCTTGAACAGTCCCTTGCTAACAGTTTGGGTCCATGGCTTCGTGGCGTCTGCGCTACACTCGAACTCTACCATCAACTCGTAACAACTGAAATCGTGACTCATCTGACCACGCCACAGTTTTCCACTGGTCTAGGGACCAGTCGATATGCTCACGAGCCCAGGAGAGTCGCTGCAGGCGATGTCGTGCTGTCAGTAAAGGCACTCGAGTCGGTCTTCTGCTGTCATAGCAAAAGGAAGACAAATTTCGCCACACAGTCCTATCAGACACGTCCCTCGTACGTCCCACATTGATTCCTGCAGTTATTTGACGAAGTGTTGCTTGTCTATTAACATTGACCATTCTACACAGACGTCGGCGGTCTCAGTCGTTAAGTGCAGATGGTCGCCCACTGCGCTGTCCATGATGGGATGTGATGCCTGAAATTTCATACTCTCTTCACACTCTTGATACTGTGGATCTCGGAATGTTGAATTCACTAACGATATCCGCAATGGAATGACCCATGCGTCTAGCTCCAACTAACATTCCACGTTCAAAGTCTGTTAATTCTCGTCGTGCCGCCATAAATCACGAAAAACCTGTTCACATGAATAACTTGAACACAAATGAAAGCTCTGGAAAACGAACTGCGCATTTATACTTTTTCGCTGCGATACTACTGCCATCTGTATATTTGCATATTGCTATCCCATGACTTTTGTCACTTCAGTGTATATAAAGGATGTAAATATCGTTTTATTATGTAGTAAAAGTAAGAAATATTTTATGAGAATCAAGTAATAATAAATTTAGACGCATTGTAATAAAGAAAATGTTGAATATTTATTAATAGTTAAAATATTATAAAAGTTGTAAGCTCTCCAACTTACTTACATATTTTTTAAATCAGAATTGCATATTCTTATGCCTTCATTTTGCATCCAATTAAAAAAATAATTAAAAGACGGTATAAAAATATAAACATTTTAAAAGTCCTTCTTGGAATAGGTTTGCTACCACTTCAATCTAAAGTATTAACAATATTGATGGTCTACAAAGTAAAATGTATATATATATTCGGAAATCTAGAACGTTAATAGAAAGAAATTTTCCTCATTATAAAAGTTGGTATAACAGAGTATGGATTTTAAAACTAAGGAAGCAGCCCAGTTTTGTTGTTTTTGTATAGCGTTATAACACCAGCATCATCACATTCTTTTCAAGGAAAAGTTTTTGGTGTTTTAATTATTTTTCTAAACCAAAATGAATATCATAAAACAAAGAATCGAAAACTAGGAAAAAACACATATAAATACTTTAAAAAAATAAATACTTTTATCAGTTTATTTAAAAAATATCAAAAAGAAAAATTATTAAAAAAATATGCAGATAGAAAATTCTTAAAAGTAGGAAGTGTAGAAAACAGTTGAAGAAAGTTATCAAGTCTCAACAAATTACGTTTGAAATTTACAATTCCAAACAGTCATAATAGGACATTTAAAATAAATTATAAATGTAATAAACGATTCTAATTTTTTATAAACTTTTCTATCTAGGCCCCCAGAATTTAGTGAATCCCCATATTATATATCTCTCTGACTCAGAAATAAAATTCTTTGAATTTTCTTTGTGTATGAACCCCAAAACTAAAACTAAAAAAAAAAATAAAACTAGAAAGAGCAAGGCTCTATATTCTGCTTCTACCCCTAAGCAGTATCTTTCAGTAAAATTTTGAGGTGAAATCTGTCTGTTTCTACACGTGTACGAAAATATTACATGTCAGAAATGCACATAAGGAAGATACAGTACTGTCTGATATGGAATGTTCACAGATCGAAAGAAAATTCGTTAGAAGCATGTTCGCATTAAATTTTAGTTTTGTACTAGAGTTTACATTCAATAGACCAACAGCAAGATATCCACAATGGAGAATGCTTAAATCTCTTCTCTGTGCGATGAGTCTGAATACAAATGTCTCAATATTGTGCGAATTTAAAAGGGATCTGAAGGATGAACACTCCTACTAGCTATTATAGCTGGAAATAATTTCCAAAACTTTTCAAGTATGAACATGTTGTACATACAAATATGAATTGAATGTTTTCACAAAAATATTAACATAATATTTTTTATACTTCCTCTACAATAAAACTGCATATAGAAGTTAATATATTTTCTTTATTTTGTGGAAATTATTTCTGATATTATGAGAACTCACAAAATTAGCATAAAAATTGCCCACCTTCTCCTTCAAAAGTTAATGAATTCTGTAGAGTAAAATGAGCAATTAAGGAAATTATATATTCTATATGGCTAATGAATAATACTTTTATAGAGAATTGAAACTTCTGGGAAGGGATTTACAACTTCCGTTTGCGATCGTTTGCCCCATAGGTGCAGCCAATCGTCTATTTTCAGAATGCCACAAAATTACAGCTAATGATTGGGGTAATGATCTTCGAGGCACACATTAAATTGCTCGAAGAATATTATTAGTGGAATGGGCGTGGTTTTGTTCAAATTAAATCATCACAGAATGGACATTCAGGAAAAGACTAGGTTTGTAACAAGTTGTGATTCAGCTGTTAGTGTCACATTAGCTTTGTTGAAGCATTTATAAAACCTTTTCTCTTTTTAATTGTTTTATTTCATGAGAACAGATTGTCTTAAGACGTCAAAGCTCTACAGTTGTGAAACTAAACTGAGTATTCAGAAAAACAGCAGGGTTATTATTGTTACATAAAAATGGCCTAACAAATTTTCCAAAATATTAGCATTCTTATGGGTGCCAAAATCCTTCATTAGATCAGCCTTACCTGCTCTCACTTTACTTTATGTGGTTTTTGTTGTTACGAAATGTCATATTATAAATGATTCTTGCAATTATGTCTCATAACGCCGTCATTTATTTGTGTGCGATTTTCTTTGCACATACAACATTTTGATATAATGTCGTATGTACAAAAATGTATAGCTCGCTTTATTGAAAAGTATTTAAATTATCAATTTCAATATTTTGTATCAGGTAGTTCTAATTCTATCAAAGTGAGAGAACCAAATAAAAAAAATTTCAGATGGGAAAACTGAATCTGGATGCTTTTGGCTCTGAAATATGTTATCACGTATTTTCTGCAATTGATTCTCTTTTCATCATGAAATGTGCTTCTGTGATAAAATAAGTCTATGTTCGCGTTGAAATAATTGCATTAATAATCAGCTGTAGTGGCCAAAGCATCTTCACATTAGTATGATATAATCATTTGGGCAATAGTCTTTGTAATCCTTGAGAATGGCTTGGTTATCAATCAATTAAGACATCAATTGAAGGTTCAAAAATCACTAAACCCTTCCAGTGTAATCCTTTCATGCCTTCGAATCGGGAAGTGAGTTAGAATATAGCCGAACTAAATCAACGTATTATAAGAATAACTTTCACACTCAAATATTAATTGATAGGTGGTATGACAATGCATTAGCCTAATTCCAGCTTTTCTTCAGGGGTTTGACACATCACAAGGATAGAAGGTGAATTAGTCCCAGAAGGCTAATCTATTATAGAAGCTAAACCCTGGTACGAAAGTATAAATCCACGGGAATTTCATAAATAGATTGTCCCATACTTGTAATATATAATATCAGAATTGCCAGCCTCACTAAAACACAATGCTGGTTAAATTGCTTTCTTTCAGCCAAATTTTTAAATGATGTTATGAAAGAAAATACTGGGATTTGAACTTGCAATATTTTCTCCTGAGTCAGTTTGTTGCGCACAAATTCGATAGGTTATAGTTGAGCTTATATTCAAAGAAATACAAAACCTGACATGATACAAAATTAATAAAAGCACCAGACAATTTATTTTAGAAACTAATATTCGATACATTAAATGCATTCCAAATAATAATTTCATAATTTTATTCCAAAATTGTATCTTGCAAAAGCAATCAAAAATTTACATAGTAATGTAATATGTTCAGTTCCTTTCGCACAAAAAAATCGAGTTTTGATTAATATCTGTAAATGCAAAGTTTAGAAAATTCTAGTTGGGTTTTAAAGCTACCAGAGAGGATTGATTAAAAAACAGTGGAAAGATGAATTCGAGTATTTTTTCGATAGTAGTTTTTAAATTCTATGTTTTACTTTAACCAGCAGAATATAATTTTTGGCTCTTGCACATATTTAACAAAACTTGTAAAATTTATTTATTTATTATTATTTTTATTATTTTTTGGAGCTGAAGACTTTTGAAAGTTTTAGATGTAAAGCAGGCTACTTTCCATTTAAAAAAATTTAGCAAGTTCGAAAAACTTACGATACAGGCAAGATTTCAGGGAGATCAGGTCAAGATAAAGAATGACTTTCTTATATTACTCCTACTCACCACTTTAAGGATACTGCTCTCGCTTCAAACTGCTATACTCTATATCAATGGTGGGGAAACTTTTTTTAAGACGGGCCATTTGTAATAACTAGACGATCGTAGCGGGCCAAAGAATAATACTTGATCGTTAAAAAATTTATGTGTTCTATAAACATACATATATTATTACATACACTTATTATTTTAATAGTAAAAAAGCAAAAGGTAAGAAAATTATAAGCACAAAATATAAAATGAATTTAGTGTAGTTCTTGATGTGAAGTATTATCACTTTATTTTCTGGTGTCATTACTGGTTGATGGTGCATGAGAAAAATGAAATTGAGACTGTTTTATCAAAATTTCATCATAGTCTGGTTCCATTTGTGAAGCAGAAATTCTTAAAACTGATGAAAGGTGCTCATCTGTTATTCTGTTTCTTAAAGAAGTTTTTCTAAGCTTCATTGTTGAAAAGATTTGTTCGCATATATAAGATGAGCCGAACATTGTCATTATTTTTATTGCATGAGTAATTAGATTTGGGAAATTATCTGGACTTAAATTTTTATAAAATTCTAGTAATAGTACTGTATGAAAAGTTTGTTTCAGGAGAGTATTACAGTTCAGTTCTATTAACTCAAGTTGAAATTTTGCATCAACTTCTTCGTAATTAACATTGAATGGGGTCGCAAAAATACTAAACTCTGGTTCCCTTTTTCTAAAGTCCTGAAATCTCCTTTCAAATTCTGAAGAGAGTTTTCTCAAATTAATTTCGTATTTTTTAATCTTATTGTTTGATATAGTGAATTTTAAAGATTGTATTCTTGGAAAATGAGAAAAATCACATTTAGAGATCTGATTAGCAAATAATATGTATTTATACCTACCTGCAAGGATTGTTCGGGAATTGGAGTTTTGCGGTTCTTTCGGAAAAACAGAACAATGAATCGAAAATGCGAGAGTGTCTGGAAGTTTCGAGCGAAGAGGAGTCAGCAGTTTGGGTCGGATGGATTTGTCCAGAATACTATTTTGTTTATACTAATACATTCTCACGACGGCACTCTTAAACGGGCCGGATTAAACCTTTCCGCGGGCCGTAGTTTCCCCATCACTGCTCTATATATTCGCACGGTGAAGTCTCTACCTACATCTTTTTGTTTGTTAGATGATGTCCGCGTGCTTTAAGTTCTGCAGCTTAAAATTTCGATAACTAAGTAGGAGGACATATGGTTGATTACTCTTTACTATATATCATTACCTTAGAAAATGCTCTTTTCAAATTCACTAATTATTTATATCCTATTTTTGCTTATCGTAGTTCAGAAATCAGTGATTTTTAACCTTTCCCAGCATGGTAAGATGACAGGATTAATATGACGAAATCCTCATCTTACCTCAAATACTTTTAACTGCTTTCTATTTGCCATTTATATACATTTATTATTTATTTTATATGATTTTCTTGATCAATACTATGTATAAATGACTTATTATCTATTAAGTCCTATAGACTTACAAATAATATTTTAACAATCATCCCATTGGAAGATATGCAAGTTCCAAAGAAAACCTATCAGTTACAACAAGAGCACTTAAAGAAAAAAAGATTCGTAATGGGAAATAAAAGGTATTCCTAAAAAACAAATTTATTTGTTTAATCTCATTCTATGATCGGAAACCTTTTATGGAAACTGTTGTTAAATCTCAGATTCGCACCCTCCAATGCATTAGGAGGTGTTTATTTAGTCCAAAAAGGGATGAATGGAGGAGAAGCTTATATTTAGCAATAGGGTAAACCCAAATATTGAGCGGAATGGGGAGGCATAAGAGCTCGTCTTTCTGCATACAACCAATTGCCGATGAACAATCGTCAAAAAGAGTGTCTCGTGATCCTGATGCCAACAGCAGGACAGAATGTCCAAAAAGCTACTCATGCTGGCATGGGGAATGTTCAAGCTTAGAAGAAAAACTTCTATTGAGTTGTTGATAAAAAATAAAATGCTGATTCGGAGTTGTATTAACTTACTATGAGCTAAAGTTTTAGAGACAATAATTCTTTCATTTCATGCTATTAAAAATCTTTTAACAATTTTAATATTGTCTAAAATCTTTTAAAAATAAAAATCCAGAGGCAAGATAACATTTTTACTTTTCATTTTTAAAATATAGAAATAATATTATTTATATAGAAATAAAAATTTATTTAACTAGGTAGTTTAGTTTAGTTATATTAACATCCCATTTTAATGCAACATGAGGGCTATTTTGGGACGGACCTCGTAATTTTGAACCATGGTCAGATGACGAGGACGACACCTGAACTGGCACCCCCCCCCTCTCCACACCACGCCACACCAGCGGGAGGACGTTTGGTCTGACAGATTTAACGTGCAAGAGACTTCCCTCACACGACGGTTCTTCGGTGGAATCGAGTCTCGAGCTTGAAACCCTCCGGTTCCGAAAGCCGAGACCTTACCACCAGACCACCGCGCACCTACATATAACTAGGTACATATTACAGTTTCATAATATAGTTTTTAAATTTTTTAAAAACTTTTGTCATTTTACTGGCATGTTTTGGTTTCATAGATATTACTTCAATTTTCTTCATGCAAAAATTCAAAAGTACATTTCAGAACTTTTTTCAAAAAAATCATCCCAAGCATATCATATACTTTAATATGAAATTTGTATATTTATCTCGAACTTCGAACAAAATTCAATCAGAGAGTGTGTCTGTCTAGTTGTCCAAATACAAGTTAATGCAATTACTATGAGAGGAAAGAAAAGAGGGTGGGGAGCTTGATGGATAAAATTTAACATACAGATTTATGATCTAAAAGGTAGATTTGTATCGAATTTGGAGCTAAATTCATCCAGGTATCGATAGTTAGCCAGTTTGAACCTTGCATGGAAACGCAATATCTCGAAAACACAATGACATAAATGAATGAAATTTGGTATGTGGTCTTGTGACTACGATTGTAGTCATATATTAGATTTTTATTTCAATCGGTCTGAAAAGAGATGTCCGAAATGTATATTCGCTTTTCTGGTACTTTTGCATTAACCATTTTTACAAAGTATGAAGTAGTATAATATGGTATAGTAAGTAAAATATATTATAAGTAAAAAGTATTTTTATTTTGCATTGACCATCTCAGTGATTAATTGCTAAAGAGCGAACATTAAATTCTTCTCTACAATTATTGTTCACCAATGGCATACGATTAATAATATAGAAGTATCTGTTTTCTTAGTTAACTTTCGAAGCACACAATTATCACGGGCCGGACTGAAAATAAATATTAGAGCAGTTTTACCAGCTTTGCCCAAAATCCATTATTTTACACAAGGGATAACACTTTCATTAGAGAGTATGCGAAAAAATTTCAGGGAAATTATTTCCTTATCGAGTATTGGTGCGAAAAACTACATTGCTTATAGATGCTATAGAAGCAAATTTAGGACTCTTTAACTTGATATTACTATACAAAAAGAGTAGTCTTTCTCAGTACAAAACTTTAATATGAAATAAGCGTTGAAAACACTGCAAAATTTTTTTGTCATTTTATAGTCTTGTTCTTAAAGTTTTATTATCATTATTAAACAATGACGCAGCTACCTTTCTATGCAAGAATTGATAAAATTTTAAATATTAAAGAATTTGGAATTATTGGAGTAAAATCGCGATGCTTTTTGCGATCACTTGCAATTAAATAAGCTATTTCTGCTTAAGAGGAGACTTTATAGTGGAAATTTTCGTTTCATTTCTTGAAAATCAGGAGTTGAAAGTTAGGAAGACATTAGGTTGTGTCAAGTGTTGGTTAAAAAATGTTGGACAATTTCTAGTGAGAACAAGAATAGTACTTTGACATTTTTTCAGTTACATAAGGAATTAATGGCCTTTTTTAGCTAAAAAGGGAAAATACGCTGAAATTTGGTACTATAATTTGTTTAATTACATATTTTAATAAAGAATTTAATTTACAAAAAGAAGCCTGTCCCTAATTGTAATAAATTTTGTCCTATAAATTTTTATAACCAGGGCAAAGCTTTATGCTCACCCTGTATATTTTGTACCTTTTCGAATACTATCCTATTCTATAAACGAAATTATCATCAGAAAGTAAGAAATTCAAACATAAAATAATTTTAAAAATATTTCCTTTCTGAATTTTTTCCTGAAAATAAAGGAAATGCTTTGAAAATTTAGCTATTTGTATAATGTTCTAAGATCGGACACAATTTCTTCAGGGTGAGGAAGACCAAGTCTATTTTTCTTTTAGCTCTGAATATCTTTTAAAGTATTTTTGCAAATACTTTTAAAAAATCAGCAACCCAGTTACAATTTAAATTAGTTTTTTTAGGTGTAAAAAGTTTGTCAGCACATGGTAATAATTCGTTTTTTCAAATTATTCGAGAAAGAATGTTAATTATTTATATCTTAAAAGGTCTACAAGATTTTTCTTGTCTTCACTGTTTGAATTTAAAATATTAAAGTAATGTTTTAATTAGTAAGAATTTTCTCTTCTCGACTTTTTCAATACACTGATACAAGAACGCAATTTTTGCGTTTAGTTTCATCGTATAATGAAGAGAATGGAGGACACAAGGTGAATCTTTTCTTTTTGATAGACTGGATTTAAATTTCTAACTGGATAATAATTTCTTTTTATATAGATATGTGGTTTTGACGTCATGACCAATACCAAATTTCAGTTATCTACCCTGTGCTTTTGAATATTATCGACCTCACATGCATATTTACAGATAAACAAACGGACAGGTAATTTATTCGTTGGTGGATTTTGCTCAAAATTAGATACAAACCTACAGTTCTAGTAATAAAAGCATATGCCAGATTTCAACTATCAAGCTTGTTGCTTTTTTGAATTGCTATGTTTATATGAACATAGATGGACAGACCTTCTTGTTACTGGTTTTGGATTACTATATGATATAAATCCATTATTCCATTGTAACTACCACTAACCAAATTTCATTAAACTAGCTCTAAGCGTTTTTGAGTTTTCATATTCCTAGACAGATAAATAGACATAATTGTGAAAATAGTTTTACGCATTCATAAAAATCTAAAACGAATCGATTCATTAAAATAGAATTTTTTTCATGTTTACAATGTTTATTCTTTACCAAAAAGAAAGGGAAGGGGGAGGGGAGATAATGAAATTTATTTCCCTGATACGATGATAGCTAATTCTAAAAAATATCTTAGTACATATAATTTCTTGAATCCTCACCTTTCTTACCGCCTCTCTATTTCAAATACAGTACACGCAAACTTAATGTTTTTACCCTTTAGCAAACAATTCATCATTATTTTAACGCACCTCAAAACATATATTTCATGCGAGAAACAGAAACCTTAGACGTAGAGGAGAATTTATTTCTCCATGAGGAATTTACTTGCGGAAATACGATAGACCATTTAATGCCGAATTTTTTTTTTCTGACCTCTACTTAACCTTTCCGATATAAGAGTACATTTTAACGGCCAACCATTTTCTGAAAATGCCTCCAAATCACAATAATTTCCTCGCGTATGTGGAGATTTCAGATCCGAGCACCGAGTGCCCTACGATTGGTCTGCAATCTGTAATCGTCATGTGTGAAGCAACCAATGCAAGACAAGTGCGTGACTCAGTTGTTGCAGATGAGGTGGATGATTGACGTGATCTGGAACGCCCCCTTTTGATCAAGTAAATCCGAGTGGATTCCGACGAACAGAAGACCCGCACAGGAAATTTCTTTTCATCGGAGTAGATCACAAACACGCTTCGTATTGTGTAATGTTTCCGCTCTTTAAAAAAAAAAAAAAAAACTCACCTTTTTTTTGTTTCCTTCCTTCGTTTTGCTTCTTGCTTTTATATCATCTTTGAGATCGGGATTTATGTGCTGCTTTTTGTAAAATTATTTTTTTATAACTCAAATGATAGCAAGATGCATTGTGCTCTATTCTATTCTTTAAAAAATATATTGTTTTTTTTTAAATATGAACTCAGTATATACCTTTTTTATACTGAAAGTTTGCATCCGCTAGAAAGCGATCAAATCTTCTGGTTTTCTTTTTCCAGATTTGGAACAAACTATTTATTGTCCTTTAATAGGATTTTAGAACAACGAATGATAGACGTTGATACATATTTTTAACATGCACATGGATCATAAAGAAACAAATAATTCTTTTCGCCTTTTTTAATGAAATATTAAATTTTTCATGTGAAAACTTTTAGAAACTCATCAAGAAATGCTTTTCAAAAATTATAATACGATTTCCAAATAACAAATTTTTGAGATAGTAAAAATTTGTATTATCAAAATTATAGCAGTGAGTAAAAACGAATAATTTTTTCAAATAAATGTTGATATTATGTTAATAATGATGCATCTATCCAAAAAGTCAATATATGTCTTGAACTTTTGACATAGGAATTTACTTAATTTCTAAATTATATGACATATTCCATTTGGGACATTTACTGTTATTTTAATTTCTATAACATAAATGACATTTCTAAGCAATTTCTATAACCGGAGCATTTCTAATTTTTTTTTTTTTTTTTTTTTTTTTTTGCGTTTTAAGTTATTTAATGCTTTAATTTAATGGCAGAAATAAAACTAAAATTTCAGTAATTCGAGTGCATGTCAGACACGTCATTTTATACGAACAAGTCAACTATTATAAAATTAGTTAAGAGTAATAAAACATGCAAATATACAGTGGATCAATCATTTGTTTCTTTAATTATCAGTAACTTGAAACTTACTTTTCTGCAGTAAAAAAGAAAGGTGCTTCATGAAACAGATATAAAATCAGATTATATTGTAGAAGTTATAAGTGATAATATGAACTCATAAGTGATCATAAGTCATAATATAAGTAAATCATGTAGTCACAAGTGATAATAAGAAGTCATAAGTGATCATAAATCATAAAATAAATAAGTCATAAAGCCACAAGTGACAATATTCATTGTAATTTTTTTGATAAATAATCATAAGTGATAAAATGAAGTCATAAAATAAGTGGGTCATGAAGTCGTAAGTGATAATATGATGATAAAATTTTTGATACCAATTATAGATGACAGCATGCATTGAAGAAAAATATTTATAGCGAAATCAGAATTTAACAAAAACAACTTAATACCCTTTTTTTTTTTCTTATCTGTTGCTTTTACTCTTTGACAGAGATTAATCAAAAAGCTGCTACAAAGATGATTACTCACTAGTACAATATCATCATGAGCATTTCCTTGGTGTTTCTTCTGGAGTTAAGGCATTACTGACGTTTTCCATTAATTTTAACGTCCTCCAGCCGGTGTCAAACAGAAGCTTCGTTAGAAGTTGGCGGCTTAAATGTCGTTACCCTCATCTGAACACAGCTAAAAAAAATTTCAACATTCATCTCGAAATTGCTCGAGCTCTTTTAAAGGAAAAGTTAATCTGAATTAATTTGATAGACACAAATCAAGACATAACGAAATTTTAAAAACTCTGACTCTTAAAATTATTTTATTCGCTTGTTACCACTCACAAGTGCGCACTCAAAAATTTTGTGATTGTACAAAATTCATGCATAGAAAACTCAAATTAAACTCAAAAATTCAAGTAAAATTTTTATCGTTTTACCCAGGTGTAGGAAACAATAATCAAATTCTTGAATCTGTTTTAATAGATTTTAGACCGAATTTCCAAACCAAAGAATTTTTTTGGTTTGGTTTTTTTTATTGAGTAAGTGCATAATATAAGCATTATTATTTTTTAATCTAAATTCTTGAATTGAGAAATAAAAGAAATGCTTGAAAAATTCCGAAGTTACGAATCTATCGTAATTGTGTTTTAGACTGTACAACCGAATCCCTGACTTTTTGAAACGGAGGGTGTGGATCAGGCGTCATCTTCGTCATCTACACACTATTTTAAACTAAAAGGACCATTCAAAAAAAAACTCGTTTTTTTTTTTTCAAAACAGGACATTAATATAGCTATCCCCACCCCCCACCCTCCACCCCCTCAAAAAATACGATATACGTACAACGAACCTCTATCAGAAAAATTTCGGTGTTTTCGTAAAGTTATGAATACCCGACAATACACCACCACCCTGGGTTCATTTGAAATTAAAATCAAGTTTGAAAATTAGTTTTTGTGGTATATTAATGATATACCACATTAGATTTGAAATTTTCTAGTTCCTGTATCTATTCAACCATTATTACTTAAGTAAATGGATGAGTGTGCTTGTTAATTGGATTTCAGTATTTATTTCAAACTGTATTTTAATGTTTGATTCTAAACAAATTCACTAAATATATGGCAGTAAAAATGAAACTGGCTTTACGAATCCTAATAAACACATTTAAATAAAAGTTAATTTTACATTAGTAACGCAGTGAACTCTTTATTTAAAAGTTACCACCGTGGCCTGATGTTTAATTCTTTGCTCGGGGCCGGAGAGATTTGGCCCTGAGCCTGATTCTGTTAGGAATACTTTGTGTATATTAAATATCTTGGTGTACACTAAGCATAATATCACTTCTTGAGTCAATGCTTTCCCGCTGGGGTGAAGTGGAAGTTTGGAGAGTGGAATGCTGATCCAAGTGTTGTCCCCGTCATCCAATCCACGATTCAAAATTATGAGGCTCCTCTTAAAATAGGCCCTTTGGTATTCAGAAAATCTATGTTATGTAACCAAATGTTAATGGCGATAAAGTAACTAAACTAAACTCCATTTAAAGGAATAATTGCTTGAAAAAGATGTTCGTAATATTGAAGTCCATAAAACTATGATATTGTATAATAAATATTATTTAAAATGAGATATATTTTACATTTTGAAATGGGCTGTATAATACAAATATAAAAGTTTTAGCATTCATACAATATTAGTAGAAAGAACTTCTTTCAATTACATTTTGAAAGAGTAAAAACTGTTCAAGCTATAATAATTTTTCTTTTGAATGCTGTTTTGAAATTTGCTATATTTTTCTCTTATCTATGGAAGTGAGGTCTCCAAAATCAAGAGTTAATGTAATAGTATGCTTTTTTTTTTACTTATCTTAAATATAATTTCCACAATATCTCAAGCGAAAGGAAATGAATATTTTAAGTTGTAGAAAAAAATGCGTTTAGATATTCATAGCAAGTTTCTATTGTTCCTTGAGGATCATTTATTTTGTTTGTTAACTAAACATGGTTATATTTTCATAAAAAGTCCTTTTAAAACTATAACACTAGATACCCATAAATAAAAATTCATAGTTATTTGTTTAAAGGAAATACAAATTAGAATTAAAATTATATGAATATAAAAAATCAATCATTTAATTAACATATATTAAAAAAATATTCTGATACTTAATTTCATATCGTATCTTAAAATATGCATTTATCTTTGGATTTATTGTTATTGATAAATTATTAACTAAATGTTTTTTTCGGTGTTTGATTGAACTCCACATTATAATAAACTAACTGGTTCGCGTAATACCTAACTAGTTTATCATTTTCTGAAGCCTCTCGGAAATTGAAAGTTGAAGCCGTATGATTACATTTAACTTTGATTAGCTGTTTTTAAGAAATACATTTTTACAGTTTTCATAAGAAATACATTTTTAATCAGAAGAAGACAATAACTGAATTTCCAAATTTCTATATGGAAAACAATTTTTCAGCATTTTATTACAAGTTTTCTTTTTCTGGTAAATTAGATGAATTACAATTTTTATGTTACCAGGGTCTGGTATATAGATAAATTTCAAACTTTTTTTATCTACAAATAAATGAGTTATTAAAATCTCTCAATAAAAAAATGAATGCACAGTGATGAAGTTTCGGTTTCATATTTAGAGTATTGCTTGTTTGTGTTCCGATTCCTATAATGCATTACATTATTGGTACCGGCTTCAAGTGTGATGTATGCTTGCTGAGTTATATACCAGATTTAGCAAGTGAATGAAATATAAAAATATGACTTCCCTTTGTTTGAAGGTCAAAATAAGAAGTTAATTAAATCTTTTTGTGGTGGTGGGGAGTGAAATTATCTTCTTTCGAAAAATTTTAGGAAAGAAATTCGATTATTTAACCAAAATAAAGAGAAAAAAATTATATCCTATTAAACTCAAAACTTTTTCTAATTTCGAATGTTTGTTGTGAAAACAATGCAAGCTTATAAAAATCAATGAAAATAGACCAAGAAATGTTAATTATCATACCTGTGACAGATAAACTATTATTAAAATATACAAATACGGAATTATTCAAACATTTTATAAGTGCGGATTTTATAAGATAATAAAGTCGTTAACAGAGTAATAAGGTCAGAACATACAAAATAAAAGAGATTACTCCTAAGGTATGGTTATAACATGCATTTAAATATGATTCAAGATTCTCCGCAATTGACTTATTATCCGGTTAATAAACGCACACAAGCACACAGATACATACACACAACTAATACTTACACATATATAAGTGCACTTTCTTGAATCATCATAGAAATTTTTCATGTTTGAATGGTAAAAGTACACCAATATTTATTATAAACTTCGTGAATAATTCATTCTCTTTTAAAACTGTGTTTAAATGGGCTTGATTAACATTTCATAACAGCAGAAAAAAAATTAAAGATTTTAGAAATTCGATTGATAAAAAACTGAATTAACTTAAACTGAAGAATATTCAAAATATAAAGAAAACATCATTGAAGCCAAATGTAGGCATATATTAGAAGTATATATACATTTTTAATATCGCTGTATACTAATACTCCATCATGAAAGTCTTGCACTTAAAGCTACACTTATAGCATTAAAGCAAAAACTCTTGAAAGGCGCAATTAATCTCAAAGGATTTTTTTTAATTCATTTTTTTATGGTTCATGAAACAAGCAATGGATACAAAAGTTTGCCATTAAAAGATTCAATTGCTTAATTGACTACCAAATAAACCTTAATTGTTTTACCCGAAATTTAAAGTGATTTAGAATCATAAATTTTAAGAAAAATTGAAAACGACCTAAAAATTCAATAAAGCTATCAAAAGTAATCCAGAAAACGTTTAAAAGGATATTCTATAGGCATTTCTAGATTTAAGGAATTCAAAATTTATGTTTGGTTATAAGAATGTCTCAAAAATATGAATGTTTAGCTTAAAAATGTAAGAAAGTCTTTATATATCTTTAGTCTTTTTCGCGTAAATAGTCTTTATGCGCAAGCTTTTATATCAGCTATAATAAATATTTAAAGCCATACTTAAAACTGAAATATTTTATATGTAGAAGATGTAATTTCTTTCATATTATATACTACTCTATTAACGTCAATGTGATGTGTTGGTGTATAGTATAAACAGTATATCATCAGATGATTGTGCTCTATGAATGAAAATCGAAGTGAATTTATTCTTGTTGTTACTTCTCTTAAATATCATGGCTTAAACTAACAATCTCATGAGATAAAAATAACTCAGATTTTAATAACCCAGAATATAAATACTTTTTTATTTTAATAAGTTCTACAGAGTTGAATTAAAATTATCAATTCCTTAAGCCTTAATTATATAAACATTTAAACCAAAATGCTCACAAACAATTTATTGGATAGTGTGTGATGTTTGAACATATATGAATGTATTAGTTTGCATTTGGTGGGTTCACGCTGCTTTTGAATTACATAATCGACATAACTTATATTTTCTTATTGGATTTAAAATTTTGATCAGATAAATTATACTGCAAAGGAAAAATGAAATAAAAAAACTTTTTTAAAGGAAATACATGTTATCTGCAATATAAATTTTGAAACATTTGCAGCAGATGCGGCGTCTATACCAGTTTTTAAGGATGGTAGTATCTCAAAATTGTTATTATTATTATTTTGCCTTATAACATAATCCATTTTTGTTCGGCATGATTTTGTAAAAAGCAGTTATCACTAACAACATAATGAACATTTGTCCGATAGTTGGTACCCTAAGCTTAAATTAGATATTCGAGATGCCATATGTATGTGAGGATGCTAGACGCAATTTTTGGTTGGAAGGATGGAGTGCACAAAATGAAGGTAATCCACCTCCAAACATGACAGATGAAAGGATAAAAGTGGAAAGGATAAAATTTTATAAATAAAAAAAAGAAAGAAAAGGTAAAAGAAAAAGACGAATGGATTTTCATGATGAAACGAATCGGCAAAAATAGTCCGTAGATTCGCATTGATAGTAGCTGGTGCGAAAGATATTGGTGATCTGTTCACAGGTTCTTCGAGTTTTCCTGATATTCTTGCGGTATTTGGGATTGTAACTCTGAATTTCTTGAATTGCGTCATTGTCAGCAAAACATAGATAGTTTATTTGCATCACCGTAACGCGATTGTTACTTCTGCCTTGTTTGAATCTTAATTAGTATTCAGATTAAGAGGTTTAATCTTAATTTTTCAATATTTATAACTTTTGGAATTCTATTTTCAGAATCGTAGGCCTCCCTATAAGTAAGGTACAAGTTAACCAAAAATTGGTTCTGATACCAATAAATTATACACAAACCACAGCAACCATCAACAGATAATTTAGAAAAAGCAGTTTTATATCGAGGAACTCTTATTTTTCAAAAACTTTCCCCTGCGCATCTTAGTATATCGACTGAGTAGTTAGAAAGTACTACTTTTTAACTGAAAATTTGTAATTAATTTTCTGATAACTCTTTTTTTCCC
Organism: Argiope trifasciata; assembly: GCA_026543055.1. Taxonomy (NCBI): domain Eukaryota; kingdom Metazoa; phylum Arthropoda; class Arachnida; order Araneae; family Araneidae; genus Argiope; species Argiope trifasciata. Next base: position 4,778,642 of record JAPMOQ010000852.1, on the reverse strand, counting down.
CTTAACTCTCGAGCTCATAACTGGACTTTTCCAAATCTTAGATTTCCATCTGCTATCGCTAAATACCACTCGATATAATCGTATCAAATTTTATTAATTTTTTTATTTAAATTAATTTGTTTGATTTTTATAATAATGGAATTTTACAATCGATTTTTTCCCTCATTTTTTGACTGACCTGAGTTTTAATCCTCTAAAAGAATATTTTAGAACCTTTAAAAGATTAAGTCAATATAAAATAGAGCACTTTCATAATGAAATAAAATTCTGTTTTACTATGTTGTTGCATTAAAATTTCCCTTAGATGCTATTTATTATAGGAATGCCAATTATTATCTCAAAGAATTGACCCTCTTTGGATCATTGCTCATATTATGAATATAAATAATCGGACCGTTGTGGATAATAACCTGGTTCAAAAGACTATGGAAAATGTATATTTTTCTATAAACACCTCATGGTTGGAGTCCTCACAAGGAAATAGGTCCCGTTATTGCCGATTGGATTGCTAACCCGTGATACCACCTTCAATATACCATCTTCTTTTGATGGTATATTGACCAAACACCTGCTTAGCTTTATGACAGATTCTCATCTTCGAACTATCCCCCTCCCCAGGTGAAAGGGGTCTTCATTATAATAAATTTACAAAAAAAAAAAAAAAAAAATTGCCGAAAAAAAGAAACTTACCAAAGAATCTTCATTAAAAAAACCTCAAGATTATTGCAATTTTTGTGTGTATGTGTGTATTTATTCTTTTGAAAAGTTACGGAGGATGCTGATCCATGAAGATTGTCACCGTATTTTAGTTTCATCCAGGTATATATTGCTTGACATTTGTATTTTCCTCTTCGCTTCACTGAATATTGCAAGTTAGATAACGCTTGAAATTGACAAGAGAGACCATTAAAAGATATAAATTACAGTAAAATTGTTTCATTATAATCAGAAATAAGCCTTAAAATATTATTGTTGCATCAAATCTTCTTTTAAAAATACATTATTGCTGCAAAAATTTTCTTTTTAAAAGTTACCAGTTATAATAATGTCCAATTTTTTTTAAAAAATTTGACCCGCCTCGGACCCTTGATAACACGATTAATATTAATACCCCCCATGCGAAAATGTCCTTTATTATAATAAATATACAGAAAAGGGATAAAATTATAGAAATTCCTGCAACAAAAGCCTCAAAAAGGGTTATCGTTTGTGTGTGTGTGTGTGTGTGTAATTATTCCTTTAAAAAGCAATGAAGAGTGCGAACTCATTAAGGCTGTCACTTCATTTTCACTCATTCCCAGGTACATATTGCTCGTCTACTGCATTTTTTATTTCATACTCCCGAGCATTGCGAGCCGTCAAATAAATTGGGCATACAGTTTAGTGAATTATTGAAATTATGCTATGAGATAAATAGCATTTTTTCAAATTTGAAAACATCATAATATAGTTGCTTCGTTATATACACATTAAAAGATTTCGTGGATTCACTTTTGAGAGCGATTAATAGTCAAGTATCATTGTAACATGAAGAATCTTCAAATACTACTCAAAGTATTTGAAAAAGTTATGAAAAATACTACTAATTCATTTGATTTTGTGGCATAACATTATACTGGTTCCTAAAAAACCTCTTGGCTGCTCGTCATTTACTCGTTATCGTCCCAAAAATAGTAATTAAAGTATTAATCTCCAAACTGATGGAACAGAATGAAAATTGCATATGCAACCGCTCACGGTTTGATGAAAGGCAATTTACATGATGTTCGCTTTCTAAATACTACTCCTTTGTGCCTTTCCTTTACCTATATTGATCTTCGGTGAAGCTGATGGATTACAAGACCGATATGGGATGAATTGCCTTAAAGGCTTAAAAAAAATTGGCATACAGTGTTTAACGAAAGTCATCTGAAGTATCAAGTTTCTTACAATAAAATACATATATATTTGGCCCCAACTTTTCTATCATAAAATTCTTGTGAACAGAAATGCGATATTAATTTTAACCTGAAGAATTATCCCCTCGGCTTTCTCATATAATTACATAAAATAGCGTTCTTTGTATAAAAAGGCGCTTTTTGTTTAATCACATTCACATACACAAACAGAACGATTGCCAATTAACCCATTAAAGGACTATATCCAAAATTTGACACAGATATGCAGTTTTGATGATCAAACCATTTATAAAATTTCCTTCATATAGCTTGCCCAGTTTCTGAATCATCATGTTCTCAGGCAAACGGACATAATTGCAAAAAAAGATTTATTATTAATATTTTGAGTCAGGTAGATCTAATGTATGAAAAATCGTCAATACACAGAGGTCTTTTTTTTTTTTTTTGACAATTACAATAAATTTTCTTTGTGTATTTCATAAACGGGATAGTAAAAGTGTAGTACTCTTACTTGTAGCAACATGAAGAGTCTTGTAAACGTGGACGTACTCCACTTGAGGAAGCAGCTTTCACATGTCAATCGCATCTGTCTAACCATATCGATCACTGTTACTGGTTTGGGGTCGATGAAAGCAAACAGGAGCTTTTTGGACTTTCCAGCAGAAAGGTCCGTGTTCACCCAGCATGAGGAAGACATCGCTCGTGGTTGTACACATCCTCCCCTACTGTGTACAGGCAACTCTGCACATTGTAGCGTAACCGCAATTCAGAAAAAAATAATAATAACAAATAAAAATAATATCTTTTGAATTTCATGTCGATGGCCGCTTACGGTGTGGAAAACTTAAACAAAATGGAAATTGTTTGATGCCAGAGTATAGTTTTACCATCATTTATCTTGGATCTGGTAGGTACGGTTTCATACAAGAGTGTAATTTAGCCTGCAGTGATTGAACTCTACGGTATCTTTGAACTGTAAAGAGGATGAATACATTAATAAAAGAAGAAAATGTAAGTTACGACCCGAGGAAAAAATGCCTTTGCTTTCTCCTACTTGATGAATTATGCTACTCTTCACTTGTATTTAAAATTAATAAAATTAACATAAACTTCATTGCATTATTTAATTCTTGACATACCGTTCCTTTTATTCTAGATTAAGTTATATAACTGTTTTCAAATATAAGAAAATAATTATTGGAAAATACTTTCATTATCTTTTGTTGTTAGTTATGGAAGTCTTTTTTCTTTTAACTGTTTTTCTGATTTGAAAGGTATTAATTGCTTTTGAGAGTTTGAATGATTTCTTTTAGGTAATATTTTTCGATATACTTTTATGGGCAACTGAGTAGTAAATTTATTTCCTCTTCTGACTGTTATTTGTTTTCACCATTTCAAAATTCGATAACCAGTTGTTGGTTTTATTATTTTTTAAAGCTGTCAAAGGCTATATTACAAAAATTCAGAAAAATTAGCACTTCCTCGAAATTAAACATTATAATATAATTTATTGAATTCGGTAGAACTTCCATCCTTTAGTGTTCTTATTCCTTATTCTTTAGTGGTCTTATACCGTTATTATAGGTTATTAGGTCTAATTCAAGATTTAAAAAAATCTTGTAAGGAGTTTCAAGTTCTGGCGATTAACGGGAGATATAACTGTATATCTTACTCAGGACTTGAGCAATTTCTCATGAATAGCACATATAATACGAAGTTTAATAAAATAAATATATTATATAATTTAATCATTAATATAAACTTTTTTCAGAATTAAAGAATGAATAAAAGTAATAAAAAATAAATAATAAATCTAAAAAATAAATAATAATTCAAAAAAATAAACAAAATGTTACAGAAGTGGCTAAAAGGACGTAGAAGAAAGGAATTAAGGGAGAAATTATTGTACAAAACGTCCTTTAGAATTCTATTCTAAATGTATTCCAACCTTAATATACAGAAATAGAAGGAAAAATGTTTGAAATTATGGAAATTTTGATGCGTAAAAATTTCATCAAACAAACATACAAACAGAATTTTAAAAAATTCCAAATATAAATTTCCAAATTCACAACACATTCATCGCTTTGACCTTAATGAGATTTTTAGTCTATTCATTTCAAAATGGATTTTACTGGTCTTATCAAATTTTAAAGCTTTAAAACATGTCTTATCTCTTTCAGTTCTTTAAAAAAAATTTAAAATCTCTTCAGGATTTTTCCTAAACGGTTGTTATTTAACTTGAAATTTCGTAGGCTTTTTCCGAATTCTTCAATTTCTTTTTCTATGCCTTTAATAAACCTGGACTTCTCTTTGACAATTAAAGATTTCCCTTTAGGAACCATAACAATTTTTAGAAATATGAAATTTAGTTGAAATTAAAGTAAAAATCCCATTCCAAGCTGAAATAGAACTTCAAATATTAGAAGCTAAGAATAATATGACTCCTCTTTAAATATTTGTTGATTTGTTGATAATTATTGATCTTTTGAGAGTTTTTATTACAATAAGTATAAGTGAAACAGACTTTTCTTTTATTTCATTTATATTCCTTCATATAAACGAAATCAATTATCATTGTTTGACAGCAATAAGTAAAGGCAATTTCTTTTTACAAAAATATTGGTTCGGTATATAAAATTTTTTGAAGTTTTTGGCAACTTGTATACCTAGAATTCTAGAAAATAGCTCAATATGTAGAGTTCAGTCAAAATAGTTTAAAATAGTTCAATATGTAGATATCTGTAGAGTCAATATATTCTTGATTAAAAGAAACAATTGTTTGCAAGATAATACACATATATGTAAAACATAAATTAATAAAAAAGAGAGAGGGAAAGAACGCAAAATTAATTTACGCAAATTTCTTTACAAATTCGCATAAATTATATAATTAAAGAAGTGGAAAAAATATTTTAAATGTTGACGAAGTAAAAATACGAACAAGGTACTGCTTATTAGTTAAAAAACCTTATTAGACTGCAATATTGGAGGTAAAAAGTTACATTATATTGAAATTGCAAAAGAAATTCTGTAAAAAACAAGAAGTCATATGTTATTGTAAACCAATAAAAAGATAACAAATTTTTGTTGAAGAATTTTCCTGTAAACTTGAGCATTTGCGATTGCAAATTAATGTTCTCCGAGATAAGAGGCAATATCTAAAGACTAATGTCATAAAATCAGAATATATATATATATGGCTGATAATAGAATTTTTCGAGATGTAGATGGAGTCATGTCTAATAGAATTTCAATTCATCGGCCCAATCTGATATGCCAATTTGTCTAATCTCCTATGTTGAATTGAAAATCCTTAAATTTCTCAAGTATTAAAGCCAAGTACCAGCATTCATAAAAATTTACAATTCACTAATAAAAATTCATTCACATGATTTTTTTTTGAGCGAAACCGATTGGATTTCTATCCCCTACTTGAACACCAAGAAAAATGCTCCCCCTTCCAAATCGAATGCATGTTTGCTCTAAATGCTCGCAATAGGATGCAGTCAAAAGAATCGAAAATCTTCCAAAATATTAAAAAAAAAAATCGGAAGTAAAAAAAGTATAATCGATGAATAAAAAAAAGTAAGGGAGGGGAGTTAACTATCATACTCTTACCCGATTGGACAGGAAGCAAGTGTCACGCCATTGTTGGTCTTTGTTTACTGAGATGGATGATAGCCGTTTCGACACGAACTGCTCTTTTTAGCCGTCTTCGATACGAACTTTTTTTTTCTTTTCTTTTTCTTCCTTGACTCCTATGAATATATTTGCAGGGCGGAAAAACTGCAGAAATGCGGTCACTTCTTAAAGGTATACCGAGAAATCACCCTAGAAAAGAGAAGGAGGGGGGCTCTCAATAGGAGGGTCCTCTAAGGGGAGAGTGAGTGGGATGTTTGCTCAAGCACTATGAATAAAAAAGAGCCGTTTATAATATGCTCATTTCGAAGATGGATTCCTATCATTTTTTATGTTTTTCACATTGGGAATGTTTCGCATATGCTCCAGAAGAAAGCAGGTTGCATTTTACGCCCAGTTGAGTTCGGGGCCCGATTCGAGCTGACAACCGTTTAAGTGATGGGATGCCGAGGTGTTTTATTTTCATGTAAAGTACTTGCACTTACCAGCAGTGGTGGTTTGGATCGAAGACCAGTGGATTCATGAGTAGCGTTCGACCGAAGGATTATGTATTATGATAGTAAGTTAAGGTAATATATTATCGACTTTGAACTGATGGGTATCAATTTGTCTTGAGAGGTCGAAGTAAAGTTCAATATCTCTTTAAGAATTTGGGAAATTTTTCCCCTTTCTGTATTAATAATGATAATACAAAATAATAAAAGAGTTTTAAAACTTTCTGCAGTTAAGAAGAAAAAAAATTTCCCACAAGGGGAAAAAAAATTCACAAGAAGGGGGAGGGGGGGAAAATCATGCATTATTTATTTGTCACTAAAATAATATGATTTGTTTATCTTTCTTATTATGACATTGATGAGGCAAATTCTGGAAATAATGTCCATTTATTTTGAGTTCAGAACCCTATTTAGGTTGACCATAAAATGATAACGTTAAATAATGAATTTCATAGATTACAATTCTCTCGAACGTTATAAGATCCCGCTGATGGAAAGTTTATCATATACCCACAAGTTTATCGGATATACCTGCTTTAAAATTCATGGTTCCTATTCTATTAAAAATAATTCTTCATACAAAGGATCAAAATTCGCTCATCAGACCTGTTATTTGACTGTAAGGCAATCAGGTAGTCACTCAGCAGGATTTGGTTATAAAACATTTGATATTATTTCAAAGATCCGAGCCTTTCTGCCCCTCACTTACTTTTTATCTGGATTTTTTTTTAAAATTGAGCCTTTTTATACATTGCGGCATTGAAAAGAAACAATCGAGTCTCAATAGCCGAATGGTTATAACACTGGTATCATTATCGTTAGTTTGAATCCCGGTAGACTCAAAATTTGTGTACCTATTTTTCCATGACTTGTTCCTCCTTTATCTCGTGTTCCAGATGGCTCTGGACCTTTCTTTAATTTACCAGAAAAGTTCCCTGAGCTTTACTTACTGTCTTCAGAAAAGTATTCTGGAACTTTTCCTGCTGTTATAAAAGCCGAAGATGTCTCAGTCACAGTGCTCTCAGTTCAGAGTTGAGTTAATAAATTGGTTTGACTCTGCTTCCTTTGTGCTTTTGAGTTCTATCTACGTAGCAATATGACAATGGCAGTGTTTTGAAGCCCCACCAAGGTTATTTTGAGACTGCATTTGCAATTTTAACTATGATTTTCAACTTCGCAGTTTACCAAAAAAATAGTTTCTAAGAAAGTCTGAAACGAAAGACCATTTATTGGTTGGTAATTTCAAACTAATCTTACTGTCATGGGAAAACTACTTAAATATTTTTTAACGAAATAAAGAAAGAAAAATCCGAAAGAATTTGCAAAAACTTTTTTACTTATGGATTTAAAAAAAATTTCAAGGTATTTAAAGTTTCCTTTTCAGTTTGATTGAAAACATCTTTTTCTTTTTTAAAATCCATGTCTCTTGCTTATTAAAATAAAATTTTGAGAAATCAACTTTAATACATTTTTCTGCTAATTGTTATATATGGACCAAAATTTCCTTTGGAAAAGAAGGCAAGTTCTATGATATAGTTTACCTTGTTATGTATGCATTTTATCTGAGTTATAATAATTTAAAATCCATAGAAAGAGCGAATAATTTTTAGACCTTAATTAGAGACTTTTCTCAGACCTTAATTATTTTGACATTTTCAGCCAAAACCACTTTCTTGGTAAGATAAATGTGTTGTACAGAATAGTATTTAAAATTAGAATGTCTTACATTGATCATAAATTATCTAATCTTTGTTTGAATTTTGAACCTTAAATAACACCAGTACCGTTTGGAAGAATTTATATAAAAACAATTTTAGCACTCTGTTCTCTGCTTTTAAAACGAATTATTAGAGTTTAAGAGAATAAATTATTTCAGTTTTTCAGATGAAGTAGTCTTTATTATGTCTGATTGTGAAAATGTTTGCATACATGGCATTTTTTTTTTATATGTAAGCACTGCAAAACGGAAAACAACCCCAGTTTAATAACTATTAAACTTGGGCATAATTTTTTTAATTCCTCAACAATTTCAAAAAAGCTTTTTTTTTAACACTCTAAGTCTTCATCAAGAAAAAAGAAAGAAAAAAAGAAAAACCCCATTATTTCTTCTTTTAGTAGAAGGAAAGAAACTTTTTGAACTGTAATTATTTCATTTCCGATTTCTTATCTCTTCCCAAGTTCAACAGCAGTGAAATATCCTTGAGATGCAAGAAACAACTAGCCACCTTTGGCGACCCACTTGTTGGCCCAGATTATTCACTTTTTAGACTATTAAGTAATTAATGTGGATTTTTTTTTTTTTTCAAAATTTCATCTCATTATGTGATAAGGTTGAAAACATGAATATCATAATTATAGCAGGAGCAAATTGAAAAGTGTATATACTTCGAAATAAAAGAAGAATTGAAAATTCTACGTCGGAGCTAATGTACGATACGGAAATTTTTTTAACCCTAATTTTAATATTGGTTAAAGCAGCCAACTGAAACTTTTGATTAATTAACTCGAGTTTCTCAATATCGTTTAAAATGTTGCTACAGAACTATGCATCAAATTTAATTTAATGAATTAAATTGTAATAAAACAAAAATTATACAGAAATGAGAGACACAAGTTTGAGACTCGACTTGTTGAGACATTAGGGTGAGACATCCTTCCGCTGGCGGGGAAAGGGAGTGATGACTAGCCCAGGTGTCGTCTTTGTCATCTGACCGAGGTTCAAAATTACAAGGTCCACCCCAAAATAGTCCTCGTGTTGTTTTAAATGGGACTTTAATATAACTAGGCCTAATCTTACTGGAGGGGGGAAAAGATTGAATGAATTGGACAGATTTTTTTTTTCGTCACAGTTGGTATAAACACTATAAACACGAAACTCTGCATCTGTTTCAGCTGTGAAAACTAGTACTTTATATCAATTATTGATTGCAAAAAATTTAGTTCTTTCTTCTTCTCTTAAAATTTAGAACGGCAGAGATAAGCGCTGTTGCTGAAATAAAATATATTCATATCAACAGTCATATTTATGATTTTATTATAATAGGAATAAATTTTGAGCGAAAGGGGAATATTATTTTTTTTAAATACTCGAATTTCCACTGAGAATGTTCATTCATATTCAACTTTAGAAATGACACTTTATTCCTCACATCAAACATTCATATTTTGTTGATATAGTAACTGTCGAACAGAATAACCTCAGGTTTAAATGCAAATATCAACTGAAATTTATATACTGCATGCAACAACATGTGGGTTTACTATGACTGATTGTTATGCAATACTAATTTTACAGATATCAATTTAATTCGCCTTTTCCGAAAAGGTTCGATTGAACAACCGTGTTAATAAGAGAATGATATTTCTTTATTCTATTTAAAAATTTCTAAGTCAAGATAGCGATATATCAATATCTTATTGCTGTTTTTTTTTTCTGCATCTTGTTTCGGCAGGGAACTTCATAAATTTATGACATTCAAAATAAACTTTCGCATAAAGTCCCTGTAGAATTGAACAAACCCCATTAAAACAACTTTCTGCTTTTTAAAATTAGCATATTAATTTAGGAGTAAATTAAACGCAGTATTAATGATGAAAATAGCAGATCTTAGAAAAATATCAAAATTATCTACAAAACATTTCAGATGAAATTTACAGTGAGCAACATTTTAGGAATTCTTTCGTACCACAAAGTATATTTATTAGAAAATGTATAAGCCTAGTCCAATATTTGGTTTCAGGTCCATCATTTCTCTCTTACTCTCTTAATATAATTACATTCCTTCTTTTAGGCCATACCATATCTGAGATGAAAATTTTTCGAAAGAAAAAAAATGAGCATGCAAATTTCCAGATCATTTCAATTCGGAAAATATTTATTCAATCAAATTTAAGTATTGATTCTTTTACTATCAAATTAGTTTTATTGTAATATTAAACTTGTTTCTCTCTCTCTGTATATTATATATATATATATATATATATATATATATATATATATATATATATATACACACTGCG